>WOVY01009346.1:0-335000 GCA_013436015.1 Rhipicephalus annulatus
TCTATGATCGGATCATGACCTACTACACTCCTGACCTGCCCAGAGAGCACCTCTTCCAGCGCCCACGTTCTAGTTCATACCTTCTGCCGCTAGGGCCGTCACCTACGAGCGGCGTGGCGCTAGGCAGCACCTGTTCGCTGTCGTCTGCTTCAGCCATCGCTGTGGCAGTGCAAATCGTTCTTATTGTGCATGAATTGTGTATGAATGTGTAAAATATGGCAAATAAAGTGATATGATTCCTCGTCAGAGTTGGCTGCATTCGTGTGGACGTTTGAAGCAGAAATAGAACCGTAAAAAAAAGCACACAAAGGGTCACAGTGGCAAGCAGACGGGAACTTTTCTACAAATGAAGGAAAATTTATTATGAAAATATTTCTTGAATGAAAACGTAGTCCAACGAGATAAAAAAACTATTGTTAGGCATTCATTGTTCACACTGAATCACGATGGTTCCAGACGATACGCATACACAAATTGCAGAAGATACGCAGAAACACAGTAGGTCGTGTGCAGAAACTTGCAGACGGCAGATAGCTGCAGTAGTCAGCTCTAATAGTGGCCGCGTGCAGTTTTTTTTTTTTAGATGAGCTGACACCTCAAATGTAAGTATGGTGTATTGCTGCGTGCCATATTGCAAATCGGAACAAGGCAAACAAAGTAAAGTAAGTTTTCACGAGTTTCCTGCCACAGACATACGGGAAGAATGGATCGAGGCAATTGGAAGAAAAGGTGAGTCTTGTGTTTTTGAGAGTCGTTTCAATTCAGAACGAGTTGCAAGCTAGCAAGAAGCACCAGGGTGCTTTAGTAAACTTTATTTCCGTGTGTTATGCTAATTCACTGAGCTAAAAAACATGAAAGCTTTTTTAAAGTACCGCGGCTAATATGGCAGGCTCCACAAATAGTGCCAAGAAATTTAAATATAGCACACAAGAAAAAAGTAAATATACGAAATCTGTAAATTATGTAAAAATGCGTAGCGGTGGGTTGCGAGGGGTTCGAGCACCCTTCCCGAAGGCTGCCTCAACAAATGCCGCCGAAATCCATAAAAAAATTAATGATATGAAATATTTACGTGCTGCCTCCACAGTTTGTCTCTCTCTGTGTGTGTGTGTGTGTGTGTGTGTGTGTGTGTGTGTGTGTGTGTGTGTGTGTGTGTGTGTGTGTGTGTGTGTGTGTGTGTGTGTGTGTGTGTGTGTGTGTGTGTGTGTGTGGTGTGTGTGTGTGTGTGTGTGTGTGTTTAGCGATGGACAACTCTTGAACACTGGGTGTCACTGAAGTTAGCGACCGAATTTGGTCAAATGTATTTCTCATCTCAAACTTCTATCTTCCCATACAGCTTTGTTCGTTTCTGTATAAGCTTACTTAAGGTAATTAGAAACGTTACGCCGGTAACGAAATGTGGCGATTAACTGTTCACTCTATATAGGGCTGGCAGGCGGTCGGGTATAATGACATAATTGAAGTCCTTCGTGCAATGAGCCCATCGGCTCTGTGAGGGTTAAGAGACCCAGCCGGTGAAACCGAAATGAGGAACCTGGAATAATCAGCGACAGATACTCTATTTATGTGCGTGCTGCATCTGAGATTACATCATGCATGACAAAGATTCGTTTTGGAGAATGCAAAAGAACAAAAACCACTGAAGTCATCGTCGTCAACGGCGGAGTCATTGTACAGGTTAGAGGTTTGCGCTCTAAACCAAGACCAAGGCGCTCAAGTGCGCCTCGGTTTCGGCTCTGTCGTATTGGGTCGCGCTTCGTTACTGAGCAGCCATTAGGAAATTCAGCTTTGTTATGAAACCTTGTATAGCCAATGAGCTCTTCGAATAAAGGGCTTCAAGTATGCCACTGGACTCGACCACGTACCATCACTAAACATCAATCGACGAATGTAGTCATCTAAAAAGACATTTACAAAGGCTGCGAGAAAATATGAAAATGCACTAAATGGGTATACAGGTACTTCCCCAGAATAAAATCGTGGCTATGCTTTTTCTTAACCTCCCCATTTGGCTTGTTACATTTTGGAAAAATTAATTACAAAAAAGGTGTTATGGACTGTTATTTTGCAATCTTGCTAGCCATGCGTATACGCCTTTACCTTTGATGAAGGTTCAGGAAAGCATCGCTGGGAGCCCAGCGACCGGTCGAAGGTATGCAGCCTGCATTTTACCGCTGAAGATTACAGAACAGTGACGAAAAGGAAGATGTTGAAGCCCACAGCCGTGCCTTCCTTATTTCCCGCTTCTCCTGATCCACGTGGGCAAGATCCAATGCCGCGGAAAAAGCGGCTAAAACGAACGCAGGGGGAAACAACGCTGGCACCCATACAAGTAAAAATACTGTAAGTAAAACTTGAAGTCTAACACAACAACGGATAAGAATAATGTTAGCAGTATTCCCTTATGCGTTTAGCGGGACAATATATCTGTCATGCTTCGCTATTTTTTCGGCTTAACAGGGGAACGTCCAACGCAGATTCTTCTCAAGAAGAGCGAGCATCAGCGGAGCCTGGGGAAGTATATAGTTCTGAAAACCCAATTGAAACTGCACAAGAGGCCGAGTGGTTGCATTTTCCATCAAGTCAGGACAACATGGAGGACTGTAGTTCAGTTATACAAGGGGAACACCAGAAGAGGCCAGTGCGGCGCTCCATGACGTCGCAAACGTCGATCGGTTTGAAGAAGATGCGCTCCCTGGTCGCGGCAACTAAGACGTTGCGGCGGAAGTGCAGCAGGCTGAAAGAAATGAACAGTAATTTGCATTCACAGCTAGAGAAGCTAAAGAAAGATTTTTTCGAGATGAAAGCCCTCGCCGAGGCGAATGGCGCTCTAACGCTGCAGGTACGCAGTTACGTCAGTGGACGAATGTTATATTAATCCTTTTATATTCGCACTTAATTTTAAATGACTCTGAACATAATAACAATTTAGGAGTAAGTCAATTCTATCAACATCACCCGTACTACGAGAGGACGTCCGGTGAGCGAAGGAATTCTCGAAACTATAAGAGATTGTAAAGGTGGCGATGCTACCCTTAAGTTCTCGCGCATCGGCTAGCAGTGACGTCATACTTTGACGGCCTCAGGTAATGTCTAAGACTGCTGTGTTAGTAGATGCAAGGTCTGAAGTAGCAAGTTTCAAAGAAATGTTCTCAGCCAATGCGGCCAAGTACACAAGGAGCGACGCAACATAAAGCGACGTGCACGTGTCGAAGATTGTTCGCCAAACTCAGAACATTAAACCTAGTCTTAATTTTTTCTGTTCTAATAGTCGTATGATCGGAACAGGAACGATAGAGAATTATCAGGTACTCATTTATCAGTCTATTAACTTAGTGTCCCTATACTTTTTTGTAAGAAACGTCAGAAAGGGGAGGATGGAAGCTTGCAGTAAAAAACCTGTGAACAGGGGTTGTTCCCATTCTTTAATCGCTGTTTACACACACACAAACACTGAAAATAATCATGAACCAACTCGCTTAATCAGTAGTTTTAGCAAAGTTGTTTCGAGCCGGCGTTTCGACAAGCAGGCTTGTTTTCTGAAAGACTGAAATACAATTATAGCCTTAAGGATGACAAGTCCGCTGTCATGATGTCTGCTCGAGAGAAACTCTGTTTATAGATTTTCTTCTTCATATAAATTTACGTGACATTTTAGTGTACGCCGATGCTGGCAATCTTTCTGGTCATACGAAGGTGTAGGCCTGACATAAGGACACGGAATAAAAGAAGGTTGGTGGGTAAGCGCGCACATGAGCAAGTGTTTAAGATACGAAGGTCGGTGTGTACCCCCTTGCGTGATTGGCGCACCCCGAGTTTATTCCTTTATCCTGCGAACAACGAGTTCAAATTTCTGTCGTCGCAAACAATTAAGGACATTGGACTGACAACTGGAAAGACAGTAATTTGCAAGCTGTGTTGTGTTGGTGCTATGGGCCGATCGGTTTATGCTCGTACAGGAAGCCACGCTTGACGCACATGTGATGTCTGCCTTATAAACTTGAGCGAGCAGCATTGCATTCAAAAAGGAAGGAATGGTTTGGAAAGTGTAAGTGAACAGTTTCCGCTAGTCCGTATGTGTGAGTCGGTGGCCGGTTACTGAACATGACGCAAGTCTGAAGTTGCGCAATTCATTAATGTAGCATAGCTGCAATTGAATGTCCACGTGGTGACATGAAACATCTATTATTGTCTTAAGAGTAAACGCATATCTTTTCTCGCGATTATGAATTGTTGAATAAGGAATGATGCCAAATGCAAGGTTTCGACAATCAGGTGCACTATTCTTTGTCAGGACAGCAACAGCCTCCTTTAGTAGCGTGTGTGTGAACGTTTGCTCACTCTCCCACAACATCTAAACTTGTCTTGACAAGGGCAAGTCCAGTACGTAAATGTCGAATTGTTGGATGCGCCGGCATTCCCTGCTCTACGATGTTTCAGCGGGTCAAGCTTCCATTCTCCCCTGCACTTCCGCTTTCTTCCAGTATGTTATCTTGCGCGTGATTTACGCATTTCAACTGCCCTTTCATCATCAGGAAATGCTGGACGAGAACGACAAGAAGGCTGAATTTTTGAAGGAGCAATTGCAATGCCTGCGTGAGAAAAATCACCGTTGGAAAGAGGTGACCATCAGGCAGGCCATAATGTGGCAAGCTAAATCACCCTGCGGGTACGAAATGTTGCGGAGGTCTGGGTGCCTCACCCTTCCAAGTCGCATGACACTGAAGCGTTACATTGGCTACTGTACTGGAGCAGTTGTTTCGTCGCTAATGAAGCAAAGGCTGCACACGGAAAGCACACACTTGTCCGAACGGGTACGTTACTTCGATCAGAATTATTTACAATATGCACGCGAATAACGAAGGAAGCAGCGCACGCGGCAGTGTTTGACTGATCAAAATACATGCTAGTATAGCCGAATGAAAAGTGATTTAAAGTGAATAAACAGGGACCAGACCTGTGGCAAGGATTACTCGAACGTAAGATGTATTGTTTAAGAGTATACGGCAGTGCGCTATGTTTGCTCTAAACCCTAATCATTTCTGTTAAATTATGGGTCATGTACGGAACAACAAAGAAGGTTATTTATATAATTAACTGTCTCCGCCGATATATAACGCATGTCTGTTAACAGTGAATTCCCCCCCCCCCATTTTTTTGTTAGGAAAAAATGGGCTCTTTGATTGTGGATGAAATGTCTTTAAAGCAAGCACTGACGTACGAAAAAAAAGGAGACAAAGTCCATGGCCTAGTCGAAATGGGAGGCCTAGAAAAAGAAGTGGGCATTCAGAACGAGCTGGCCACACACCTTCTCGCCTTTGTATTTGTAGGCTTATCAACGCACTACACGTAAGTGAATCATCACTTTGTCTATCACTATACGTTTCGCTGTGACTGAAAGACTAACCCCACCTATAGATATAAAAAGAAAACGTTGTCTTTAATTAACCAATGATGTGCTATTCCGCGACCAGGGCTGAAAGTCTGGGGAGGGGCAGGGGGAGTCGTCTTCTATTTTTTAAGGAGGGCTCCCCCCCCCCCTTTCCCCCGGCAAGTCAACTTTAGCATTGTGCACTTATTTGACAAGCGCTCGAGATGAGCAATTGGCTCTCCTCCTCTCTCCAACGGAGTGAGATTTTAAGCCCAGCTGACACCGACGCTACAGAATACTGCTAATTTTTATCTTTTTCAGGCTACCCGTGGGATATTATTTCACGCAGTCAGTAAAAGGAGACCACCTGCATCAACTAACACTTGAAGTAATTAAGTCCATCGAAGAAGCAGGATTCCAAGTGGTCCGACTTGTAGCTGACAACCACGCTTCGAACAAAAAGATGTTCACCATGTTAGGGAATGGTCGTATGATGCCAGTTGTGCCGTAAGTTGCTAAGTATATATTTTTGCTCTCAGCTCGCATTAAGCTGTGCGCAATGCCTAGTGTAAATATTTTTTTATATGTATTCGCAGTGTGCCCTCAATGTATGCATGGATCGAATCCCAGCTGCGGCTGCTGCTTTTCCGATGGAGGCGGAAATGTTGTAGGCCCGCGTTCTCAGATTTGGGTGCACGTTAAAGAACCCCAGGTGGTCGAAATTTCTGGAGCCCTTCACTACGGTGTCTCTCATAATAATATGGTGGTTTTGGGACGTTAAACCCCACATATCTATCAATCAATGTATGCACGCGCATGCATGCCGTGTTTGAGTGAAAAAAAAAAAAAAGACTTGGTCGCACAAAAAAAAAAGCCTGTATCAGCATCAGAGCCCCCCCCCCCCCTTCTTTTTTTTTAATCAGCGCTGCCATATAAGAAAGCCGTGTCCATAACAAGATTGCTATCAACAGTACAATCGCTGTAAATAGCCCGTCTTTACAAATCAATTGACGTTACGCGTTTGCGTAATGTATGCGCACCTGCATGCGACTGTATGAATGGGTGAGTATACTTAAAGTTTCGGAAGATTTAAGGTGTAGGTAATCTCAATAAAACACACACACAGACCTGCAGGATCATGGCATGAGTGGAGAAATTTTATAATAAGGTAATAATTAACAACGCACACGTCCTTCGAATGGCTAACATTTACATTACTTTGGTAAAAAACAGAAAACCGTATATGCAACTAATTATTCACACCGCAAACGCCGCCTTTCTCCAATTTATTTATTCATTTTTTTTTGTTGTTGTTGCAGACATCCAATGGATATGAATCGGAGGCTCTTCCTTTCTTTTGACCACTGCCACATCCTGAAAAATCTCCGCAACCAGATGTTGTCCACCAAACGCGTTCTGTTCAACAATGGGCATTACTACAGCCCCACGTATTTGAGAAAGTTGCTGGACATAACAGAAAAACAGTCGTCGTTCAAGCTTGTTCGGAACCTTACGCAGAAGCACGTTTACCCGACGAACTTCGAGAAATTAAGCGTGAAGAGGGCCGTTGAAGTGTTCTCTCCACAGGCATGTATAAGAAAAGGTGTAAACCCATTTAGCGTTAGTGTCACACACTCCCAGATTCTCTGTATTCCTTGTAGACATCACAATGCGTGACGCACACAGGTCATGCAGGAAATGCCTTTTCGTTAGCTGTAAATTATGTATGCTTCCTGCAACCTGTATTACACAAAAAAATACATCTAATTGAGCTAGAATCATGCTCGCAGTTTTCTATCAGTAGTGACGTTTATACTTCTCAAATTCTTTGGCGCGCTCGGGCAAACTTTTATGCGCTAATATTACGCCACAACTCATTTTACATCATATTACGTCAAGTGAATGTTCATGCAGAAGCAGAAAAAATTTTGCAGCTTTTCGTTCAAATGAAGCAGTACAAAAACTGCCTTTTAATAGTAATTCACCGCAAACGATACGTGAATATTCATGTTAGTTTCTGGTTTATTTGTTTGTAGAACCCAAACGGAAGCAAATGGTGAAAATGTAATTCAATACGTATATAACTGCTAACATATTTATCAGTATGGTCACATAAAAACATGCACATGAGCTGCTGCTACTGCTGCTGCTAACAGCGCATGGTTATCTGAACATACAATTTCCCTTTCTTAACGAATGTACCTGCGCGTATTGCTTACCACACAATAATTACGTATCATTAGAGCTTCTATAAATATATGTTCACTAACACAAACTCACTTAAAAGTGCACGTTATTGATGACTGCAGTGCCACTTGTAACTCGTCTCACTTGCTGTATACGAACGTCCAAGCTTAGAAACCTCTCTCTAAATAATTCCGATCATTTTTAATATGTCGCGTCTCCTTGGTTTCTAGGTGACATCGGCCTTACGATACCTCTTACAATACGGCCGCAGATTTGGCATTTTCGGGTTTGAAGACTGCCTGCCAACCATCGAGCTGATGGAAATGATATTTAAATGGTTCACCATACACAACATAAGAAATACAACCTTCCACGTAGTAAGCCGGGACCAAAACAGGATGCCGTTCAGTTCCCCAGATGATGACAGGTACATTCCATTTATCCCGCTAGGTTTCATATTTTCTACAATAAACTGCTTTATTTTCAGGTTGATATGGCTGGAGCAGGAATTTCTGCCCTTTTTCGCAGCATGGAAAGCCGCGGCACCACATAAGAGGGCATTCATATCTCTTGAAACATACGAAGCTCTCCAACTGACCACAATGTCCACAGTACAGTGCACACAATTTCTCATCCGTTCAGGTTTCCTATACGTGTTGACTGCCAAATTCTCCAGTGACCCTGTCGAAGCACTTTTTTCCACCATCAGACAGCTTCAAGGAAGCAACGATCAGACAGACGCCCGTGCTGCGCTTTCATCACTGCAGAAAGTCCTCGTGATGGGAATGATGCACTCATCACCAAGCGGCAGTACAGAGCAAACAACGTCTCCTCTTGGATCGCCCAGTGCAAGGCAGGCGTCGTGCTCCACAGCAGTAAAGCAAGCCGGACAACCTCTGGAAATGCACTCGCTAGTAACCAGAATCAAGGGTCGTCAGGCGAGTGCGCGGCATCGACATCTGCTACTATAACCCAGACGATGCGGCCACATCTAGAAGCCCTGCAGACTTGCCGTGGTGCGCTTTTCATATCTCGTTGATTCCGTGTAATGGAATGATTTACATTATTTAAAAATTATTACACACCGTCCAACAATTCCCCACTATACGATATTATGCATATATTATAAACTCTGCGCTGCTTACTGTGTTACATGCAAGCCGCGTGAGGCAGCGTTTGCGTCAGTGCACGATGTAGATGAAAACATGCTTCTCAATCAGTTATACTGTGTATGTATGTAACGATAAGTCCATGGTACAAGCAGGTACTATGGCTTACATTTAAAAATATAACATGCTTTCACCAGGCGCCCACACAACTCGACTAACCGACGTCCCTTTCCCGCAATCGGGGAAGAAATTTTCGGCGGTTTTGAATCACTGTCATAACTGGCACACAGATGATGGCATGGCTCGTTTGCGTTCGCCTTACTCTCTTGAGATGCTGTCCCTTCCTAATCCCGTCGTCTTTCTCTTGCTTCTTCTCCTAGATTTTTTTTTATTTTTAAACGTTTCTCCCTCAGTTTTTTTTATGTTGTTGTTTATACTATTCTCCGGACTTCTTCCCTCCTGTCGTGACAAGCTATAAATCGACGCGGAAAATGTGTAAATATTATTATACCTTGAAAAAGACGGGGCTCTCCCGACGCAAACGTCGGCTGAATGAACAGTTATCTTGATGATATGTGGGGTTTAACGTTCCAAAACCACCATATTATTATGAGAGACACCGTAGTGAAGGGCTCCAGAAATTTCGACCACCTGGGGTTCTTTAACGTGCGCCCAAATCTGAGAACGCGGGCCTACGGCATTTTCACCTCCATCGAAAGTGCAGCCGCCGAAGCCGGGATTCGGTCCCGCGACCTGCGGGTCAGCAGCCGAGTACCTTAGCCACTAGACCACCGCGGTGGGGCAACAGTTGTTATCTGAAAGCGCATTAACATCCATATATATATATATATATATATATATATATATATATATATATATATATATATATATATATATATATATATATATATATATATATATATATATATATATATTTCTCATATTTTGTATACGGACACGTGTCGGTTTAATCATGCATGCTTATCTATATACTGATAAAATTCTTGCACACTTTTCATTTCTACCTTCCCACAGGTGCCCCACAGCCAGGCATAAGGGCCAGCACGCTTGGCCTTATAGCGGGCTTCCTGGTGAAAGCAGCTGAGGATTGCATTACTTGCGACGACTGCATCGGCAAAATCAAGGCTCCCAGCTCATCTGGACCAGCTACTGCTGTGATATTTAATTTAGACAGGGGAGGGCTTTCATACCCAACGATCTCATTTCTTTCCTTTGTGAGCACTCTAGAAAGGGCCGCGGAAGCATTTGCGCCATTGGCCATTTCCAAAAAGAGGCCGATGGCACTTTTTGTGCAAACTGTGCTACCTGCAGTGGCCTTGAACCCTCTTTTCAGCCATAAAGGCGCTACTAGCGAGCACCGAGAAGCCATGGCGCGGCTAGTGTTGCAAAAATTTAGCCGTCCTTTCTTCTCAAACTACGTGCGGGACAAAACAGCCAAAGAAGGAAAGAGAAAGAGAATAGCCGAAAAGCCAAAATCTCGCAAGATTTTAAAAGTTTAGTTGCATGCCTCCATTGTATCATGTACGCGCCCAGAACCTTGCTAGCACATTTTATTGAACTATGACCCAAATGCACGCAGCTCTGTACGCGTACATATGTTTTTCTTTATTGCAGACACAAGCCGTCACTGTGTGCCAGCAAGTAGGATATTCTTCGAAAGTGCAGAAACTTTGTTTGAAACATCAGCTTTAACTGGCATATTGTGGCACGCATAAGTAAAGCGACAAATGTGTTTTGTTTCATTTTGAAGTGCTGTAACATTGCTCGAATCACACGCATACACTCGCCAAATTCTTTTAGCAGAAACCTTGATATCACTTTGAGGGATCTGCTTTTCATTGACAAACGAGTATAATGGCACATTTTCAGCATGTGTACGCGCCCCAACTGCGGGTGTCGCCCTTGGGCGCTATCAATCAAACATAACCACTAGTACAACAAAGGCGGTACTATTCCGCCCTAAAAATAAGTCTGTTAATGAAAACATGCATTTCAAGTATGGCGATACTATTATTGAGTTAGTAAATTGTATAAAAATTCTTGGAGTTACATTTTCGAGCAATATGCTTTGAAACGATCGCATTTACAGTGTGCTGGGTCAGTTATCTCGCGTAGAGGGCACGGTGTACAGTGGCAAAACTGTTCTACTATACAAGGTAAAATTCTTACTTTATAAATGACTGTTCTGTTGGCATCTTGCTTATTGTTTCTTGGTATGAAGGACTACGACTAACACGCGCTTACAAAAACTGTACCTGATGCAAAAGACGTATATTAGAATAATTTTTTACTGGTCGTATGATGCTCGCAGAAGTGAATTGTTTCAACAGGCTGGAATACCACCCCTACATCGTCTCTACGATTTTAAGTTAGCATTGGTGGTCAGGCGTCAATTTCAAGAAAGTCGACATTATTTGTACGACCTCTCGAAACTGCAGCCAAATAATTTGTTCGAAACATGACATAAAGAAACATGGAAAATAAAAACTTCGAGAACAAACTACTCCACAGATAGGTTGTTCTACACAGTTTCTACGTTAATTGATAAATATGTGAAAGCTGGCATAGATTTCTTACTCTGTACCCGAACTCAATTGCACGATATACACATGTATAGTTTTCAAGATTTCTTTGCAGTTGCTACATTGTTATCATGGTTGCTATTTTTATTTTTAGAATTTGAACTTGATATTTTTGTAATTGTTGCTTAGATAACATTGCTAACTGTTTGCCAGTGCTGTCGTGCTAAAGGCGTCTGTGGGCCTATGTCAAGCTGCCTCTTTCGAAGAGCAGCTTTTACCTGCCGCTGTCCTTCATCAAACTATTGATGAAAAATAAAACATTATTATTATTATTATTATTATTATTATTATTATTATTATTATTATTATTATTATTATTATTATTATTATTATTATTATTATTATTATTATTATTATTATTAACTATGCTCGACAAGATGATGATAATGATGACGATAAAAACTTTATTGGGGTCGCAATGTGTTGCCCTCGATAGGCACATCACTGCCTTTACCATATCGTCTCATCGCACGGACATATAAAATCATAGAAACGCGCATCGGCCAGCGCTCCCCGTTCCAGCAGACAAACTCCCGTAGCGAAATTTGACGCACAATTTTTGTTGTGTAGGTCACAGTAAGAGTTAAAGCTTCAATTCCTGTGTCTCTCCTTGATATGCGTCCGTTGGCGTATGTGCATTATTCTCTTCTATCAATTGACTACAAGTGTAACACCTGTCGAGGGCGAGTGTCCAAGGTAAGTGCTCAACAGGGGCACTGCGTTTCACCTGACGCGTCCTAAACAACCTAAAATCAGTTTGATATTCTATTACCAATGAGTACATTATTAGTCAAAAGCTTTATGAATACTAAATTGAAGTTTTTTTAGGCTGGAATGGCAAAAACAACCATGCAGCAAGACATTTCTACGCAAATATACAGCTTTAGAAGTCAATCAACCAGTATAGCCTAACTACTAAAATGTAACACATAGCACACGTTAGCCTTTTCAGCAAAAAACAATCACACGTATAGGCAGTTTGTCACAGAAGCAGACGCATGGTATCAGTCCGTCGCCCTCCTGCCGGCCGCACAGTAGCAGACGAACAGGTTATAGGTAGCGCCACCTACGGCGAGCGATTGAACGAGAGCGGGGACACGCGCTCCCATAGGAACCCCGCTATCTGAACAGGTCAGGAGTGTAGTAGGTCATGATCGGCATTACGGACGCCGCGAGTCGGAGCTGAAGCCACTCCAAGCCAGTGGAAGCCAGTTCCAGTTCACTTTGTTGAATGCGGTTACTGCAGCCAGCTCGTGGCGTGTGGCAACGAAATCGCGCTGGTCTATTGACCTTCCCGTTAGCGCAGTGATTACGGTAGCGTCTCCAGGACCCCCGTTTGCCGTCTACGCTCAGCGCGCTGTCTCGTCGGCCTGTCACATCCAACGGAGAACATATCTCCCGGCTCAAAAATCCGCCACAACGTGAGTCACCGCGTTGGAAGATAAGCTTTACCCAGCAGCTGTCGCGCTGAGCATGTTTGCAAGCATTGTTCGTACACGCGTCGCTCGTTTTTGACTGGTTTTCAGGTAAGTTTGAACACGACTTGGCGCTTCACTCGTGCGACGGTGTTACCGGAACGACTGCGTCCCTTTGCGAGGCATCGCATTGCATTGCCCGACTATTGCTTGAAGCGATGCGTTGTTGTGAAATGGAATCGCGGGTGTCAGACCGACGAAGGAAACTTTCTGTTTATTGGAGCTTGTTTTGACTGTTACTGTTGCCAGTGCAAGATCGCGCGGGCCGTCCCGTTTCAACCGGCGGTCAGTGCCGTGCGCAGGCGAGAACTGCTGTCACAACTCTGGCGCGAAAACGTTCCTCTTACGCGGTAGCGGGTCCGTTAACTAGCTAACGTACGGGGCGAGGAATCGCGCTTACTTTTTCACGTTTGTGTTGTCTCACTGCTAAAGAATAAACACAGCAAGTAGAGATCGGTGGATAAACGCGACGTCATTTGACGACTTGCCTGCGGAATGCTGGTGAAAATGCGAACTTGTGCTGGCTTGGACTGGGAATATTCGATGGATAAAAATCCGTGGGCCGTTTCTATGTGTAGACTGAGGCCGCGGTGATGTTATGCACGTCGTAAAAAAAGTAGAATACCGCGTGTTTTCAACACCGGACTGTGTTCTGCTGGGCACATTTTGCAGACACCCGACTACTCGCGGATTTCCGATTCCGCTTTTAACAACCAAGTTTCTAGCGTGGCACAACGGGGTCAGTCGCATTCTTATCTGTGTTATGCACTCGGCGTACGAAGCATGCGCTGAACACAGAACTATTCAAATCGCAACCCGGCAGCGCTGCAATTGTTCATTGTTTTCTGCCTCATTGTTCACACCGATGTGTGGTTGATCACCGAACTTTGTCCGAAAAGTAAAGTACCGCGCATATTATTCCTCCACAGTGCCATAGGGGTACCCCATGGCGCGGCAATACAGCCCTGCGTAGCAGGCTATGATCATATCCTTTGGCTCCTGTAGTCCAGGCAAGAGAAGCCTTCGCACATCACGAACATGTCTTGGGGTAAGTGTTCCTGAAGTCGCGGATCAATACTAGTTCGTTCCATGCATAAATATAGCACCGTGAGTGTGTCACTTCGAATGCTTTACAGGAGAAGCTTTTCAGTATATTTCCAATGCTGCCGCTTGGTTCAGTGCATTAGCCGACACACAAGCTGTACTAAGTGTTACAGATATGCTGCGTGATTATTGAGCTTTACACGTAATGCTGTAGCAGCGAGTCAGTACTGAGCCTTAATTATCATATTTACTGCACGTTATAGACATTGGCATCTTATCAATTAGCCTGCTATAATGATGTCAACCCCCGTTAGGTGCTGTATACACATTTGTGTGCGTTTTTTTTTGCCTTCCACACCTATTGATGGCCCTGAAGAAACAGTAGATATTGAGCTTTGTATAAATCCAACCCTTTCATACTCCATGCATGTTTGTTAAACATGTATATTTAGTAGCGTTAAAAACTGCTGCTTTGGTAGGCACTATACCATGCTTGATGGTGATGTTCGATGTGCTGCTAATGACAGCACTAAATAAGTCTTGAATACCTCGTGATCCTCGCAGTCAGTGGTTACCATCTGCATGCACATTGAGTCATTTATTGAACCCCAAGTAACACAGTGATTGGCTGTGTAATGAGCGCACGTTTAATTGACTCCGTGTTTATCGCGGCTCACCCTGATTTATGCAGAGAAACAGTACCGCTGCTTAGCAACAAGATGACCGAAGCCTTGTTGTAAATTGCTGGGAATTTGACACATTCTCTTTACGGTTTGTCACAATTCACACACATTTGTCACAAGTGCACCACTGGTAGAATTTGCAGAGCATGAGTGAATGGCTACATGGAGCATATGCCCAGTTAGTTATAATAGTGAAAGAATGAACTTATCTTTAAAAGGTCAGCTAATACAATAGCCGGTGTCCTCGTCATGCTTATGTGACGCCTCATTATGTTCTATCAATGTCAACAGTGATTGAGGCATGTCAGATTGTGGTGTTATCACAGCCTTGATTTTTCCGTGCCTCATAACAGTCACACTTGATCAGATAAATTGTGAAATGTGTTGTGATATGAACAACAGGAAATGGAGATTGTCATTTCCTTTTATAGGGTGCAAAGGAAGATAAGAGACAATCTGCGGATAAGGATTAGCTAGGGAAGGGGATCCTGTTGCAAATTGTTTATTGAGTGACACGCCATGAAATGACGCTAAAGATATGTACAAATATTTTATGCACAGACATATGTTGAACAGTTGTAGATGTAATGTTAATAGAATTGGATAGCCAGCACTGCAACCACAGTTGACTTTTCACGAACACTTGGGTCTATTTAAGGAGTAGTTCCGAAACCTGGCGTGCCTTTGTGGTAGAATACTTGATCGCTGCACAGAATGCTGGGGTTCGATTCCTGCTGGGACCCTGACATTTTTTTTTTTTTTGCATTTGTTGGTTCAACGCTGCTGTTGTCAGCTTTTTCTTAATGTTCATGCGTTAAAATTGCCCACGTCTGTTCTCACCGTTTTTAGATAGATACAAATATCAAATCACCTGTGACACATACCCGCCCACAAGTATGTGCCACTGTCTGGTGGTAGGTAAGTGTCTGACGACGCACGCCATGGTATTTGGACCTAATTCATGTTTTGACCAGCGTGTCATATTCGCCAAACCATCTTACCCTCCAATGCAAATTTTAACGCGACAGCGTTAAAGGGCTCGTTTCACAGAAATTCCGGTGTCGGCGTTGTTGGTTGAGAGCAAAAAGTCATCATCTTATGCATGACCAAAAAATTGAGAACGATGCAAATAAAATTAATGATAAAAAAATCCTGGGTCAGAGTGGGTATTTAACTCTGGTTGTTTGGATCCGAATGGGGATCGTACCCGGGTCATTTGCTTGGCAAGCTGATGTTCTACCGCACGGCCACGGATATGTTTGTGAATGCAGTGAAAATAACTTCCTCTGCTTGAAAATGCAGTGAAACTGACTTTCATGTTTTACAAATACTCGCGTCCTGTAGAAATGCTTGGTATAAGCGCCCATTGCCAGTGGGCATCAGAACATGTGATTATCACAATGGCTTTGTGGTTTAAAGTCGGTCGCCCACAACGAAAGGCACACACGCTACTGCGCCTATTTCCTTTTAAGGCCGCGTAGTGGGTGTATAGCAAGTTTGAAAAGGTTTCATGCACTAAGCGTTTAAAGTGTGCTCTAGGAACAGGACATCACTTTCCCCTTCAACTCTTAATAGTGAAGCTTTGAGGCCCCCTAATTCTTTTTTTTTTTTTGTTCTAGCCAAGTTAAGGAGGTGAGGGGAAAATCACAAAAGCATCTAGATGTAAGCAACTAGATAGATGGACGAGAGGCGGGCGGATGTTGATATACGTGTGGCTTCACCACGAGTTGCCAGTGACTCAATTGTACTTAAAGACAGCATTAACGGGAAGCTTAAGGATTGCATTGTTGATAATTAAAAGGAAGATTTCATGCGCAGCCTTAAGGAATAGAGAGAAAACACAGAACCCAGTCCAAGTGCGTTCATGCAGTGTTCAAGATGAGATTCAGATGAAAAAAAGAGGTATTGGTCAGGCCATGCAATGTGTAGAATGAGTAACCAACGCAACGTCGAGTGGGTTTTGTGAATATGTGAACATTCTTCACGATGATATGAGATTAGATTAATAGGTATAGCTTTTTTGTGCGAATGTTTCATAGGTATAACTTTCTTTGTGCGAATGCAGTACAGGTTGATCCATGGAAGGTACATTTGTCTTGCATTGGGCATAGAATGAGCTAGTGATCCATGCAACAATGCTTATTTAACTGTGAACATGTTTAGAGCAAATTGTTTATTTTGTGACCATTATAAATTTGGTGCATTTCCTCTGCAGTTATTGCTTTTATGCGCACACATTTCATTCTGAGGGCACGTAGCAACTGGCCCTATTTAGCCGGGGTAATACTTTGGTGCTTAAAAACTTGAATTACAGGCCAATCAGCTTGCTATTCGTCTTACACAAAGTATTTGCAAAAGTAAATGCTAATAGAATAAAACAATCAACCAGGATTTCATACAGACTACTCAACAATTGACCACATTCATACTACCAATAGGGAGATCGAGAAATGCTCAGAATACACCCAACCACTATACATAGCCTTTACAGGTTACGAAAACATATTTGTTTCCGTAGAGATATCAACAGTCATGCAGACACTGGAATCAGGGCATCAAGGAAGTATATACTAACATCCTGGAAAAAAGTCTACAGACATTGCCTTCTGAGTAACTCAGGTGATGAATTGCAACTCATGATTACTGAATTAGACAAGAAGAGCAGAAAGGTAGGTCTTAAAAATAATGTGCAGATAACGAAAGGGATGTACAACAACCTCGGAAGAGAATAGCGCTTCAAGATAAGTAGCAGTGCATTTGAAGTTGTAAAAGAGGACGTCTACTTGGGACAGGTAGTAACTGCAGAGCCGAACCACGAGATAGAAGTAGATAGAACAATAAACATGAGGTGGAGCACATTTGGCAAGCTAGTCTAAAATCATGAATGGTAGATTGCCACTATCCCTCAAGAAGAACATGTATAACAGCTGCATCTTGCCAGTACTTACCTACGGAGCAGAAACCTGGAGGCTTACAAAGAGGGTTCAGCTTAAGCTGAGGAGGATACAGCGAGCAATGGAGAGGGAAATGAAAGGTGTAACCCTAAGGGACAAGAAAAGAGCAGAGTGTAACAGGGAACAAGTGGGTATTAAGGACATGACATCATAGTTGAAGTCAACAAGAATAAATGGTCGTGAGCAGGGCACGTGGGGTGAAGGCAGGATAACCACTGGTCATCAAGGTTCACAGACTAGATTCCAAGAGAAAGCAAGTGGGTGACGGGGAGACAAATTTAGGTGAGCAGATGAGATTAGGAAGCTTGCTCGTGTAAAGTGGCAGCAGCAAGTACAGGACCGGGTTAACTAGCGGAACATGGGAGAGGCCTTTGTCCTGTAGTGGGCTAGTCAGGCTGATGATGATGATACTTTGGTCGCACAAAAATTTTCTGTTTGCTGGTAGAAACAGCTTGCCTCCTGTGTGACTGTGCCATTCGCTTATAGTGCATTTGGGTGGTTATGTCAGAGCATTCCAAGGGTTCTCGAAAATTTATGTAAAAATTAGGGGACCCTTAGCTTCGTCTTTAGGAGTTGAACGCGATAGCGATATCCTGTTCCTAGTGCATATTTCGAACACTTGGTGCATCTTTTCGAGTTTAATATGAACCCGCGATACATGGCCTTAAGGGAATAGGCACAGTAGCGTGTGTGCTTTTGTAGTGGGGCACTGGCTTTCAACCATGGAGCCATTATGATAATCAGATACTCTGAAGCCCGTTCGCAATGGACACTTGGCCATTTCATTTTGCATTGTGAAGCATGTATACAGGACACGTGTGTTCGTGAAGCATGAAAGCTACTATCACTGCGTTTCCTAGCAGAGAGTTCTTTTCACTGTCTTCACAAGCAAGGGCATGGCCGTGTGGTAGAACATTCGCTTGCCACTCAGACAACCCGGGTTCGATTCCGACTAGGACCCCAACAACCCTTGTTCTGTCCCCACTTTGCTCCAGGTTTTTATTATCATTTATTTGTTTTATTTGTATCGTTCTAGATTTTTCGGTCACGCATAAGATGATGATTTTCACTCACAACCAACGACGCCGACAGCGGAATTTCTGCAAACGAGCTCTTTAACGCTATCCCGTTAAAAGTATAACTAAGCGCTCTAACTGTCAGAGAGTGACTGAGTGGTTATTAATAAGAAGAGATTGATTAATTTGAATTTAAAATAAAACTGTTTGAATTTAAAATAAAAGCTCATTACATGGAGAACACAGATGGTAGGTTTTTTTTTTTCATTGATGCTGCTCGTGGTTCTTGTATATACGCCACTCAATCTGGACAAATTTATTTCCGCCTTTTGCTGCAAAGCTCATTTTCTTTCGTTGTGTCCACGGAACAAAGATCTGGCACATGCGTCATGCCTTGCATAGTCTTGTCCGATTTTGCAAGCACAGCGTTCTCGATCTGGCTACGCAGCCCAATCACCGCTGACACTACTAAAATAAGCATTCCAAGACATGATCAGGAAGGAGGAATACGACCTTCACGCCTACTTGTTATTATTGCAGAGCTTCAAAGCTGTCGAATTCGTGCCTATTCAAATCATGCTCTCGAACGAGCATCTGAATGTGCCATTAGACATCCCATAGAAGAGACAGATTTGCGGGTCGTTAAACTGGTTGTGCTGCGTAGAGGCTCTGCACCCTTTCACTGACTCATTCTTCCTGTTGCAGCTGATGCAGATCAGTTGGACTTCACTTGCGACTTCTGTAGGGTCAGCTTGAATGAAGAGAAAGAGTTTCGGGACCACTGTAACTCGCTCGAGCACCGGGCGGTGCTTGTGTCCGATGGCGGCCGCACGTGGAAGCACCGGCCACCGCCACGCGGCATCCCAGCCGACGTACTCTCGATTTGTCAGAAGTGAGTGGCGTCCCAGCTTATTTTTGTGACACACTTTGGTTTTCATTTATTAGGCAGTGAGAATCTTCGATGAAGTTTCACAGTTCTTGCATTACAACCTTGAAATGGTAGCCTAGTTGCTAAGCATTTGCACTGCTTGAGGGCGTTTGTTTGCTTCATGACCCTAGTGGGCACATTTTAGCACAATCGAAGTGTGGAAAGAGACCTATAAGTGCACATTAAAAATCCCGAGGAATCAAAGCCAAGGGGGGGACATGGCTTTTGGTGCCAACTTTTTCTTCATAGATTTTGATAAAAATTGGGGCACTTGTTTGAAATGTTTTTCAAATGCTACTGATAAATTTTATGAAAAATATTTACTACAACTCTATGATGTGCAATATATTTGTTCTCCTGGTCTTTTTCCTCGTCTGACTCGCTTAAAAAACATAATTGAAAACTCGTCGAAAGTGCTATCCAGTCTAAGACGTCTGATTGAGGACATGTCATTCATAGATTTTTTTTTTATTTGCAACACAATTTTTCTTTTCAGTTCTCATTTTTCATGATGGGTTTATGCATCAGGTGTCGAGGCTGTGTGCGACATGTCAAATAGCTAATTATCAAAAGGCCACAATGAGAAAGCAATAATTTCATGCCCGGCACAGCATAGAGTTTCAGAAATATACACTAGAGGGAACTCTGGCGCTAGTGTCTATGAGAGCTGCAATGCACGGCGCTTCAGCGAGCATGGGAATGATGAGTAATATATGAATTTGTCTAATCTCCATACTTCTGGCTTCGTGCTTGTTGCTGTGGCTCGAAACTGTTTTTTCACAAAACGAAAATTAGCAAATGATCAGCTGTTGCGCTTCATCATCTTAGGCTCGCCATTTCAAATCTGGTCACGAACTTCAAAAGGGTTGTTCTTTCCTTCAGAACAACACCGAAGCACAGCAGTAAACGAAGCCACAAGTGCGATTCACCTTCCACAAGTACAAAGACTAGGCAAATCCGTGTACTATCTATGCTTCCCATGGTTGCTGAAGGATCGCTGCGCCAGAGTCCCCTCTAGTTAATTTGAGAAAACTCTATGTGGCACTGTACATCAAGGAATATAGAACAAAAGACAGAATGGACCTAGGCCCAGCAGTAGCTAAGAAATCATCGGAAGCAGGAAGCAAGATAAATCATTTTGAGAAAGTGGCTTTTGATGTTGTACCAACGATTTTCCATCATGGAAAGGCTCTGGGGTCATAATAGTTTCAGTATTTTGCAATGTGCAGTTTCTTGAATGCACTGTTGGTTAGAAGTGCCTTGCTTCACTAAAATCCAAGAAGAATATTGTCGCAACGTGCAAAGAGCAGGACACAAGGCTTCCTTTCGATGTTAAAAGCAATGTTCTATTCACATACAAAAACAAAGCGCAAGAGCAGACGCGCAACGTCGTCTTCCTCGAAAAACGCCAGAGACTGCCGCTCGTGATGCTGGCTTCGCCCTTTTGTGTTTACGGCTAATAACCGTGACATTAGCCTCCCTCTTAAGAAGGCATCGTCCTGATGCTTCATCATCATGGCGGAAGGGTTTGTAGTCACTGGCAGACCACGGGTTTATTCGGACAAATAAGGTTTCATCCGAAACACGTGCACAACTTCTGGTGCATGTCTTCGACGTCTTGAACAATGGGGACTGTCGGGAATCACCTCATAGTTAACATCACTGAGACGACGGAGGACTTTATATGGCCTAAAGTACCGTCTCAAGAGTTTCTCCCAGAGGCCACGACGGCGAACTGGAGTCCAGATCCAAACTTTCTGTCCTGGTTCATAGGAGACAGGTCGGTGACGAAGATTGTAGCGCCTTGTGTCATATTCCTGGTGGCAACGAATACGTACGCGGGCAAGTTGGCGGGCTTCTTCAGCAAGCTGAGTTAGTTAGTCTGCACTGGTGTCAACGCCATCACTTTCATGCGGCAACATAGCATCGAGCATGGTTGTGACGTCACGGCCATAGAGAAGACGAAATGGTGTCATGCGTGTTGACTCTTGCTGTGTCGTATTGTAAGCGAAAGTGACGTAAGGCAGTATCTCGTCCCAGTTTTTATGTTCCACATCGACGTACATGCAAAGCATATCCACGAGTGTTTTGTTCATCCGTTCCGTCAGACCATTTGTTTGTGGATGGTATGCCGTTGTGCGCCGGTGAGATGTCCCACTTAGATTTAAAACTGTGCGTAATAGCTCGGCTGTGAACGTTTTTCCTCTGTCAGTTATTACTACAGATGGAGCGCCATGCCTCAGGACTATATTCTCAATGAAAAACTGGGCTGCTTCACTTGCTGTGCCCCGCTCCAAAGCCTTGGTTTTGGCGTAGCGAGTAAGATAGTCTGTGGCTACAATTATTCATTTGCGACCAGCAGCCGAAGTTGGAAATGGTCCTAGAAGATCCATTCCGACTTGAGCGAATGGAGTTTCCGGTACATCAATTGGATGGAGGAGCCCTGCTGGTTTGACAGCTGGCACTTTCCTACGTTGGCACTCAAGACAAGTCCGAACGTGCTGTTGATTGGTTGCCATCAGTTTCGGCCAGTAATACTTCTGTCTCACTCGGCATAGTGTTCGTGTGTGGCCTAAATGACCGGATGTTGGTTCGTCATGGCACGCCTCTAGTACTTCTTTCCTGAGTGGTGTTGGGACGACAAGTAAGTAGGTGTTGCCGCTCGGAGAAAAGTTCACCTTATAAAGGACCTCGTTGCGCAAACAAAACGATGCTATCTCTCTTGCGAAGAGCTTTGGCATAACAGATGTGCGTCCCTCTAAGAAATCAATAAGGGGTTGCAACTCGGGATCGTCACGTTGCTGCTGTGCGATTGTAGACGTGTTGACTACACCGACAAACGCCGCATCGTCATCATCTTCAGCATTTGGGTCTTCTAATGGGGCGGGAGAAAGGCAATCGGCGTCTGTATGTCGCTTTCTGGATTTATAAACTATAGTCATATCGAATTCTTGAAGCTTGAGGTTCCAGCGCGCTAATCGTCCTGACGGGTCCTTCATGTTCATCAACCAACAAAGCGAGTGGTGATCGCTGATCACTTTAAATGGTCGGCCATACAAATATGGACAAAACTTCATGACCGCCCACACCACCGCAAGACACTCTTTTTCACTGGTAGAGTAATTCTCCTCTGTACGGGAGAGTCCGACTTGCATAAGCAATTACTCGTTCGGCGCCATCTTGCCACTGAATGAGCACAGCGCCTAAGCCGACATTGCTGGCGTCGGCGTGAACCGCTGTCGGAGCGTCATCGTCGAAGTGACCGAGAACTGGCGGGCTTTGAAGACGTTCTCGCAGTTCGTTGAACGCTTCCTGCTGCTCTTCACCCCACACAAACGTGACGTCTTCCCAGGTGAGTTTTGTTAAAGGTGATGCAATACGCGAAAAATTCTCAATGAAGCGTCGGTAATAGGTGCACAGGCCTAAAAATCGCCGCACTGCCTTCCTGTCTGATGGCGTAGGAAAACTTGCAACAGCGGCTTTTTTGTCTGGGTCAGGCCGTACACCTTCACTGCTGATAAGGTGTCCCAAGAAGAAGAGCTCTTCGAAGCCAAAGTGACATTTTTCTGGCTTAAGTGATAGTTCGGCCGATCGTATCGCTTGAAATACCGAGTGTAGTTGCTTCAAGTGCTCGTTAAATGTCCCTGAAGATACAATTACATCGTCCAAATATACCAGGCACGTTTGCCACTTTAGACCTGACAGGACTGCGTCCATGAGCCGCTGAAACGTTGCCGGTGCTGAGCACAAGCCGAACGGGAGAACTTTAAACTCATAAAGACCATCGGGTGTCACGAATGCTGTTTTTCTCGACCTCTTTCATCAACTTCTATTTACCAATATCGGCTTCGTGAATCCATCGAAGAGAAATACCGGGCATGGCGTAGTCGATCGAGAGAATCGTCGATACGAGGCAGCGGGTAAACCTCCTTTTTCGTAACCTGATTGAGCTTGCGGTAATCAACGCAGAAACGTAAAGTGCCATCTTTTTTCTTCACCAATACTACCAGTGATGCCCAAGGACTTTTTGACGGCTCAATAACGTCATCCTGAAGCATCTTTCGCACCTGACTTTCTATGGCCTCACGTTCCCGCGGAGCTACTCGGTATGGGTTCTGCCATATGGGTCTGGCCGTTTCATCCGTAATTATGCGATGTTTCGTCAACGGCGTTTGGCGAACTCTGGACGTCGAAGAAAAACAGTCCTGAAACTCATTAATAAGCTTCAGAAGGCTTTGCTTCTGTGGGGGCAGTAAACTTGGGCCAACGTCGACGGATAGAGCGGCAGACCCGGTGACATCGGCTTTCTCCACAGTCAAGCAGCCTGCAACCTCAATGAGCTCCTCGACGTACGCGACTGCCATGCCTCTTGCAAGATGTCGTCGCTCAGTACTGAAGTTTGTAACCAGAACGTGCGTGTGTCCGCAATTGAGGCTTACGACGGCTCTTGCAACAGACAGGCCATGGCTGAATAGAAATGCTGGAATTTGCTCAGCGATGTGGTCGAAGTTGCCTGGGTGGTCGCATCTTACAGCTACGAGAGCACTTGAACGGGGTGGAAGGGTCACGTGATCTTCGAAGACGCGCAGATGTTTACGCCGCTGGTCGTTACATCTCATATCTGAAACTTGATCCGGAGCCATCAAAAATGTAACTGACCTGTCTGGAATGTCTATGACGGCGCCGTATTCACAAAGGAAGTCCATCCCCAATATCAGGTCTTTGCAGCACTCGGACAAAATCACGAACGTGGCAACGAAAGCTGAATCACCGATACTAATTCTGGCAGTGCACTTTCCAGTAGGCGTCATCAGTTGGCCCCCCGCGGTTCTCCTGCTAGGCCCCGTCCATGACGTTTCAACTTTTTTAAGCCAATCGGCAAGCTTTCTGCTCATGATAGAGAAATCTGCGCCAGTGTCTACTAGTGCTGTCACAGGGCATCCGTCTATGTAAACAGCTAGGTCGGCGCTTACGATTTCTTGCGGGGTCGGCGGCGTTGCATTGTTCGTCGTATCGTACTAGTACTGGAGGTATTGCAGCATCTCGACGAGTGGCAACCTTTCCTCCAAAGGTCGCGGCTGTTAGTTTCCCCGGTGAGGGCTTGGGGACCTGCCCCGGACAGCGTTGGCGTAACTACAACGGTTCGGCGAAGAGCTCGGCGAGGGTGACTGAGAGCGGGATCGACGATACAGAGCGAATGGTTGTCTTTGCGGGTGCACGCTGTTACGTCGGGTGTCGAAATGAGGCCGTGAAAAACTCGGCGCATATGTCGGGTATCTTTGTTCACGATATGGACAGACGTGGTAAACATGTCCAGCTTCTCCGCAATTGAAACACAGTGGACGGCGGTCGACGGTGCGCCACAGATCAGTCTTGCGAACGAATGGTCGACTGGTAGGCACCCTCGGCGACCAAGTTGCAGGTGTCGGCGGAGGGTACAAAGGCGGGTAAAATGGAGTTTCGATAGGTGCGTTATATTGCAGCGGCGGCGTCGTTGGTGATGGCGGTGGCGGTGGCATGTTGTAGACTGGTGCCGTCGGCGCGTTGTAAGAATGAGCCAGTGCAGACGAGTTGTACGGCACTGGCGATGGACGACGGGTGGCTGCCGCATAGTTAATAGATCGCTGGGCTGGTAGTGATTCGGGCTGCGAAAATGCTTGCCTGATTTCCTGCCGCACAGCTTCTCCAACTGAAGCCATCGCCCGTTCTTGCGGAGTCGCAAGGAAGCTGCGGATTTCCTCACGAACAACCTCGCGAATAAGCTCACGCAGAGAACCGTCACAGCCGGCAGTCAGAGCAGAGACGCTCATTGAGGCACCGTTTGGTCGGTCGTAATAGCGACACCTTTGCTGCAGTGTGCGCTCGATAGCTGTAGCCTCTTTGACGAATTTCGCACCGGTCGTCGGTGGATGGCGGAGAAGGCCGGCAAAAAGCTGTTTTTTGACGCCTCGCATCAAATGACGGAGTTTCTTGGCTTCAGGCATATGCACGGCGAAGCGGCTGGAAAGATGCCGCTAACGAAACGCTTCTTTTTCGCTGTACAGGCCGTGTTTTTCATGCTCGCCGGGCCATCGGAACCTTGCACTACCGGGAATGAAGTTGCGGCGACTACATCTGTCTCTGCTAACTACTGTCCATTGCCTTCATCGAATTTGGACATACTGGATACGCCCCCTCTGGAACATTGCATGCCCGTGACGTCATCGTTGGATCGCCCTTTTAAAGACAGGCCACACAGTTGGACCTTCAGTGGGCACGGCGAAGCGGCTGGAAAGATGCCGCTAACGAAACGCTTCTTTTTCGCTGTACAGGCCGTGTTTTTCATGCTCGCCGGGCCATCGGAACCTTGCACTACCGGGAATGAAGTTGCGGCGACTACATCTGTCTCTGCTAACTACTGTCCATTGCCTTCATCGAATTTGGACATACTGGATACGCCCCCTCTGGAACATTGCATGCCCGTGACGTCATCGTTGGATCGCCCTTTTAAAGACAGGCCACACAGTTGGACCTTCAGTGGGCACGGCGAAGCGGCTGGAAAGATGCCGCTAACGAAACGCTTCTTTTTCGCTGTACAGGTTAGTTTTTCTCTTTCAAATCATAGGTCTGGAGACGAAATTGTACTTCTCATTGTGCCGTGCCCACGGACATGTCTTATTATTGCATATGAATGTTATTTTGTTTGCAAGTTATTGTTGTGTGGAGATGTCGAGCAAAACCCTGGGCCAACTGTTGATGAAATGTTTCATGAGCTCTTGAAGGGACAATCTGATATCCGAGCAGAACTTGTAAGCCTTAGAGCACGTTTAGACTCAACAGAATCATTAATAAGCACCTTTGGAGTGCGTCTGAATAATTTAGAAGCAAATGTTAAGCAACTACAAACTCAGAAGGGCGTGAGCGAATCGATACAGGAGTCTGTAGATTCCATTCAGCAGTTAATTGATATTCATCAGTCCAAGCTGGTTGACCTTGAGAATCGCAGTCGCCGGAATAATCTTCTTGTATTTGGTATCAGCGCTGCTGGGAGTGAATCTGAAGCAGAGCTACGTGAAAAGGTAGTGAAGGGCATATTTCATGATCGATTAGGGGTGAAATGCACGACAATTGCGCGGATTCATAGATTAGGCAAGCCGGTATCAAGCAGACGTCCTGTTATACTTTTTTTCCAAGATTATACGGAAAAGCAAGCTGTGTTGCGTCAAGCACATAAGCTGAAGGGAACCAAAATTTATCTTCAAAATGACTACTGTCCTGACACACTCCGTAAAAGAAAACTGCTATGGGCAACTGCAAAAGCAGACAGAGAAAGCGGTAGCAAGGTTGCTCTTGTTCACGATAAGCTTCGTATTGATCACACCTTTTTCTGTTGGGACGACTCGCTTAATGCGCGTAGGAAAGTGTCACATGAGAGTGCCGTAGGGAATCCCAGCTAGCACTTAGGGGAGCACCAACTTCGTTTGCTTTGCTTCAATGCACGGAGTATAACAAATAAAATTGAAAAGCTGGAAAATATTTTGCTCACGCACGATCCACATGTCTGTGTGATAACAGAGTCTTGGTTACATGAAGCCATTGGCGATAGCGAGATAGTTCCGCCGAACTACCAACTTTTTCGATGTGATCGTGGTTCTCGGGGCGGTGGAGTGGCTGTCATTATCAAGTATGGCATTGATGTATTTATTGCTGAGCGTTTTCCAGTGAGAGAGAGTCTGCTTTTAAAACTTTCATTTGCTGATATGTCATTTTTTCTCTGTGCGGTTTATCGATGTCCTAATGCTGATGATTCTTTTATGAGCGGTTTGTACGATGAACTACTACGTCTACGAAGCAAAAATCTTATTTTAACGGGTGACTTCAATCTGCCAGCCATTAATTGGGATGATATAAATTATGGTACTTCTTCTTCAGCTGACACACTCTTAGACATAATGTTTTCTCTAGGCCTTGAGCAAATGGTAGGACACCCCACAAGGGGGAGTTCGATACTTGATCTGCTATTTACAACGGAACTCTTTACCGAAGCGACTATCACAGTTGAAACCGGTATTTCTGACCATAGATTAATATCATTTGTTTGGGACAGGCATGGACGTTGTAAATCAGTGAAAACGCCAGTGGAAAGTGTTGTAAGAGATTTCAATCGAGCGGATGATGTTGCAGTAATTGATTATTTAGAAACACATCTCCCCACATCTGTTAGTGATGTTGATAGAGCCTGGCAACGCTTCCGTGGTATTGTGGACTTCTGTACAAAGAACTTTGTACCGCTTAGGAGAATACGCAGGCGTTCACATAACCCATGGATAAACCGTGAGATTATACAGATCAAGAGAAAGATAAAAAGGTTACGAAAAAAACACAAGACTAGTACGCAACATTTTTCCGATCTTAAAGAAAAATTATTAGAGAGTGTTAGTAAGGCTAGGCATCAATTTTTTAACGACACACTACCTGAATTCATCAGGACAGATCCTGATAAATTTTGGCGCTATCTTAAGCAAACTAAAGAAGGCGTTTCTGAAATACAAGTTGATGAGGTCACGATAACAGATCCGGCACTAATTGCTGATCATTTTAATAAATACTTTCAGAGCGTCTTTTCCGAACCACAGTATTATGAACTGCGAGACCCGATGCCCATAATCACGGATGATGTTCTGATAACTCGTGAAGGTGTTTTACAAATGTTACTTAAGGTTAATCCTAAGAAATCGTCAGGCCCTGACGGCATTGGTAATTCATTCCTACGACGCTATGCTGAACAAATCACTGACTTCCTTACTGCCCTTTTCAATGTATCACTCAAATATGGTCAGATACCAGCCGATTGGCGTAAAGCTCGTGTTGTGCCGATCTTTAAAAAGGGTAACCGCTATTCCTTGACAAACTACCGTCCTGTTTCTATCACTAGTAGCTGCTGTAAAATGTTAGAGCATGTTGTTGCAAATTACATTAACACATTTTTATCAGAAAATAATATTTTGTCGCCTAATCAACATGGTTTCCGAAAAAATATGTCTACGGTAACACAGCTTGTGTCTACAGTACATGAATTCGCACGGGTTCTAGATATATCTGGGCAGACTGATGTGTTCTTTTTAGATTTTAGCAAAGCGTTTGATAAGGTGCCTCATGGAAAACTTTTGTTTAAACTCGAAAATATTGGGCTACCTTCGGGTATCGTTAAATGGATTCATATGTACTTAAATAACAGAACTCAATTTGTTGAGGTCAGGGGTTGTTCTTCTTCTTCGCTAAATGTTTCTTCTGGTGTGCCACAAGGTAGTGTGTTAGGCCCCTTGTTATTCTTAATTTTTGTCAATGATTTAGTTGATGTTGTACATAAGGACATATCCGTCAGATTATTCGCGGATGATTGTGTTATTTTTAAAGAAATATGTTGTGTAAATGACCACATATTACTTCAACAGTCTCTTACAAGTATAGATGAGTGGTGTCAAAACTGGGGCATGGAACTTAATAGTGACAAAACAGTTCTCTTGAGAATAACAAGAAAACGAACTCCCAGCCTTTATACTTATTTTCTCCGCAATAACCCACTCAAAGACGTAGAAAAATACAAATATCTAGGAGTCACTTTGACAAAGTCACTTACGTGGTCAGACCACATTACAAGCATATGCACGGCTGCACTTAGGAAACTGTGGTTTCTTAAGAGGAAACTTAAATCCTCAACGAAGGAGACCAGATTATTGGCATATAACACCTGCATCCGATCAAAACTTGAATATGCCTCGGTTGTTTGGGACCCTCAATGTAAAAAAGATATTGCCTTGATTGAAAAAGTTCAACGGAAGGCTGTCAGATTTATATTTAGCAAATATAAAAGATATGATTCGCCAACACAACTTATGCAACTGAACGACATCCAAACACTGGAAACTCGCAGGAAAATTAATCGGTTAACGTTCCTACACAAAATTCTTTCCGGTAAAGTTACAACAAGTCTGCCCAACTGTGTGAAACCTCTATCTTCTAGAAAAACAAGACATAAGCATAAATATTCATTGGCGCCAGTTTTTGCACGTACCACTGCTTTTAAAAATAGTTTTTTCCCTAGGACTATTGCTGACTGGAACTCTTTGCCAATAAGTGCTTTTCAGTCCGAAGATATTGAAAAACAGCTTGAAACTTTTTTTGTTTAGTTCTGAATGATGTATCCATATGGTGTGTTTTCGCAGTGCCCGAGTAATGTAGTTAGTTGACTTCTGCTGCGCATGAGTGTTCTGATCACTGTTTATGTGCCGTAACACTGTTGTGCAAGTGCACTATAAGTTGTCTAATTAAGTGCTGTGACATTGTACTTTTTTTTGTTGTTGTTGCCCCTCCTGCTTGGGCCTAAGTATAGGCCTGCAGAACCTGTAAATAAATAAATAATAAATAAAATATCAGGGTCAGCCCGTCCAAATAGGCGCGTCATGTCCTCCGCAAACATTGCGACACACTCATTCGGTTTCTGGACCTGAGACTCGATGAGTTGCTGAGCGAAGTCACGGCGGTCGTTGTTTGCGAAAGTGCTGATAATTTGCTGCCGAAATTCATCCCATGAAGACAGCGTTGCCTCGTGGTTCTCATACCACGTACGAGCGCTGTCCGCTAAAGCAAAGTAGGCGCGCGTAAAAGCTTTAGCTCGGTGGTCCAGCGGTTTGCCTTAGCGACTCGCTCATACTGGGCTAACTAGTCCTCGACGTCTTTGTACGCCTCACCATAGAATGTCTCCGGAATCTGAGGCTGCTCAGAAGTCAGCTGTGAAGCACCTGCAGTTGTCATTTCTCCAGGCGGAGTGCTTTGCTGGGAAAGATCCAGGGGAATCACCTCAGGACTAAGGCCTCGCTGTCGGCGACTGTAGCGGTGGACAGGGTATCCACTAAAGGAACGGGTTCCGGTGTTGGACTTGAAGTGCCGGACCGCGAAGAAGTCTTGAGCATTAGTCGTAGAAGCCCAGCACCTCCACCAGTGTCGCAACGTGCAAAGAGCAGGACACAAGGCTTCCTTTCAACGTTAAAAGCAAGGTTCAATTCACATACAAAAACAAAGCGCAAGAGCAGACGCGCAACGTCGTCTTCCTCGAAAAACGCCAGAGACTGCCGCTCGTGATACTGGCTTTTTCGTCCTTTTGTGTTTACGGCTAATAACCGTGACAATATGATCTTATGATGCTGGACCTCCTTTACATGTGACCCTTTCTCTGTAGGGCTTTTATTCTTTATCTTTTATCAATATCCTTTTTTGATCTACAAAAGAACATATAGCATGGATATTGAGTCAAGTTTTCTGTACGAACTGGTGCAATCGGCATGATGGAAAGCAAGATAACGTAATCTGATTAGGTGATATACTGTGGCAATTTACAAGCTTTCTTGTATTCATGCTGTCACTAACATGATTGGCGGTCTTGGTTTCATTGAATTATTGAATGATATTTGGATATTAAGAAAGAGTGGCCGTCATCACTTCATCAGCAGATACCCCTGGTTTTGCATTCGATAAGCACCGCGTGTGGAAAGAATTTTTATAGAGTTTTTGCTTACATTTTCAGTGTTCTTCAGTGCCATCTTATGCAGCACCGTGGCGGCAAGACATTTGCGGGGTCACAGCCGTTGGCCATCGAAGCGCCAACCATCTGAAAATGCTCCGAGTTGTTGAAAATGGGATTTTGTGGGAATTTGCAAAGCCTGTGTGTAAGCCAGGTGCATTCGCATGTGATGTGTCGACTGTTAAGTTCACTTCCTTTCCATAAGCACTGTTTGCAGTCAAATTTCAATTCACTGAATTACCATACATAACAATGCAATGAAAAATTGTGTCATTGCAATTGCAGTCCTGATATTACGCTTTGTTGAGCCAATCTTAAAAGGGGCTCATCGTTGATAAGAAGGCCATGCGAAGACTAACACAAGAAGTTGTTGCTTTTGTGCTATGTGGGCCGCAACTCTTGTGTTCCTGTTTGTATTATACAATTATATTAATTATTATAACATGGGTTGGGGCTCCTGTGTTTTCACTCATGTGATAAGGTTTGGTCGTATGCGAACTGGTAAACAAATGGTGCAACTTTCCTTCCTGCAAATAATGTGACGTTCCTTTCCGGCAGTCACCATCTGTACGGTCAGTGTCGGCTGGGGAGCCAGTGCTGCGAGGCCCATAGCGAGGACGAGCTGGCTGAATGGCAGGAACGCCTCAAGTACCGCAGGGAGAGGCTTAAGAAGGCTCAGCAGAAGCACCTTGAGGTTTGTGCAAGCCAAGCCATTGTGTGCTTCGACACACCTGTTCTGTTCTGTTTCGTTATAACTGTGTAGCTGTGGAGAGGTTACGTTCCATGTTACCTCGGCCACTTCGTATTGATTAAGTTCTGTTGCGGGGAAAAAAAAAAAAGCATCGCACGCTGAAACAAGTTGAATTGGCATGGCACTGTACAGTTCGCTTGCAACAATTCATACTGCAATAAAATGCTCACATGCGCTTGTTTGTGTCTCTTCTCTTCGTCCCATGAGTTTGTGCGCTGTTTCTGCCCATAATCACATGCACACTGACAATATGTGTCTTTTAATGAGGGACACAGCTTTCTTTCGTATTGTGAAAAATGGCCAAAAGATTGATTTTTTGAAAATCTCATTTTCAGTTTCTGCAGCCCTTCTATCCGATTCCGAAATATCTCCCCTAAAAACTGCCTAGAAGTGCTTTTAAAAATTGGTTGCGCTTGCAAAATTGACAATAATTATTGTGGAAATCGTGTAAAAACGCCAATTTGTTGTGCGATGGTTGCGCAGGGTTATCAAGAGTACGCCAAGGATCTGCTGGAGCGGTACTCGGAGGCGAAGGACCCCATGGACATGCAAAGGGTGATGACTGAGAGCATGAAGGGCCTTCGGCTAACTTGTCGGCAGCAGCTCAAGCGAACGGTCACCTCCAAGGAGAGCGAGCTCGTGTGGGAGTTTGAGCTCTGCACCATCGTGAGTACCGACGGAGTTACTGCGTAACCTCATTACAACAGACCTCCATAATTAGAAGTATGTCATAAAACCCAAGTACTGTTACAACAGACTTTTATGAACACACTGAATGGGTGTGTTATAACCGGGGAGAATTACGATTAATATACGGATTTATTCCCAACGGGGCACAAGAAAATCGATTGAGTGAACCGACGAAATAAGGGATAAGCTATTTCTCATGTAGGTTATACTGGTAGTGCGGTATGGTAGGATTTCGTTCTTTTTTTTTTATGCGTTCTTGCTACAAATTGTATAGAAGGGTTATACTAACTTGACCGCAACCTCTTCCCCGTTTTGTGAGCAGACACCCCTTCAGCGCCTGGTTCTGCTGTACGACGCGTATCGGGGCCACTTTGAGCTGAGGCTGGTGGAGAAGTCTCCGTTTAAGTTTGTGCTTGCGCCGGGCTGCCAGGAGTGGGTGAACAACCTCCAGACACCTGCCAGCAAGGATGTGCTCATCTACTACATCCAGGTAAGGACGGCAGAGTAAATATTAGCAGGCATGTGCGAATATTCGAGCTTGTCAAATAGCAGAACGAATACAGTTGAACCCGTTTACAAGAGATGCAAAAAGTTGCATTGTGGAGCAATTCGTTGACACCCGCCATCAAGGACGTGCTCATCTACTACATCCAGGTAAGAACGGCAGAGTAAATATCAGTAGGCATGTGCGAATATTCGAGCTTGTCAAATCGTAGAACGAATACAGTTGAACCCGTTTACAAGAAATGCAAAAAGTTGCATTGTAGAGCAATTCGTATACAGTTGATCGCGGATATATCAAACTCGGATATATAGAATTATTGGCTATATCTAACTGTTCAGAAATCCCCTTGAATTTCCCATGCAAAAGTGTGGGACCGGTGCACTCGTATATCAAACTCTCGCACAGCGGGGCATCTGCTATATTAAAAGCTGCGCCGTGCCAAAGCTTAGAATATGTTTTTTTCCTAGCTAATATTGATCAATTTACGGCTGTTTTCTAACGAGTTTCAATCCTTTTTTGCGCGCAGGTGACAACAAGGCAGTGTTATTTCAGCATGCTGATCTGGTTCATTATGTGGTGCTTGCAAGTGCACCATTATGTTTGATGCGCGATCTGCAGGTCTTAACGTGCAGCTGTAGTGTTTTTCAAAAAGACCGATTGCTGAGGACACCAAATTGAGAATGCAAAGTGACTCGGCGATCTCGTTGAATGTTTGCATTCCCTTCTTTGTTTGTTAGTGCATAATGGCATGCGATGGGCATGCGAGCCTCAAAAGCATGGCCTTCAAGATGTGCAACCTTGTTACTTATATGTAGCGTTTTCGGTTTTAAAACGTATGTCTCGGAAACTACACTGTTTCTAGCTTTTCGCATCAAAGCAGCTGGAAGCAGCGGCTGCCAGCTACAAAGCCACAAGTGATATCGATATCACTAACATGTCAACGCTGGGAACTCCGCGTTGCCTTTTGCGGCTTGTGGACTTGTGTACTTCTCTACTCGTTCCTGATAAATCCTTATTCGCGAGTTGAACAGAATGTTGACCTGCTTATAGCTATAAACATTATAACTGGTGCTTGGAGCGACGTCAAGTAAAGCACCATCGTAAACTTTCCTTGCGATCCAGGTGATGACTTGGGGTGTGTCATGACGGTTGATAATGGCATGCGGTTCCTCAGTGAAATCTGCGACTTATCAGCGTTTTCGGGCACCATCTCGTACAGTGAGAGATGTCATCAGTGCAGATGATGACATAGCTGTTTCTGACTGCATCGATGCCGAAATCATGGTTGCCACTGCCACGGAAATGTACCCGGGCGATTATGAATATGCCACTGCTTTCACTGCTGCCGGAACCAACCTTTTACTGCGCTATAAAGTTTGCATCGGCGTTCTGCGTCAATAATGCTGTTGAGGCCGAATGGCGAAGGGTAGCCGCGCCGACACCGAGCTGCTTCTAAACAGACCACTTCGTTCTCCTCTTCCTCTCTTCACACGTTGAAGCTTCAGCGTAACAATATTGAGCATGTGGCCTCGCGTGTCGGAGAATCGAAGCACGCGATGTGTGGTTCTTACAACCATTCAAACTCCGAGTTACAAAAATTTAACACTTGTGCCGCCAACAAAATGAATTCGAAAGTGGGGGGAGGGAGAGTCCAGCTAGAGAAAGCACCATTGTGGAAATTCGTCGACTACTTCTCAGACTGCCTCAATGATGTGCATTACATAGAAACTATTTCGAGTCGGGTCTAAAATTTTACTTGCTGAAAGACACCAATCATTCAATTTAACGGGCAAGCACTCGATTTCAAGACATCGCAGTCGAATTGCAAACCACCATTAGAATGCTACACGTGCCACCCTCGTTTCAGTTAACGATAGCCACCACAAGCAGTTTCGTGGATTTCATACAAAACCGCTAGTTACATAGCACACGACTGCTACCAAAATACAACCAGCACTGATTAGGCCTAGCCTGCCGTACGGCGTGTTCCCGCGAGATGTTTGTCCAAGACATAAAGACCGTGCGTCAAAAGATTTCCCTCAAGCACTGAACCAAGAACAGCATGTGTGGTATAAAGTTTGCGTTCACAGTTGGGAGATCAAGGATGACGAAAACCCGCCAAGCCTATGCAAGACTGTGCCCTGGCAGCAAAGGTGACACCGCGGCATGAAGCCAAATATTTTGTAAATTTACGGACGAGCTAGCAAACGCGATATTTGTAGCAAGCTCGATAACAACGCTTTTCTCGACAGGAAACTCCAAGCACACTTCATGAGGATGGGGTTGAACTTGCCATGCTGAGCCGCGCGTAGCCGGCGGCAAGCGGCCGGAGCCGTGCTAGCAATGCTAGTACACTGTAGCCGCGGTTGGCATTGATGCAAAGGGTTGCCTACGCAACAGCCCTCCTCCTTTACTCGGTGATACCACCCAGCATGCTGCATTTTTTTCCCCTTCCTCTGCCCTTTATTTTTTACTTCGCGTCCCCTCTTCCTTCATAACAGCCTCTTTGTTCGCTCCCCTGTGGTGTGCTCGCCTCTTTGTAGATGCACTCTCGCTATTTTGTCACAATGATTTTCCGGCAACCGTATTGTAACCGGTGTTTCGTATTTGGGGGACTGCACGTTAGGCGGTACTGTATGCATATATGTGATATTTTGTGGGAGCGTAAAGAGGAGTTGAAAAAGACTGCATTGTAAGCAGCCCTTGACTATAATTGGCTACGTTGTAAATGGTCTGCTCTGTAATATGCGATATATACTATTTGAATTTAATTTGAAATTATTTACCGAAGTCGCTATTCGCTATGAATCTAGCATTCATTATTCGTACAAGCATCAAGCTCCTGGCTCGAGGCTAGTCGGTATTTTATACCTGAAGTGATTTTCGTTTCGCATGCTTTAGCATATGTTCTAGATCCTCTTGTCTCTCCTTTAGGTTGGCTTCAGGTCGACCATGTATGCCACGTTTGTACAAACGCTGGCCTTCGACTTCGGTGGCTACCCCGTCCTGATTCGAAACTTTAGCGTCGACACGGTGGCTCCAGACACGCTGAGCACAATTGAGCGCAGCCGCCATCTCATTCTGACGGGTACAGGACGCTGGAACGCATCCGCCATTGATCTCGTAGCCTTCACGGAACGAAGGAGGTATGTGACTGTTTTCTGGCATGACAAATTTCTGCCTAAATGAGTTGATAGATGGATGACTTAAAGTTAAACTCGTCCATGTAAAATTTGTTTACATTGAATGATCCATGAGTCATCGTTATCAGTGATTGAAATCATCGATATCATCGAGTGATTGAACCCGCCACAGTGGTCTAGTGGCTAAGGCACTCAGTTGCTGACCCGCAGGTCAAAGGATTGTATCACGGCCGCGACTGCCGCATTTTGGATAAAGGCGAAAATGCTTGAGAGACCCGTGTGCTTAGATTGGGGGCACGTTAAAGAACCCCAGGTGGTCGAAATTTCCGGAGCCCTCCACTACGGCGTCTCTCATAATCATATGGTGGTTTTGGAATGTTAAAGCCCAGAAATGTTTATTATTATTAATGAGTCATTGAATCACTGAATGGTCCTAGTCGTAGATAACAGTCATCGATATCAGTGAGTGGACCGAATTATTAATCCTTGTGGGGGACACCGCCCGTCGCCAAGAGTGGAGGCGGGTGTAGTGTGCGGATGGTGCAGCAGCAAGGAAAACTTGTTCTCAAGAGGAAAAAGAGCGTGTCATCTAGCATCATTGAATTACGTAGTGTTCATAGAACTATTGAATAATGTCTGTGACTGTGAACTCATGCTTGGTAGCTTAACGTGTTGTCCTTGTTGCAGTGTCAGGGCACAGAGCCTGCTAGAGATGTATCCGGCTCCCGACATGGACACGTTTCAGCTGACGCAGGCAGTCATAGGCGAGGTGCTGACTCGGGAGAACTACAAGCCCCGGATGCACGAGCTGCTCTATGTTGAGGAGATGGCACGTGCCGACATCATTGCCCAGTAAGTTGGCTGATGTGGATTATGGTTAGGGTGGCACATCAGACCTGTGCACCACTTCTCAACCTCAACCCTTTTCCTGTCCGGTCTTCTTGGTTGAAAGCAATACGGATTGTTTTATTTGCTTTTTTAATTTTACGTGTTTTGTAACAACGTGAGAAATTTATTCGAATGTGCTTCATACGAGAGATACAGTAAAAGCTCGTTAATTCAGATTTCACGGGACCAGAAATACCGTCCGAATTAACCGAATGCCGAATTAACGAATGAACAGGGAAAACAACATTTAAAATCAAACTGCAGAAGCATACCTTTATTTGTTGAAGTATTTTGTAATTGTCGTCTGCGTTTTCGCGCAAATTCCGGCTGACATCACAATTTTTCTTAACTGTTCCAAATGGCCAACAGCATGCAAGCTGTCGGGAGTGTTTAGGCAAGCGTCCTCTAATATTGACAGCACCTCCGAGACTTCCCGTGAGGTGCGATGAGGTCGCGGCTGTATCTCCTCGCATGATTCTTCGTCGAAATCGTGGTCTTCATGGGCGCCCGGGACATCATTAATAATCTCTTGATCGGTCAGGAGACCACTCGTGGCGACACCATGATCAATCGCGATGTAGTCCTGAAAGGTCACATCTGTGGGAACGACAGCATCGAAAGTCGGGCAGTCATCGTCGGTGGACTCGGCTGACACCTTCTCGATGCCATCGTCAGCTACTGCTGCATGCTCGGGCCTCACAAAACCGCTGTGCCGAAAACAGTTGGCGATGACTTGCGGCAGAGTGTTTTTCCACACGTGGGCGGTGATGTGCACTGCGCCGAGTAAGTCCACTTGATACAACTTTCCAGCTTCTGAGCATGGGATCATTCGCTCTAGCAGGTGCTTGCGGTACTTCGACTTCACGTAGTGAATGATACCCTGGTCCATAGGTTGAAGAGCAGACGTAGTGTTGGGCGGCAAAAAAACTACTTTGATGCTCTTCAGTTCGACTGTACAGTTATGGGCACTGCAGTTGTCAAAACCATAATTATCTTGCGGTCCTTCGACGTGAAGTGCCGGTCCAACTGCTGCAGCCAGCCGCGAAAAATGTCCGATGTCATCCATGCCTTCCTGTTCACTGTGTACTCGACAGGAAGGCTTTGGAAGTTCTTAAAACAACGTGGCTTAATATTTCGTTTAGTGAAATCGAACAACAACAAAAAAATAGCCGACCTAAGCTAGCAAGACAAAGGGCTTTTATTGCCAAAATTAGAAAAGTGTAGGCTGCTTCCCTTTTTTTTTTTTCAGCAGCGTCTAGACGCAATTCTGACACATGCAAAGTGCCACCATGTTGAAAAGCGCTAAATGAATGGCCTCAATGGCTTTCGTGAATAAACCTAGCAGTCGCACTATTACACTAACACCAGCAGCTGACCGCCGACACAAGGTATTCGACAATGATTAGATGCAGGCGTGGTATGTGTAGCGGTGACTTATGCCATGTTTTATGCTATTCTTATCATCCACTAATAGCGGATAGCTTATCTTGTTGATAACACCAACGAACAGCCACTCTGACCAAGGACCACACTGGTCAAACACGAAAGTAACCAAAAGCACTGGCATCAAAAAGGCACCATTCCGCGATTGCACCCAGCAGCAGCGTGTAAGAAACAAAGCTTCAGACTTGGATTGTGTGCGCCTCAGAAGCAAGCCAGTGGCAAAGGAAGGGCAGTCTCAATGCCATCGCTATTGAGTGATGGTGGCTTCCTTCCATGCTTAGTAAACAGCGGCGGTTCCTGGCGGTGCCAACGTGCATTTTAGACTTCGCAGCTGTATTTTAAAGGTGAAGCTTCTTGCGATGTGGGTCTGTCGCTCTTCCATATGTATGTATGTATGTATTCATATATGTATGCATGTACGCACGTAGCCACCGGTGGCATGTACCCACTCTAGAGCGGGTATGTGTTGCGAGATGGGAAATGGCAGTACTTAGAGTGTTCACTAGATGGACGCAAGGACGGACGGACAGACAGACTAGCAGACGGACGGACGGATGGATGGATAAACGCGTGGATGGATGGACTCATGGACAGATGGACGGACGCATGGATTGACGCACGGACAGACAGAAGCAAAAATGAACGGACGGATGGAAGCGCGAACGGGCTGACGGAAGCTTCGCCCCACTCATCATCATTCACTCTGGGGATATTCTGTGTTTTTTTTATGTTCTAAAAGTACATCAAGATGTTCAAGATTGTGTTTACTGCATGACATCAAATATCTGAGCCTGTAATTGCATGGCTGTATTTCGTTGAAGTGGAACGGCAGAAGAAAAAGTGTTGGTTGTGAGAATATATATGTATTTACTCCTATGGATTGCTGACAGGGAACCGAGAATGTTTCGTTGTAGTGAAAATTTCGTTGATGCGACGTTTCTTGTAGCGGGGTCGGACTGTAGTACTCTCGGTGTTGTTTCGTTTTCAAACCTCCTGCGTGAGCCAGCGGGTCTGCGCCGAACAAGCGTGTTTCGGATAAAAGCTACTGGGCACCGCGCTCTGAAGTCTCTGAAAGTCTCGTTTCTTGCGTGATCTTTTTGCACGAGATCACACACTGGGCCGACACTGCTGACTTCAAAACAGGTTGGCTTGCAAAGGCTGGTGGCCTAATGTCATGCTCCCTCCTTTCTTTTTCTTCCTATTTGGGCCATAATGACCATGGTTATGAATAATACAAAGAGCCACAGCTGGAATCACGGGATATTACAAACTCTACATTAAGTGGAAGTTTTTGGTGTAACATAATACTTCTTTAATGAGAGTAGACTATTCTTGAAATGAGAATGCAGCGGTTGATTAGTTGTAATCATTTGTTGCAGCAGGATATATGAAAGGCTATATCATATTGAATCTAATTGGTTTGCATCTGATAAGCAGTTGAAACTTTCATGATGCACTGTTTCCAGTCACACACAGCGGTTGTGACCAGTTCTGTGGCTTTTTCTGGGTTGCTTTCTCACTTCAGTGCATCCGTGCCGTCTCTCCATGTTGTGTTCATTTTGGCGGTACGTTCCTCCCACAGGTACAATGTACGGGTGTTACTTGACATCACCGACAATCTGCAAACGTCGTCGGCCAACGCGACCGAGGTGTACTATGCCCAGGGGGGCGAGCTATTCGCCTGCCTGTGTCTTGACTCGGAAATCACCGAGGATACGCCTGCCGGCCGCCTGGTCCTGCAGAACTGCCAACTCGTCTGGCTGGCTCCTGTTAGGACGGCCGACACTGGGGAGGTCAGGCCGGCCAAGCCGAGGGTAAGCTGCGTTGTGACGATGGCTTCACTTCATTGTTTTGAGACTCTTGGCCCGCTAGAGCCTCTTTGATTTGAATTGGAAGGGGACCAAAGCTTTGTGATAGGGTCTTCAAAGGCAATAGAGTCTTTTTCAGAAAACTTTGAGGTTGCTTGAGCTTTGCATTGAAGAGTAGATCGGGATAGCTTAACTGCCATGGTGGTCTAGTTGCTACAGTGCCTGTATGCTGCTCCGGAGGTTGAGGGATCGAATCCTGGCCACAACGGTCACATTTTCTATGGAGGCAAAAAAAGCTTGAGAGAAAGAGATGATTCATTAGGAGGTAGAGAGGTCAGCCTGAGCTAGTTCGCTCTAGCTTGCTACTGTGCGCAGGATAGAAAGACAGGGGAAAAAGAAGTGATGAAGGGCGTCAGAAAAAAGTTATGCCTACAGTTAAATCTCGGAACGAACCTCACATTAATGAACTTTTCAGATTAACGAGCTCTAGTTTTAGTTTCACATTCTATTAACAATGCCTCAGTGCAACGAACTTATGTTCTGAAATATGTAGCGACCACCAGAGCAATATGCAAGCAGACGACACAGCGAACAGACGCCTTGCTTCTCGGAACACGCGCAACGGTGGGGAAAGGAAAAAATAATGAAAGGACAGCATTCTTTTATTTCTTTTTGTTGAAACGTCGACGCTGAAGGTTTACAAATGCCGAGGCAAGGGCAACACGGGAGGGCAAGGTTGGCGAGGCAGAGTGGGAGTTGCGGAGCAGGAAGCATGGGTGCGGAAAACCTGAGACAGTGAGGCAGCAGAAACGAAACGCGCGGAATTTTCTGTTTTAGCTCTTTCTTTTCTTCGGAAAAGGCGATGACAGCCATACGCCTTGGGCTTTTCTTTGTCACTTCTACATGGGCTTCAGGAGGCCTTGTCAGTTGTGTTTATCTCTTTTTAGTGATTAATTATCGCGTCCGCAAAGCAAGCCAGCGCTCACGCTGCGGTGCTACTGCAATGAGTTCATCTCTGCTTGCGACGAAAAAGCAAAAGCAGGTTTCGCTATGTGCCAAAGTAGATTGCATCACAGGAACATGGATGAGCTTGGAAGCCTTCGCGCTGCTAAGTTCGTGCTGCATGCATTAAAAAAAACGGACTTGTTTAAGTAAACGTGCATTTTTTTAGTGTTCACTTGTGCATTTGTTTTTTTTTCAGTAAAAGCAAGTTGAAGGACCCGCCGTTTTAAATGTGTGTCGTTTTGGTCGGTGGAAAATAAGCATTTATGGTTAATTTTCGTGCTTTCACTCTAACGACCTTTCAAAATAACGAACAAATTGCGGCACCCCCTGAAGTTAGTTACACCGAGATTTCTCTGTATATGCAATCAAGACGTAGCACTGTGGCTTCGTAATTAGCTTTAGGTGCACGTTAAAAAACACTAGATGGTCAAAATTTACGAAGCCCTCCACTGCGGCGTTGCTCACATGATGGTTTTGTAATGTAAAACCTCACATATTATTCTTATCACTACCCTGACTGTTTCTTAGTGGACACAAACTGTGCTGCTAGGAAAGCCGAAGTGGGGATGCCCTCCGGCTCCTGTATTCATGCATGCAGTACGTCGAAACATGACAAGGCAGTGCTGTTCAGAGCGCGTACGTGGTCCACCTGCACCATCTTTCGGGTGATAGTGGAACCTCTGCCATGCTGAAGCACTTCCCAGGTGTGCGTACCACCAACAGTCAACAGTTAATTGACTTTGTTAATCTGGAAATTCGTTATAAAGGCATATTCCTGACACTATATATATTGCAAGACTGTTCTTCAACATACTTCGTTATATTTAATATTTTTTTGTATCCGGGTCCATTATATTGAGGTTTTAGTTTATATAAAGAGCTTGCCGTTAGCCTGCTCGAGGATGTATGCGTGGCGGCCAAGTGGCTAATCGCATGGCGCTATGGAGCGAGGCATCGCCCATTTGAATCTCCTCTCAACCAATGACGTAGCTGACAGCTGCACTGGAATTTCCATGAAGTGAGCCTAGCGCGATAGAGTTCAAATAGCATACAATGACTGTGCCGCAGTTTGTGCCTCACAAGACGCCATGCATCCCTGAGTGGTCATCGCCTCATTGTCAGCGTGCAGCATCAAGGGCAGGGAGGGGCAGATTAGAGAGATGAATAGTGCACTGAAAGGTAGGAAACGTTGAGCACACTCATGGTAGGCTGCACCAGCTGACATGTAGCCAGCACTCGCCAAACGTCAGTGCACTGTAGTAAAAGAGGTGCGGAGGGGAGGGTGTTGCTGTGGACTTTGCTACAGAGTAGTTCGAGAGTGAAATTTGTCACTTGCATCGACGTAATACCAGTGTCACATGGGCACTTAGACTGTGATCACGGCCACACCTGACCAGCTGCAGCTACACAGTCCTTTTTAATCGCCATCTGTGCATCGTGATCTGGATTTGGCTGGTAACTACGGGCCGTAGTGGTGATTTGGGATTTTGTGTGTTTGTGTGCCTGCAGGGCATCTAGCCACGTAGTGGTTAAGCTGTGATTTGTTTATGTTGTAGGTGTATGAGCTGCCCATCCAGCTTGCCAAGAAGGACCGTGTCTACATTCGACTGACGAGAGAGTGTGTGAACGAATTCAAGCTGGAACCCGATACGAGCATCGAGGCAGAGGTGGGGGTGGCTGTTAGCAATACTTGACTACTTGAACGCGAGATTTTTTTTGGCAAGAAGCTTTCCGAGGTATCCATATGATTTTATTTGTGCTTTGTTCTACAAACGAATGGTTGTCCATTTCTCTTTGTTAATCCTTCTGCCACCTCACGGAATTCCGCAGAACTGATTTGAAATAATTAAGCTTGTGCAAATATTCGAGCAGTTCGAATATTCGAACGAGTATTGCAGTATTGGAACTTGCCCGGATTCGAATTTAATTCTTGGAAGTTTCAAAGTATTTGTAATGATTGAATAGGCATAACGCACATTCAACTCGGCTGGTAAAGGTTGTTTCACTGCAGTGAAGGGGTGCTGTACCGTGAACACACTTAATCAGAGAAAATTCACATTGCTACGATTCTCCATTTCAAGGTTAAATGTGAATGTTATTCTCACAGCACTGATCACTTTTTAAGTTTAAAAACCATTTATACCGGCTTATGTGCCATAAGTTGTACCAGGAGTCATTCTACCAAAAGTCAAATCTCACTACCTTTCAAAGTTGTCTCTATGGATGGACAGACCAACAGAATGCGGTCTATATTTAAACCATATGCTCAATATGTACAGTATAGACCGCTTCTAACGTTAGTCGCGGCAGTCGTGAATATCCGTACTATAAGCGGTACTGCTCTATAACCAAAACAATCTTTTGCAAGAGCCGCACTTGTGCAAAACGTGTTGAGCATGCAGTCTTGCGCGTCCGAAAATCAAAGCACGCGATGCACGGTGCTTATAACCATTTAAATTTTTACATGTTCAAAAAATTTAATGTCTAGGCGTTCGCACCTGCGCATCGACTAGAGATGACGCTGAGCCTTGAACACAACGGTTGGGCATTGTACGGCTCTATGGCGCTTCTCCCCTAAAACGCAAATTGTGCTCTCTGGCAGACTGGGCTTAGAAAGCTTTGTGTTTGCTTTGTGCAGCCTGTGCTGGTGTGGCTGGCCAGGGATGTTGCTTTGCTGGGATTGCAATACATGGCTCGACACATAGTGCAAATATAGCGACACACTTTGGATTCTCTGTGGTCGGTTCTGTAGAGTTTTCTTTTTTAAAGAGGCGCAAAGGTGTTAGAATCATTTGCTTATGACAGTGGTGGTGCGGGCTCGGTTGTGTTTACCTTGAAGTAGACTGAAGCGAAGCTGGGACGTGTGCGTTTGCAGCAGTCAGCTTCGCTGTGCGTCCTAAAATATATGTGCGAGTTATTTCAATGCCGATAATGTTTTTTGCATATATCATGGCTCGATAACAGATTTTGCTTGATTTTTGGTGGTGCAAAATTTTTGGGAATGCAGATATTTTTGCTGTGACATCAAATTCAAATCGCCATATTCATCTGTAATATGCTGGTAACATGCTCGGTCTGTGTACTGGGCGGCATTTCTTAGTCTGGACTGCCTGGCATGCACGTGTTATTCAGGTTCAGTTCCTGCTCGATCGGGTGCCGATGTGCGAAATGCATTACGCCGTGGACAAGTTGCCCATGGCCAGTCTTGTGTTTCCGGACTTCAGCATCCAGCCTCCACGTTGCCCACCGTGAGTACATTGGAAAAATTCTTTTTCTTGTGTTTAACGGGTGCGGTTAAAACTAGGTGTACTTAACTTAGTGCAGAGGTCAACGCTGCTGTTTAGAACGCTGGGGTGTTGCACATCGTGTTACAAAGGTGGTTCGAAATATTGTTCGAGTATGTGCGGCCTCTGTTATGGGTCTGCCTTGCTTTTTCTTTCTTCGTTTGTAGCTGTGGCTACAATAATTGTTTTAGCTTTCAGAAGTGCTTTCAAGGATGCAGAAAAAAAAAGCCCGATACATGTGAGGCAGACTGCTTGGGATGGCGACATCACTAATTGTAAATAATCTTGGTGCATCTTTTGCATTGGGTGCCATGCTGGCAGATTGCAGGTGACTTCATTTTGTTTTTTGTTTATTTGCTGTTTTCGTGGACCTACACTACTGACTGTGCTTACGACAACCAGTACTATTGTGGTAGCTTTGGCGATATGGCAAAAAAAAAAAAAAAACGCCATCTCCTGCTAAAAGGAACTATGTAGATGTGAAGCAGTGGGCGCTTAAGCTTACACTGGCGGTGACGTTGACGCTCATCATGGCGTTGCACAGGAGAGAAACCTGGGAAGGCGGAAAGCACGCAGTGATGAACCGGTGTTTTCTACTAGAACATGCCAATCGCTACTAATAGGCACTGAGAGACAGAATACTATGATTGGACACAGAGACCCGCAGTCCGCTTTTTGGTAAACGTGCACACTGCGAATTTTTGTTGTTCAGCAATGCACAGGGGAAATCTCCCGCCGGCACTACCTTGGAGGCCAAGACTCAGTGCCTATATATACGGAGTGGCCAGTGAACGGTTGTGCAGCGCGAATAGTGGGTTTTTTCAATTAAGAAACTCGCTAGCAGATGCTGCCTGTATCGGCGTTGCAAGGCGAGAGAGGGGGACCGTAGGAGAAGAGGGGGAGGGGTGCATGTGCAATGGAGGTGTAAACGCTGTGGGGAGGGATGCCAAGGGGAGAGGGGGAGCGGGCGTACACTAGCAGACTCTGCCTGCGTCAACATTGCGGGGGCAGCTTAGGTGAGGAAAGAAGTTGCGCATGTGTACTGTGTAATGTGAGTGTGGATGCCGACGCCGCCGGACATAAACTTGAGCGAGAGATGCTTCGCATCTAAAAAATTGAAGGCAGGCAGGCACATTATTGTGGGCTGCACATGCTCAGATATGGCAAATCTCAAACTATGTGTCACCTGAAAATGTTACCGGTGCAGTCGCGAGCGCAACTCTCTACTGTTGTAGACATGTGTTGACCTCTGTAAGGCTGTTATAAAATGCCCCGTGTTATAGCTCTGGTAATGCACTGCCCTTTTGCTTTCTCACAGGTTAAATATATGCAGGCTGACAAGCCTGTAAAAAGGGCTTTTATTTTCAGTGTTCTGCGAAATGTAAGAACAGGTTAAGACTAACATACACCCAAACATCGTTATAACGAAGTTGAGGGGGAGGCACAATTATTTCATTATAATCACTGTTTCGTTATATAGAATATAAAGCTTTGTGGCAATGTATGCTCGGATGGACACACACCTTTAAGCATGCAAAGAAAGAAACCGCCTCGTGGCCCGATGTACTGCTATGTGACCACGCGTGTGACGGAAAGTAAACACAGTCAAATCTCATTAATTCGAACATGCTTAACTTGAACTCACGCTGTGGTCCCGTCAAAGCTATGTGCATTCTAATGGGTGAAAATGCACTGTAATTCGTACGCGCAAGCACTTGCGACCGTTCATTCAAACGTACCGCGCTCCGAAAATGCTCTCAGCACCATGCCCGATCTCACGGCGGCGCCTCTCAATGCTGCGCATGAAGAAGGAAAAGAAGAAAAGGAAAGAAAAGACTGTGGCAGATTGTTTTCTGTCTCTCAAATGCCGATCCAAGTTGTGCCTGTGCCACGCTTCTTCCTTTTCCGTCTCTGCACGTAGACCCTTCTCCTTTCAAGGCCGTGCGCAGAGAGAGAGGGAAAAATAACGAAAGAGAGCTGCCATGGAGAATTGACTCCCTCTCTAACGCCGATCTGCTTCTCTCCGCTTGGAGACGCTCCTCCTTTGTCGGTGAAGAGGGTAGCAATAAAGACGCAGTCGTTGCCGTTGTCTTTAGAGAGTGTTGGCGCTGGACTTAGCCACGCGCTACTATGCTTTGCAAACTGCGTGTGAAATTGATTGACTCGCTGCAAGGCAAACGTGTGCAGATGCGCATCACCTATTACTTCAATAAATGACGGATGTCCTCTGATTTGTGAATAAATGTAAGTCTTCAGAAGCTTCCCCATCGTGTGTTCTTAAGTGAGAGGGAAATCGCATTGCACCGCGGCGCCGCTTCTCGGTCATGTGACCCGCTGAGTGCTTCATCAATCCTCTCCGCTGGCTGTGTGAGGAGGACGGCTCTCTCGGCCGTGCTTGGCGTGGCTGTAAGGTATGGCGCGGGAGTTTTGAAAGAGCCGCGCCGAACGAGCGTCAAACTCAGCAGAAAACGATATACTTAACACACAACGGTCGGTTTTATTTTTTTATCGACTATTTGATAGACTAATTTAGTTCGTTAAATCCATTTACTGGTCAATTTTACTTCGTTACAATGAGGTTTAAATTGTATGGTTCTCAATGGAGCTTTCAAGGTGAATTTGATTTACTTCGTCATATTCATTATTTCGTTATATACCGTTACGTTGTAACGAGGTTTGAGTGTACCTGCTAACTCTCTCGATTTTCCCGGAAGAATCCTGATTTCTGATCTGTATTGATGATATTACGATTGTGGCCATAAATCTCCCCATCAACTACCTCAACCCAATTTCAATAAATAATAAATATATGAATGAATAAATAAGAATGCTACAGTACCGGCACAAACACGAGTAATCGTGAGACCATTGTCGTGGCACCCTGTTGCCTGCGATAACAATACGGAACTCGGCACTTCGGGCACTAACATGCCAGAAGTGCTTATGTGATGTGCCAAGCTGTTTATGTGATGAATAGAGGCCAGATTTTTAGGCGTTTAGGCGCTAAAGATAGGCAGGCAAGGCACTGTTCTAGGCCTCCAAATTCGTAAATATAAGCACAAGAAGTGTTCGCATAAGTTCAAATATTTTGAAACAAAGACAAATAGACACAAAAAACTCGAATGCTTATGATAGTGTGAGGACATCCATTGGTAGTGATGGGGGTATGTGGCGCCCCTTGGGCATGGTGGCAACAGTGGACATCCGGCCTGTGTGCGGGCAGTGTGTGCGCGGACGGTGTTGTGGTTGGACGTGAGTGGCGGGTGATTCGGGGAGTGAGGCCTAACGAACACAAACGAGCATGACAATAGAACAAAGGCACCAATGCTTGAACATAGCCATGTATTTTCCACACAGTTCGCAGAACACGGTCTTTTCTTCTATTGTCTAGCATGGTGAGTCAAGTCTCACCGTCAAATCAGCACACTCCTATAAGTCTTCCTCTCCATCGTGGCTGAGAAGGGTCGCAAAGGAGCAGATAGCTAGACTGCTAAAAGACCAGAAATGAGGGGAATGCCTCGCATTAGCCGGGTCTAATCGTGCAGGGTCAACTTCTCTCCTCTCGGTAATTGGCCCCTCACTCGCATTGAACATTTCGAGCTGACAAGTGTAGTGCATGCTTTGGGCTCTCATGATTATGCTTGCTAAGATTTGCAACGCTACACATCTAGAAAAAATGTGAAGTACAAAACTGAAGGCCGCTCGCCCTTCCCGCAGGTGTGCACACCAAAATAGAAGGGGTGATGTACAAGTTACAACAAAGAATGGTTCGGCCGCTACGTTGCTCCTTCAAGTGGACATGGGTGCTCGGACGTGACTTACCAAACATTCTCAATCAGGTTCCGCTTAAATACTACCTATATTTAGAAATGCAGACGAAAAATGTCTCGTTTCCTGGCTATATTCAGCACTTCAAGCGGGGCCTGATGTAGCATGATATTGCGAAAGTTATTTGAGACGGCATGTGTTATTTGCGTGGTCTGTTGTTAAGCAGAGGAATGAAGGCCGAGAAAAGCAATAAAATGCACAAAGGGAATGCGAGCATGATTTCCTCTTTTGAGATATCTAATTGCGGTTAGGTGGTAAAAACTAATTGGCCATCCGTTTTGTGTGCATTCGTTTTTTCGTCCCCGCATCGTGCCGGTTCCAGCTGTGAAAACGCATGGCGCGTTTTTGGTGCATCGTCTCTACCAGCAGTTTCAGCAGTGAGACGTGATGTGTCGCGATAAGGATACTTGATGCTGCCAGCCTGTCCTAACGTACGCGCAATGGGAGGTTGGTTCCATAGAAACGGGCAATACACTCCCAACACCGAAACGATGCATGGGTGGCCTTATGCGCTGGTGACCATGCGTGTGCATGAGTTGTTGACGAGTATACATCATGTGATTCTCCGGATTCTATACTGAAGAGGGCAAGGAAGTAATTGGGCTTGTGATCGCTACACAGGGCGATTCGCGAGGGCTTCAAGCTTGCCTCATCGCATTGTGGTTCTGTGGCTTGAAAAGAACCAATTTGAAAAATTATTGAGGCGCAACGCTTTTCATTGAGCACACAGCTACTTTCAGTGTCTAACAACTTCTTATGTGACCTAGTGAGGTTCCCTATTTGAAGTAAATTATAAACCAAAGAAAAGCGGGGAGTACATCACATTTTTCTTTCTTTTGATCCACACTCTCATTTCGCCTAACAAATCTCCACAATGTCGTACTCGTTTTCTACCTTCCTGCTACCGCACCCAGGTCTTCAAGGCAGTTCTTTAATTCCTTCGGAACATTGGACAACTGTCTGTGGAAGCCACTTGCTGCGTCCTTGGCCATGGACACAATTTTCCTATCCCTATTTCTTCTTTACCCCTCTCTCTCCCAGTTCCCCTGCAGGCACTGAGACGTGCTCCCATTGAGGCTGCAAAAACATCGTCTCTTCCTCTTCTTGGCCTCTCCTATTCCTCCTTTAACCACTCGTACCATGTCAGCACTGTGTTGTATGGTGGTGGTTGCGTCTCATTTCATTCCTGCTGGTGGTTCTTTTTCGCAAGGTGGTTCAACTACAAAGGACTTGGTTGGACCTCATTGAGTTTGGAAAGGTCAATGCTGCCCTGTGACATGAATAAAGGTGTCAGACCACACTCGATAACAAAATGTGAGCTTAAATAGTGTTCATAAAGGCGCCAATTTTGAAAATAGGCATCTACAGGCACCTATTGGCATTTAGGCACAATAGTCAAGAATAGGCATTTGTAGGCACGATAAAGACACTGTGAAAGCATTTCGTAACCTCTAATTCATGGTCGTATGGCGAAGGGGCACGATAGGAACGCAAAGAACATGGTAGGCATTTGCCTATAATCCGGTCTTTAGGGATGAAAATAGCACACAAGCATTTCTCGCTCATTAGTGTCAGAACGCACAACCATTTCTGGCACCAACAAGCTAGGCTTGCTTGTGTGCTCTGTTCTCTGCTTATAATAAGCCAATTTGGAAAGCTCCCGTAGCATAATGCTCATCATTGGGCGCGCAACAATTTCAAGTGTTCAACTACAATGCGTTAGGCGACCTGTTGAGGGCACATAACGTAAATGGCAAATTGTCGCATATCTGGGGGACAACATATAAGTGAAGTTCTGTACCTCGCATAAGTTTCAGGGGGATGAAATGTTAATGCAGCGAGAAGGCAATTTCACTGACACCAAACATTTAATCTCCAGAATTTTATTGTATTTATACTTAATAATTATGTTTGTTTTAGACTGATTTGTAGCTCATGGTTAGTAAATCTGGGTTCTATTAAACTAGCACCTCGCATAAGTTTCAGGGGGATGAAATGTTAATGCAGCGAGAAGGCAATTTCACTGACACCAAACATTTAATCTCCAGAATTTTATTGTATTTATACTTAATAATTATGATTGTTTTAGACTGATTTGTAGCTCATGGTTAGTAAATTTGGGTTCTATTAAACTAGCAGTTGTTGCTCTTTTATTTACTGCTTGTGTGTCATTTGGGGGATCTGGTCAGGCCACTTGTGTTACATTTTTGGCAACCACGGGAGTCCACTCAAAGGGGTACTAAAAAAAAGAATTATTTTTTGCGTATTAGTGAAGTACAGTTTTCTTACTGCCACAAAATGCTTGCTAAAGAAGAAAATGCATGAAAAGAAAATGCAACTGGATATGCCGCCTTGAGAGTCCCACAACAAACACTGCGACGTCATAGATTTTGAAGGTGTAACCTATAAGGTGTAACCTATAGCTTGTAACCTATAAAAATGGAAGTACATCGACATCTATGACTGTCATAGTCTTAGCACTCGAAGTTTAAAAACATTTCAAAATTTTTGACGCCACGTGTGAAGACTTTGGCGTGAAATTTAAAAATGAGACTTCAACCATGCTTTTCTCCACTGATAATAAACTTAAGTTAGTGAGAAATGTGTCACTGGAGTTTCCAGAGTGAGTTTGTCAATTTAAACCAAGTTATTGTGTCTCTCTAGTGTTCCTGTAACAGCGTTGGCTGCTGCCTTGCAGGGAAGAATCTTTGACCTGGGACCCACGGCTCAACGAGCAGCAGCGTCAGGCAGTCGCGGCCATCACGGCGCCTCGCACGGTTCCCAACGTGCCACCCATTCTGGTGGTGGGACCCTTCGGCACTGGCAAGACCTTTACGCTGGCGAAGGCGGTGCTTGAGGTTGTCAAGCGGACGCCGGATTCGCGGGTGCTGGTCTGCACCCACTCCAACAGGTTAGTGAGTGGTGTCGTCAGGTCACCTTGCTTATGATACATCGAGGATAATACATAAGGCTCTCGGGTGCCTCTATCTTCTGCTGTTCTGTCCTTGTGTTCAAAGTGGTGTGCAGTAACGTAGCAATGAAACTGGCAAGGCTGCAGCCCAATTTAGTGAAGTGTATAGGGCGGCCTACTCAACAAACCAGCAATGGTGGGAGATGAGATGGCTGAAGGAACGCTTGCCGGAAGGCATACACTGCTTCCACACTCAAATCTTATTATAACAAAGTGGTATGTTACAAGAAAATAAGTTCGTTAGATTCGAAAATTCATTATAGAGGTTTATTCCTAGCACTATATCTGTTGCAAAAATATTTTTCATTTGCAGGGGTGCAACAGCTGCGCCAATTACGCCAATTTGATGCAATTCTTGATAGTTGCTCCGAGCTGCGCCAAACCCTTGAAATTTGCTGAAATTGCTCCACGCAGCGCCAAAATGGCCAGCCAGCCTCAAATTTTTTTTCAGGTGCAGTGCTTCGCTGCTTCTTCTCTTGCCGTTTGCTCTCTCTCCTCCCTGTGCCCCACTTTCCCTTCCGCTCGCATCTCACTCTGAACCGTTCGCTGGCTGGGCGCCTCTCAAGAACATCTGGAAATGTGTGCTCGAGACGCTGCTGTAAAACACCAACGCTGAGCCGAGAACGCTGTTTGTTTTGTTCACTTCATAGTATTTTTCAACCATGGACGCCAGCTACTAGAGCTGGAAACGCATATTGTGCTTCTCGCAACAGAAAAAAGCCACGTGCCAAACAGCGCCATTGGCTGCACAGTATAAGAAAAAAAAAAAAAAAACTCTATTCTTCTAACGCTGGGTTCTCACGTGTGAAACGCCGTTATGAACGCTATGCAATGCATTCGCATTTCCTCATGATTTCCTTCGGGGAAGTGGGGGCATTTTTTTTTTGTTCTCAAGTGGGAGCAGGGAAGAGGCTCCAACCACTGGGCTTTGACGCGTTGCTCAGTATTTATGAAACGGGTTATAGAGGGAATATGTATCAACTAGGGGGAGCACATAAGAATTTATTCAGTCATTCTGCTTAACAAATTAGCTAACATTAGCATTTATGGTCGCCTCGTTTTGACATGTTGAAAGGGAAAAAATGCGTGTGAACTTTGGAGTTGCACAACCTTTGGTCATCAAAATTGATCCCGTGACTTAACCATGGTGTGCCTTGAAACCGCATGCAGTCGAATGCGGATATATTGAACTCGAAGGAAATCGCAAATTAGTTTGATATATGAAAAATTAAATTCAACGCACTTATTTTATTGTACTTCAAACAGACTTAGCTGCAAAGAAATCCATAATCGGATGCTGGTGCATCTTCCTAATGGGAATGATGGCTCGCTCAGCTGCGGCCACAGTGTTCAAGCCATCTTCTCCGCCCTCGTGAGCGCCGAAGTAGCGGCGCAGTACGTCCATTGCATCTAATGCCTCCGACATTGTTGGCACGTTGGTCGCCTGCACGGTGATCTCCCGTTCGTCGACAGAGTCATCGTCACTGGTCTCATCCAAATCGTTGACAGCGCGCACAATGTCGTCATTGGGGAACTGTCCCGTTGCCACCACTTCCGAGTCTGCACTCACATAGTCGCAGAATGACTCGCTGTTGGGCACGATACCGGCTTCACGAAGTGCCGTCCACGATGCCGAGACTTCGTCCGATGTGGTGAAACCGTCCGGCGCAGCGGGCTCGTCTTACGATGGCTCATCGCTGGCGTCTGGTGCGGCAAGAAATGAAGCGTGTTGAAAGCAATTTGCAATCGTAGTCGCTGTCACACTCATCCAAGCCACTCGAAGCATTTCGAGAGCAGCGTACAAGTCAACATCGGTGTCCCGCTTTAACCTCAAGTTGAGCAGAAGCCTGGCAATCACGTGCTTGTGGTAACCTGCCTTCAGTGACATAATCACGCCTTGGTCAAGCGGCTGTATTGCTGTGCAGTTGGCAGGGAAGAACAGCAGCTCGATGTTATGGAGCGCGGCAGCGGTTTGGTGGGCGGTGAAGTTATCTAAAACAAGGCACACCTTGCGGTTCGCTTTTGCCAGCTTCTCATTCCATTCCAAAAGCCATTTTCAAAAATCTCCATGGTCATCCGGGCTTTGCCATTGGCCGTGTACTTGACTGGGAGCTGCTTCTTCCCCTTGAAGTAGTGAAGGGATGTACTTTAGCCAATTATGAAAATTGGCAGCTTCTCAGAACCAGTCATGGCACAAAGTAGCGCAGTGATCCGCAGCTTACTTTGTTTGCCGCCATGGCACGGCTCACCTCTGAGGGCTAAAGTCTTGTGCGGCAACATCTTGAAAAAGAGAGCAGTTTCGTCCGCGTGAAAGATGTCCTCCACGCTGTATTTTTCCAGCAGTCGCGTGATGTTCTCTTTCGCCCACTTCGTAGCCTCTGCTTCGTCAGCGGATTGTGATTCGCCACAGACCACTCTCCCGACGATGTCGTGGCGCTTCTTGAAACGTTGAAGCCAACCCGAACTTGCAACGAAGTTATCATGGCCCATGATGCAGGCGAAGTCTCTTGCTTATGTTTGTAGCATGGCACCGCTCACCGGCAGATTAAAAACGGGCTAAAAACGGCCCTTTCGACTGCTTCGAAAGGGCCGTTTTTGGGGGGTGAAAGGAAACGTTAAGAGGATGAGGACTGCTTCAAAGGAAGCAGTCCTCATCCTCTTAACGTTTCCTTTCACCCCATGCGCAACAACGTCGATAATGGACTCTTGCTTGCTCAAGATCGTGGACAGTGTACTCGTCGACACGTCAGTCACTTGCAACATTGCTTTTCTATGTACCCGCCTCAACGGCTTTTATCATAGCCACATTCTTATTTAGCGTTAGACGCTTTCACTTCCCGTCTGGTGCATTTTATGTTATTGGAATTACGAGCACCTCACGATCAAGATAGGGCAGAAGCACAAAAAGAAATTGGCCCTGTATCTGCACGTAATCTGCACATGTCGTCGAAAGACGATAATCTTGCGTGTGGAGAGAGTGAACGATTTATTTGATGTTCTGCGCAAGAAAATCGGTGAATGGTATTCTGGAGGCGCTGCGTTAGAGTGCCTCGAGTGTGCAGCAGAGGCGGACGACCGCATCAAGTCATCATGGAAGTCGCGTCACGTGAGACATGAGCGCCACCTGGCAGTGTTCTTGGAAAATGACGCGCGTGGCTCTGAGACGAGTGTGTGCGCCCGTCTCAGAAGTGATAAGGCGTAGTGATAAGGTGTAGAACGCAAGGCGACTGGTAGTTGCCACCACCATCGCATCTTAGCAAAGCGTTGGAAACACTCACCTTTTCGTGCAAGCGTTGCATGGTCAGCGCAGCGTGATAAGCGCTACAGTCCTTGAAATTACTTATGTATGCCTTTTCTATTAAAGATGCACATGCAGAATATATACGTGTTGTTGTGGTGCCCCAGACTTGCGCAATAGTTGTTTATTAATTGAAAATTGCACAAGTATAAACGGTAAATCTTTAGCAACATTGGTGGGCGCTGTGGATGGGGTCGGCCATTTTAAGTACCCGGTGCCGTTAAGAGTGGACAAACAGACAAATGTACAGACAGACAGACCAAAATTTTTGTGTCAAAAGTCCCCAAGAAAGACTATCGTCTTTAAAAAAACACGCACGCAAAAACAACGCGGATAATGTCAGCGAGTGAGAACACTTGCAGTGGTTGCAAGCAGGCGTGCCGCGGCCATGCTTACTGAGGGGAAGTGGGACTGTTGCGAGTGGGCTCACGGGCGCAGGGAGAGACTAGAGTGGAAAGGGTTGTCTTCACTGCAGCCTGTTAGGGAGCACGACTCAGCGCCGTGAAGAAGGGGAGAGGAAGAATATAAAAAAGACACAAAAGAAAGAAGCGAAAAGGGCGAGGCGTTCGCAGAGTTATGGAGTCCTCGGCAGTCGGCGGTAGCCAAGCGGCGCACGTGCAATGCCAGTGCAACACCCTCTCCTCCAGAAACAGCATGCGTTTGGTGCGCCTCAGCTTTGCACGCATTGCTGGAGGATGCGTGGCGGGAGTTTTGAACTGTTGAAATTGCCGCGTTGCGCACTATCTCAAATTCCCATTTTGCACTGTCGTGTCGTCGGTTCAGAATTTTATTTCCCAACGAGATTTGTTCGTTATATTCCATAATCAGCAAATTTTGCCTCGTTAAAATGAGGTTTTGAATACATTGGTTTCTATGGGGACTTTCAAGGGGAATTACGATTTGCTCATTATGTCCATTATTTTGTTATAACCCATCTCGCTATAACGAGGTTTAACTGTAGTACAATGTTTCTTCACCGTGAAAAATTTTGAAAATGTGGGCAAACAATAGACAACGAATTTATGTTTCAAGTTTAATGTTTTAACATTTTTAACTTGAGATAAAATAAGTGCAGAAACTAGAAATTATGCTTCTTGCATTTATTGTGCCTTCAGCGATATATAAATATAACTTTTAGCTTTCTTATTGTAATAAATTTTTAAAAAGTCCAAAACAGAAAAAACTGCATACCTTTTTTTTCTGCATAAGATACACAAAAACTAGTTGCGTATTTGTAATCAGCACATTAAATTACATATTACCTGCAAGTTTCATTACTCTAGCAACAGTAGCAATAAATGTTTCACACAAGGGCCATGTGCCCCTTAAGGGGAGAAGCGGGTCTTTGAGAACGAAAATTGCAAAAATACGATTTTTTTAAATGCTATATTTGGATTCTCCCACTATCCCTGCATAATCTCGCCAATTTTCACACGTCTTTGATTGGTAATTTAGCCACGAGAGTAGTTTCTGCGACGTTAGTGAGCTGAATTTTTGGCGATGGACGCGGGAAAAACGGGCTTTTTCGACGCCGTGGTGTTGCCGTTCTATGCTTGCTACAGCAGCCGTCTTGGTCGCATTCGAAAGAGTCGCCCTTTTTCTTTCATATCCCGCTGCGCTTGTTTTCATCCACTCAGTATGCACGCCGTGATTCCCCGTAAAAAAAAAAAAGCCCCCTTGCTTTAGCCTCTTGGTGCGGTGAGTACAAGTGACTAAATCGCGCCTTCCGATACGTCGGGCGTTCCGAGCCGTCTGCTGCGTGCGGCAGCGAAGCGCACGTGAAGCGGCGAGTGTATGTCACTTAGTTCTCGTCGGCTTTCTGAACTCGCGTGAGCTAGAGCAAGCATCTCTGTGTAGTCTCTACGTTAGATAGTATACGGTACTGGTACGGCGCTAAATGAGCTCGACGAAGCCGTCAGGACAGTGCGGTAAGCCTACGCTCTCGGCCGCGTTTCCCCGAGCTGTCTGCTGTGTGCGGCAGTGAAGCGCATGTGAAGCGGCATTTGTATCTCGCGCACATGTGATTGTTCTCGTCGGCTTCCTGAACCCACGCGAGCTAGCGAGAAATTGGAGCAAGCGTTCCTCAAGTCTCCACATTCAGGCACGCCGCCGAACCAGCCCGACGAAGTGCGCCGCAGCCACCGGGCAAGTGCGTTAGGCCTACGCTCTCGGCCACGTTTGGAACCTGGCTTGAACCTTTCATCCTGCCAAAGCCGCATCGCAAGTTCCGCACCGCTCACAACTTTGGAAAAAACCGCAAGGAATCTACAGCAAAAAGAGATAATGGCGCAAGTGTATCCTACAAGCACCTAGTACAGGATGGCGCGGCGACGGAACACGATTCATTGGATGAAACGCCGACATTTCCGCCTGTTTTCCCTGCCGCCTCGGACGACGTCGGCAATAATCAGTGCATAAGGAAAGACAACCTTTTTGACGAGCGCTGATCGTGCGCAACAGCAGAGAGTGAGTGCTGATAAAATCAGCAGCTTATCGGCAACTTCGGCGAGCGAGCGCAAGCTGCGAATGCTCGCTCGGACTCGTCGAGGACTCGGGCCCATCGGCGGCTACCTACGCGATCGTCGACTTATTTGCAATAAACAAGCTTCTTGAAAGAACGGCTAAATGCTGGACATGCAGTGGGACCATTTCTATTGAAAAAGGTGAGCGTAAATATGGACTTGCGATGAGGCTGATTTCAGAGTGCCGCAACTGTGGACTTGTTGACAGTGAGTGGAGCTCTGGGAGAGTACCCAGACAGGCTAAATGCGCTGCATTTGAAGTGGATATCCGTGCATCTCGTGCCGTGCAAAACACAGGGAATGGCTAGGCAGCCCTAAACGACATCTTCTCTGTAATGGGGATTTCTCCCAGGGGACTTCACCACAAAAGCTATCAGAGCCATTTGAAAAATAGACTGAATCCTGTGGCAACAAGAGCTGCAGAGAAGGTCCTCCCTGATTGCGCCATGTCAGTGAAAACATTATACCAAGATCTGTGCTTTGACAACCCAGGTAATGTGGCCATCTGTTATGATCGCACATGGATGACCAGAGGCCACCTGTCGCACATTGGTGTGGGTGTTGTTATGGAGCTGTTTTCTGGCTATGTTTTAGACTATATTGTCCTGTCAAATTTTTGTTCCAGCTGCAAGCGCGCACCACCAAAAGAGCACACAAATTACTTGGTTTGGGAGTCCATGCACATCTGCCAGGAAAATACTCAGTGCAAATCAGGGCGCATGGAAATAGAGGCAGCAGTCACTCTCTTTGAGCACTCAATTTCCCGTTACGGCTTGCGGTACACAGTGATGCTGTGTAATGGGGACAGTAGATCATGTGCTGTTGAAGACTCGACAGTTTATGGTTTCATACAGGTTCAAGAAGAGCACTGTATAAACCTTGTGCAAAACGAATGGGTACAGCACTACGCAATCTTTTCAAAAGCATGAAGGTTCTGTCGAAACACCAAGTGGAAGAGGCCGCTTGACAGGTGATGTCATAGAGAAATTGTCGAGATACTATGGCTAGGCTCTAAAGTCCAATGTTGGCGACGTAGATATGGTGCACTGGGAAGCCATGGCCACATATTATCATGTGACATCGACTGATGAAAGGTCCAACCACACCTTGTGCCCAAGGGGCATTGACTCATGGTGCAAGCAGAATGCTGCTGCTGCAACGGGGAACCGCTGCCAAGACACACCTACAACTTCCCACAAAATGTCCGTGATGCACTACTTCCAGTGTACGAGCGACTTTGTGACAAGGAGCTGCTAAAACGATGTCAAAGAGGCAAGACACAAAATGCAAACGAGGCACTCCATTCTGTCATATGGTCTCTAATGCCTAAAAAGAAGCATGCTTCACTCATAGCTGTTGAGACTGCAGTTGCTGAGGCCGTGATGCACTTCAATTCAGGAATGAAAGAAGCCTCCAGACGTATCCTCAAAGAACTTCAGCTAGACCAAAACTCCATGAGTGAGCGAGGGGCAGAAAAGAAGGATTCTCGTCGGATCATGAGTGCCGAGCGAAAGCGTTCAGCATCTTTCAGGTTTCTGCAGCAAGCAAAACGGTGGCAACGACAAAAGTGTGACAAAGACTACTGCCCTGGTGCTTTCTGAGGCATTTATATGCAAAGAGAAACATTTTTGTTTGTGTAGAGTTCCTTGAATATACAGAGCTTTGTTTTTTGCCATTTTCTCAGTTTCAGTTTTTTGACCTCCTTTCATTCTTCTAACGAGCGCTTCTCATCTTTGGTACACTGGAATTTGATAATTTTTGTCTTGCTGAGAAGCTGAATGCTTAGTGAGTGCAAGAAATTGCCATATGCAACTATAGGACACCATAAATATTTAGAAAATATAAAATACAAAATTTATCGTCCTTTGATAATGGAAGGATGAACTTCTAAGCTTCGTAACTTTTGTTGTAAGAAAGCTAGAGCCATGAAACTTGCTTTTTGCACTCTTTTCTAATTGTAAAATGCAATGACATTTAATTCAGCGAGATCAGTTCAGCCAATTTACTCAAAAGGTTGTGGGAATTGAGGCTAGCCCGCTGCCTTTGCGCGGGCTTTGCCGCCTTTTCTGCCGTTCTCATGTCCCGACATGTCTGCCCTTCTTTGCTGTCTGCCACGCTGAGAGAGCGGAGTGACGTTTAACCCCCTCACCCGGTAGCGGATGCTGACTGTGGCGCCGCGCGCGGAGTCTCCCGAGAGGTTTTCGCGCGCTGCGTCAGGAGCGGACATATACTCTCCGGGACTGCGAACGGTGAGCCACGCAATCTTTTCCGTCCGTTGACTCCCGTCGCTCGGGGCTCGTCGGACTTCGCTGACGGCGCCTGTCGCCTGAGGTGAACGCTCACCTTTTGTTGCCCCACTGCGTATGCACGGCCAAAGGGTGGTACGGTGTCCTAGTGCGTGGCCTAGCTACGCCGACCCGTCTCCCTCCGAAGCCAACGCGAGCGCCTTTGCTCTCGCTCGAGCAACCGGGCCTTGGTACCGGTGTCTCCGTGGATCACCTTTACCGCGGAGACGTGCTCGTGGCACCCTGTGTAGTACTTTTATGCCCGTGGCGTGGATAAGCCTATTTGCTTTCCCGTCGTGCCTTTGGAACGGGCTGTTCTGCATTTGGTGTTGCCACAATAAAGTGTTGCGACTTTGAGCAGTATCGTGTTCTCGTCACGGCGACGGTTAACGTGTGCCCTGCGGCTCGCTAAGACCGGACCCACGCTGGTGGCCGTACTCCTTCGGGATACGGGTTACCACAAGGTGATCAAAATAACTTTTAATTAATGACTAATTAAAAACAAAACAGTAAGAGGCACATAAAAATTGAGTTCATATTTGACATCTGTACATGTAAATACACCATCTCATTAGTTTTCCTCACCCTAGCTTAATTAATAAGATGTCTGACGGCTAAGTACCTCTTCCCTTCTTAAGTCGGTGAAGCCACATGCTGTTGTCGGCAAGCTTGTTTCACCGAGTGCAGAAGCAAACCATTTGGGCTTGGCGATCAGCATCAGGCCATCCCCTGGAATGTTCTTCGCGTGCACTTCTAAAAACCAGGCATAGAGTGCCTTTTCTACATTTCCGTGGGCAGAAGCGCGCACATGACAGGCTCCCGACGTTTGCTGCTTCGCTGCTATTGCCTTGAAATCTGCCTTGTTTTTCAATAAGGTACTCAAGTGCTCTGTGGTATCCCAAAGTCGTCCGCGATGGTCGAACATTTCTCGCCCGCCTCAACACGCTGAATGGCCTTAAACTTCGTTGCAAAGTGAAAGGTTTTATGCATCTTGATGCTGGCCGTAGCACACGTGAAGTCGACAATTCAAAGAGTCCGCAGCGGCTTTGCACACCACGCACGGAAAAGAGAAATGCTGCACATGTGGCGGTACGTAGGCGATGCGACAGCGGAAGCAACAAAGCGCTCGCGAGGCGATGGCCATCTGCGAGGGCAACAGCAAAAGGCGCAAGCTGTGGTTGGCTGATCAAACCTCGCAAAACAGCAACAAAAAATAAAAGGAAAGGTGAAAGGAGGAGGACGTCATCTCGTTCGTTCGTGCCCTTTGAGCCGACAGGTACGTGGAGAAAACAAGAGAAAGAAAAACGAAAAAAAAGAAAACAGCCGTTTCGCTAGTTAGAGATTGTGCAGTCCAAGTCCTCTCGCCCTTCTTTTTTTTATCTTTAAGGTTTTGGTGGAGGCGTGGTGCTGCCGGCGCTGCGAGGGCCAAAGCGCGCCTTCCAACTCGTGCGCGGAGCCGCTCTGCCGCGGGGAGAGATCGCGAGGGGGGGGGGGGGGGCGAGTCCTCGCGCGGCGTTGGATATATCCAAAGGCGGGTAAAAATATCGTTCGATATAAGCGTGCGAATTTCTATACTTTCAAAAACATTTTAAGAGGATAAGTTGTGAGTTCGATATATGTGTGTTCTATATAACTGTGCTCGACTGTGGTTGTTTTTGCGTGTAAAACACCCCAGAACCTGATGACTTTTTTTCTTTTCAACGCATTAGCATTTTCTTTTCTCTGCGCAGTGCGGCCGACCTGTATGTGTTGGAGCACCTGGATAAGGAAGTGCAGAACCAACCGGAATTGTGTCCTCTGCGAATTCTCTACGAGTACCGAATGCCCAGTCGCGTGGACCGACGCCTCCTCCAGTACTGTCTCGAGGTGGGTGTGGCCGATCACTCATGAATGTACTTGTACATTAGGCTTGTGGGAATGCTCGACTGCTTCGAATATTCGAACAAATATCACTGTATTCAAATTCGCTTCTATTCGTGTTTGGATTGCTGGAAATTTCGATACGATTGAGTGAATTTCAGTTCGCTTGTAACGCCTTTAAAGGTGGTTTCACTGCTGTAGAAGGGTGCCTAGCCATGAAAGCATCTATCATATCAAGGTGCATATGAATCTGCATGTAACTCATTATGTCTACTTAGGACAGGTAGTAACTGCGGAGTCGATCCTTGTGAATGAAGTAACTACAGTTGAACCCCACTGCTGCTGTGGTTCAACTGTAGTTACTGCTGGGGTTCAACTGTAGACGCTGCTGGGAAAGAATAAGAAGCAGCGGACACTTTTTTAATTTAAAAATAAACACTCCTTTGTTTTGCTAGCTCAGATCAGCTATATTTTTTCGATTTCATTACAACGAAATTCTTGCTTCAACGAAATATTTTCCTCGCCCCGTGAGTTTTGCTGTAGCGGGGTTCGAGTATAAAAGAATAAGGATGGGGTGGATCACATTCGACAGGTATTCTCAAATCATTAGTGTTAGTGTACCACTGACCCTCAAAGGAAGATACAGTCGAATCTCATTAATTCGAACACGCTTAATTCGAACTCTGGATGAGGTCCCGTCAAAACTATTGGCGAAAACGCCCGGTAATTCGAACGCGAAAGCACTTTCGACGTTTAATTCGAACATACCGCACTCGGAAATTGCTCTCAGCACGCCGCCCAGTCCCGCGGCGGCACCTCCGACACCTCAACGCTGTGCGAAAAAGGAAAAGAAAAAGAAAGAAAAGGCTGCGGTAAAATTTTTGCTCTCTCTCAAATGCCGATCTGTGACGTGCCTTTGCCACGCTTCTCCCTTTTCCGCCCCTTCCATGAGGCACTGCGCCGTGCTCCCAACCGGGCTGCAGAAATTAGGTGCCTTTTCTCCTCTTCTAACCCCTACCACCACCACCCTGCCACATAACGACCTTTCTCCTTCCAAAGCTGTGCACAAAGAAAGAGAGAGAGAGAGAAAAAAAGCTGTCGTGGAGTGTGGCTCTCTTTCACGAGCCTGTGCCACGCTTCCCTTTTTCTCGTCCCTTCCACTTAACCTTTCTCCTTTCAACAATGCGTGCGAAGAGAGAAAAAAAAACAAAAAGCTGCCGTGGTGTGTTGGCTTATCTCAAACGCCGATATGCTTCTCTCCGCATGGAGACGCTTCTTCTTTTTGTCACGTGCTGGCCACGCTGCGGCTTTGACGCAGAGGGTAGTAGCGGCACAGCCGCTGGAATAAAGAGCGCACCGTGCGCTTTTTCATCCAGCGGCCATGGTAACGGAGATGCAGTCATTGTTGTCATCTTTAGAGAGTGTTGGCGCTGGACATTGCAGGGCACAACTTCTATTGCCAGGAGAATGCTAGCGCCAAAGTAGACATGCTTGTCGCCATGTCGGGCTTTACCCGCAAGGTCCGTGTTGGCCCCTTCTGCAGGCTCAGCGACTCTACTCGTTGAGGCGGAGGGTGGCTCCCTTACTCATGAAGGGTTAAGCCGGCTTTTAGCCATGCTGGTGCATGAAGGTACGTTGAGTTTGCGTGCAGCGGCATCCACTTCTGCACCAAACAGCAGTCCTGTAGTCCCAAAGCGATGGGTTGTGTCCTGCTGGGCCCTAGCGGACAGGAGACGGAGAGTGACCGCAGCGCGCCTCACGCGCTGCGTTAGCCCACCTTGCCAGAGTACGTCCGCTTTGTGTGTCGTGATTGATATACTGCACCGAACGGTAGCCCCTATTTTGGGTCTCCCGGGTTTGCACGCTAAAAGGCAGGCCGCGTCTGTTTGGCGCCTGGCGCCGAGCGGCGGTCCCCTTGCCAGGCTATGGCCTTTTGCCCGAAACAAAAAGTCCCCCTCACACGACCCTGGGGGGGGAAGACATGCCGGGACAGTCGTATGGATGATGATGGGTTGATGAGTTATGTGAGACTCTGAGACAAAGCACCTTCGGCGCCGCGTTTTCTTCCCATCTGAGAACGGCATGCTTTACAAGCTGCGTGCGAAATTGATTGACTCGCTGAAAGGCAAACATGTGCAGACGCACATCACTGATTACTTCAACTAATGCCGGATGTCCTGTGATTTGTGAATAAATGTAAGTATTCTGCAACTTCCCCCTCGTGTGTTAGCTCAATGCACGTGCGCCACTGCATGGGGAGCCCTCTGTTTACTTAGCTTTCATTATTTTGAACTTATTTTAATTCGAACAACTTTTTGGGCCCCTTTGAGTTTGAATTATCGAGATTCTACTGTATATAACATCAGCAGCTTGCCGGTATTTACCGTAAAAACGGGAATATAGGTCGAATTAAAAAAAAACAAAACAATGAAAAGTCATCCCTCGTCTCATATACCGGTAATCGACCGGTATATGAAAAAAAAGTGGAAGTCTTGCAACAATGGGCAGCTAAGGTCGAAAGCCTCCATTGCCATCTTGAGCACCAGCAGCAGCATCGTTGGGCAAGGACTACAGTGTTCTAGCAACGCTGTTTTCCCTCAGTTATCTGCTGTCAGTCTGCTGTTTTCTTTTTTTTTGTTTCCTTCAAAAATGAGTGATAGTCGATGGCAGTTTACGATAGGCTTTAAGAGAAAAGTTATTGAGTATGCTGAAGCGCATAGCAACCTAGCGGCACAACGGGAAATCGTTGCATCGGAGAAAAGCGTTCGATACTGGAGGAGCCAAAAGCAGCGCATCACATTCTGCAGCAGCAACAACAATAATAACAACAACAACAACAACAACAACAACAAAAAAGAACATCGGGTCATGGACGGACTGCAGTGCACTCCGAACTGGGAACGCCACACGCCAAATTTGTCTGGGAGCTGCGTGCAAGATCGCTACCTGTAACAGTGGAGTGCATCTGCGTGAAAGCTCTTGAGATAGCGCGTGACTCAAACCTCACGAGGGTGCAATTCAAGGGATCGCCATCGTGAGTGTGCCGATTTATGAAGCGGAAGGGTTTCGCGCTGAGGCGGCATGCATCCGTCTTTCCGCAAATGCTGCATTAGCAACGCATTGGATGGAATGATGTACTCGGGGACGTTACTAGGGAAAAACAGACGTCGTTGGACTAGAGTTCGAACTAGTCTGAGTGACAGCACTTTGTGGCCTTTTGGTGTTTAACTACATAAGATAAGTGTCAAAATAAAAAGAAACGTCACCACAGTGCACCTGGGTATGTCACATATTTGTCAAGGTAAGGGTGCGCCTTTGTGGCCTTTTGGTGTTTAACTACATAAGATTAGTGTCAAAATAAAAAGAAACGTCACCACAGTGCACCTGGGTATGTCACATATTTGTCAAGGTAAGGGTGCGCCGCAATAATTTGGGATTTTAAAATTTTTTTTTTGAGATTCAAAGTTTGGGGAGTCGACCTATATTACAGTTTTTTATGGTACCTACGAAGCAGAAACCTTGAGGCTTGCAAAGAGGTTCTTAAGTTGAGCACGACACAGTGAGCGATGGAAAGGAAAAGGATATCTGTAACCCTAAAAGACAAGAAGAGAGCAGAGTGGGTCATGGAACAAAACAGGTTTAGGTACAGTAAAACCTCGTTAATTCGAACTCGGTTGTTTAGAAATCCTGCTTTATTCGAAGGATTTCCGTGGTCCCGTATTCTGCAATGTAAGTTTGAGTTGATAATTTGAAGCGGCGGCTGGCACCAGTCCGGTTAATTAGAAAATTTCGAGTGCAATGGGCCAGTTTCAGATCCCGGTTTCGGCGCAAATCCCCCGAAATGACGGCTCTTAAGAGTCACAAGGCAATGCAATGTAGTGATACTAATGAGTGGTAGCTGAAGCACCCCAGCCTCGCTACTTCAAGCGCAAAAAAAAAGAACACGGTCTTGTGGTCAAAAACGTGTGCCCGAAGAAAGCTGGACGTGCTTCACGGCAACAGAGCGGTGACGCGCTGGCAGCATATTGCATGTTTTTAGTAACACAGAGGGACATAGTTCACTAATTTTTTCTGGGATCGTTAAACAATTAATAAAGCACAGTTAGGCGGAGTTCGTGACGCATGCGAACCTCCGATTGCCGGTTTCTCCAGCAATTCGCACTTTTGCATTGCTGGCGGAGTTCGTGCCAGCAACACCTACTTCGTAAACTAAGTTAGAAATGTTCAAAGATCATTTTTCCCAGCCACAGCGCATTTCGAGTTTCCTCATACTGGCCATTACTAAATTCGTAATTATACCAGAAGGAATGTGCGAATGGTCGCATCATGACGTGCCGACGCAGCGAGGTGCAGGTGACATGCTGCCCGCGTGTCACTACCATGTTGCAGTGAGGATGTCTTGTTTTCCGCAGGCGCGCATTTCAGTTGATCACGACAGCGTTTTTTTTTTTGTTTTTTTTCACTGGCAGCAGCGAGGCCCGCCGTTCCCTCGTGTTTGCGGGAAAATTAAGACCAGGTATTGCTGAAAAACATAACCCTTGGAGCCGCTAGCTAGTCGGCACAGCAAACGACGAGCACTGATTACTTTGAACAGTTCTAAGCTCCTGGCATCCCACTTTTTGAATGTTCCGTTAATTTGAAAACCCGCTTAATTTGAAGATTTCTCGCGGCCTCAGTGGCTTCGAATTAACAAGGTTTCACTGTATATCATATTTGAAATCAATAACAAGAAATGCACATGGGTCAGGCACTTAGCGCAATCAAAGGTAATCTTAATTCAACCTTGAAGTGTGGCTTCACAACAGTGCAGATTTTGTCTGGTTAGGTGTTCTCAGGTCTTAGCACCCCTTCAGTGCACTGAAACCACCTTGATAGGGGCTTGCATGCAGACTAACGCGCAAGTAAATCAAGGTGCGTTTCAACTGAAAAGGTCAGACGATGACATTTAACTAACCTACATGGCTACAGAAAAGCTCACAAAGCTGATACTTGTATGCTGTGGGCTATCATTAAAAGTGAAAGTTGCCCGTATTTTGACGAAAACTTCGTTTCTCACGAAAGGGAAGCAGATTTGTCGTGTCACGAAGGGCCCAGTTTCTTCACTAATGCAGGAAACATGCAAAGTCATAGTGTCGATTTCTCGTTAACACTGAGGCTAGCTCAGCCAGGCAAGGGAACCAATAGTGCTGCCATTGTGTCGCTTATTGACCCTCCTTGAGAGGGCGCTCCTAAATTCCGCTTGGCGGCACGGCACTCTTTATTTATTTTATTTTTCTCAAGGGTCCCTAACAGAAGGGGCATTTCATGAGGGGTGGGCATACAAGGCATGGGTAAAGGTAAAGTTGGATGTGCAACAAAACAAAAAACAGAAATTTTAGGACATAGTGAAGCGGCAGAAACAAACAAAACAAAAAAAAAGAGAAGAGGGGGGGGGGGGTAACAGGTACATTTGTTTGTGGACTCTAGATAAAAGCATTTTACAGTGACTAAAGATACCACTTATAAGGTACAAAACCTTGCCAAGTACACAAAATATACGTACACGCCATACTAGAAAGATGACACTAGAAACCATTACACAAGAATTAGCATGGCAAGTCACAAGAAAAAAACAATTATTACGGTTCAGTGATGGTTGATAGATAATTGTTAAAGGCTTCTGCATTCTGAATCCTAACAATGGTATCCGGTAGGGCATTCCATTCCTTAGCTGTCCAAATGAAGAAAGATTCGGCAGATGTGGTAGTTTTGGGACGAGGGTAATGTACTTTCATAGTGTTGCAACAACGGTCAGAGAAATAGGGGCGTTGGGTGACGTAAATGCTGGATGGGGATGCGTGATAGAATTTGTGGAATAATATGAGCCGCGCAGTTTTTCGGCGTTGATTAGGAGGAATGAATGCGGCACGTTTCTTTAAGTCTGTTACACTGGTGAATGATGAGTAATCGGAAAAGGCGAATCTGGCAGCACGGTTTTAGATGGCTTCTAGGTTTTGGATGAGATAATGCTGGTGTGGGTCCCAAATTACTGCGGCATACTCCGATTTGGGGCGTATTATTGTGGTGAAAGCTAATATTTTTAAGTGGCTGGGAGCAAACATCAGGGTTCTTTGGATATAACCTAAAGATTTTAGCTGTGGAAATGATGTAATTGATGTGTAGGGTCCATAACGGGTCACTTGAGATATGTATTCCAAGGTATTTACACGAGCTAGTCGGTTGTAGAAAACTGTTATGTAGGGCGTAGTTGTACTTTAATGGATTAGTACGTCGGTGAAGAGACACTTATCTACATTTAGACATTTTTAAACTCCTCTGCCACTTGGGGCACCAATTTTGAACGGCTGTTAGGTCTGCTTGTAAAGCTATTTGATCTTCATGACTAGCGATTGTTGCGTAAATAACGCAACTGTTGGCGAATAATCTTATGTTGTTAGCAATACAGTGTGGAAGGTTGTTGATGTAAATCAGGAAAAATAGGGGGCCAAGTACTGTTCCCTGGGGAACACCGGAGAGAACGGGAGAGATTTGAGACCTAGCTGTATATCTGACGACGAACTGTTTTCTGTCAGTGAAAAGGTTATTAAATCCAGGACAAGACGAATGGGTCGAGATTAAGCAAAGAAAGTTTGGTCATAAGGTGGTGGTGAGGAACTTTATCAAAAGCCTTTTCAAAGTCAAGAAATGGCGTCAGTTTGGATGTTCCGGTCAAGATTTGTGTGCAAGTCATGGATGAAGGCAGCAAGTTGCGTTTCACACGGCAGGCATTTTCGAGAACCATGTTGGAAAGGGTGAATGAAGTTGTGCTGTTCGAGGTCATTAATGATGTTGGTAAATAAAATGATTTTGGATGGGATACTTGTAAGCGATATGGGCCGGTAGTTATTTACGAGTTTCCAATCACTTGGCACCTGTCCCTGTGGAAGTGATTGAGGGAAGAGCAGCCGAAATCCTGCGCTAATTATCAATTGTGTATTCTTTAATATTTTGCTGTTCATGTTATCAATTCCACTTGCAGATGAGAGTTTCATTTTTCTAATTATGTTACTTATTTCATTTGCAGATATTTCAATAGGTGACATTGGCTCGCATATAATAGACTCAAGGTTCTCTCCGGAGTTCCCAAAAAAGCTATGTTCACGTGTGAAAACAGAACAAAAGGCATGGTTTAAGGCATTGGCGGAATCTATGTCACTGAGCGGTTTGTCATTAGTACCGGATAAAGTTATCGGCGAGATGTTTCTTGGGTTTATTGTTCGCCAGAATTTCTTAGGGTTATTTTTGAGCATGTCTCGTAGTGTTGTGCGAAAAAAATCGCGTTTCGCATTTTGAATGTTAATCGAGAGGCATCGCACAGAATCAGAATATTCTTTCCATAGGGACGGTCGGTTCTGTTTTTCGGCGCGTTCAAAGAGGTGTTTTTTCCGGTTTATCAGTTTCTTAATCACATTGTTAAACCAAGGGGTGGATGTTTTGTTTTTAATTTTTATGCTTGGTATATATGCATCACTTAGTTCGTAGAGTTTTTTGACTAATAACTTCCAATTGTTTACTATGGTGCGCTTGTTGAATCCCTGTATTGCGTCTAATAAAGTTACTGATGTCTGCACTTGGCTTCGGTGTATCAAAGCATCATAGTACACTCAAACCTTGATATAATGAACGTGAATATAACAAACTATTAGTTATAAAAAAGTAAGGGAAGAATAGCTTTGTCAAATATACAATGTTACGTATATATATTTATGAGAAATTTTCAGATACAATGAAGTATTTCATGCATGTGTGACTGTTATAATGAGGTGTGATTGTATTGAAATTTGACTCTTAAAGAGGCGGAAAAGTGTTTGCTTGCAATTAGCTATGATAACGTGTGTGTGTGTGTATGTATGGTCTTAACGTGTGCTAGTGATGTCGGTCAAGGTGTTTTGATGTCTGGCATTTCCGTAACATCTGATGGTGGTGCCCATTGGCATTTTACATTGCCCTTGCAGGTGCCTCGGGATCAGCAGTCCAAGCAGGGACCCTGGTTTCGACAGCCCACGGCTGAGGAAATCGAGGGCCACCGCGTGGTGGTGACGACCCTGTCGTCGTCCCAGATGCTCCTCACAAGCAACATCAAGAGAGGTTGGTGCAAAACTCAAGTGTGAGCAAGCAGTGTTATTAGTTGGCACACAGTGGCATTAAGTAGTAGGGACATGCAAATACACTTGAACTTCATTATAACAATACATCTTTATTGCACAATTAAATTTATCTTCAAAAGCTTGTTGTAAAGGTTTATTTCTAAAACTATACCTATCGCAAGACCATTTTTCGTTTACTTTGTTAGAACTGATATTTCATCGTACAGAAGAGGCCTTGAAATACCTTTTTAAGTAACCATGGAATAATTCACCGGAAAAGCATATTACCTCACAAATTGAACGCCACAAACTTTCAAGAACCCGTTAAGTACAAGCGGAGTTACAAATATTTGTCACACGCTGCAATCACATTCTCTCCTCTCGTCCCGACGAAAGCGCTGGAAGCTGAGCAGGGAGGGATGTGAGGGGAAAACAAAAAACATCACTCGCGCTTCGTGACCTTGAGCATTTTTTTCATTTTTTCCTTCGAATGTGCGGCTTTTTCAGCGCGATCGCGCATGCACACATGGACAAGTGACGGCTTCTCGCAGCGACCTCTGTAACAACCGAATGCGCCATGTTCAAATCAGCCAATGGCTGATAGATGGGCTTACTGGGCTTATTTCTCGTGATTTTTCATGAGAAGAGAAAGCAATATTTAGCTGATTTTGATAATTTGTTGTGAATTCCAGGCCACGTGCTGCACTATAATATTTTGCTCGCAAGTTGTCGGGAGCCTCTACTACCAATCGGCACTGCACTGTTTTCTGATCATGTTAAAAAGTGTTGCAGGGTCCCTTTAAACTTGGATATAATGAAATCGACAAATTCACAAAAAAATTCCTATAAAGATTTCACTATATATAGGTTGGGTACAAAAATTCAAAAAATAAACGCACAAATTAAACAAAGGGGAACTGAAGGCAGAGCTGACCCAAAACGCTTATTTACCTGTAAAAATACAGCGTATTTTTGTGATAGCGATTGTATGGATACTCTCAATGGGTTTTTGCCGTCGCCGCTTTGTTCCGTAACAACCACGAATTGATAACATGACCCCGCGCACCGTAACATTTATGAGCGAGTAAAAGCGCGTGAGCGCTGCTGAAGCAGAGATCAAATGAGCCGGCCCACATCTATTGCCTGAAGGGCGCATAAAATAAAATTCTTCCGCATGTTAGAACTGCCGTCGAATGCTCAAACAGGAAGGAAACCACCGGTAATGTACAAACATGAACAAACTCGGGGGGCGGTCGCTCGAGTAGCAACAGTAAACTTAGATTTTAAGGGCGTGGTTGCGATCACTGGCGCGCATTCTCTGTAAGCATCAGCGCGCTTTCAATGCGAAGAAACTGTGTTAAAAAAACACTTCTCCATAGAGTGGCCATATTTGCTTACACCAGCGTTAGGTGTTCGGCGATATCAGATCCAAAAAAGTTGGCTGCCAGCCATTCTTTGTATGACAATACAATTTATTGCTCTCGCACTCATTGCATTGCATTCAACGCTTCGTTATGTTGTTGTCAAAACTAATAATTGGCTAATCACGAAGGCTACGGTCCCCTGAACTCTCTGCGCAAACGAAAACGGGTGACAAGTCGACCTCCGAAGATCAGTTGTCAGCGTGGTCTTGGAGTGTTTCCAAGCTGGGGGGTGCGAGAATTACGCGGAAAAAAACTGTCCACAAAAACGTACAGAGCGAAAAAAACACAAAAAAATCGAAGTGGCCACAAATCGGGATTCTCACACCAGCAACTAACAGCAAGCTTTGAGAAGTACTAATTAAAATTGACCTCAACAATAAAAGCAGAGGTTCAACACTAGGCAACATTTATTCGAGACACGAAAAGTGCAGTTAAATAGTCGAGAATTAGAATACCATACGCAAAGCTTGTGTGCGTTGCAGGCGTAGCAGCAGTGTTCGTCGCTCGACGGGAGCCCTCAAAAGGTAAGCGTAGCATGTCAGTATTGGGCTGATGGTTATTTAACAGAATCGTCCGCAGTTCCCTTCTGAAGAAATAAAGTTTACCATCAATCTCAGTCTTAAGGGGAGATGCGAGTCGAAAAATGCGAGTGTTTTTCAAAATTACCGATTTTTTATTTTTGCCTGTTTTCATAAGATTAGTACCTCTACTGTTATGAAAAAAATAATGCAGGTCGAGACCTAACTGGAAATGCTTTAAAATTGCATCTAAAAAGCACAAGGTGCCTGTTAAAAGGTCGAAAGTGTGCAGTCTTCGAGCACCTTGCCGCCGATGATCGGCCGCCGCTCGCCATTGCTGATCGCATGGGTCGAAGAGTCAAGTTTCACTCTTCAAATACCAACAGTTTCTCCCGCTGATGCAGTGCAAGAAATAATAAAGAGAAGCACTCTTCCGCGTGTTTTTCGAGCGCTGCGACTGGCTTATCACATAGTACGAATCGGGGACCGCCAGTGGCCGCTGCGCGCCTGTATGTGCTGTGAAACCTATTTGCGGGGTCCATGTTTTGTCTAGCAGCGCAGCTGAACAATGCTTTTTTCCTGTAATTATCTCCTTTATGAATAAAAAAAAAAAAAGCATTGCTCGCAAGTGAAAGCCGTTGTGCGGCGCGCTCTGTAGGAATAGGCTACGAGCAGCTGGTCCGATTTGCAGTTGTTGGCTTGCAAAAGTCAATGCATCAAAAGTCATTCACACCCGTCAGCCGGAAAGTTCGTGATGCGGCAATTGATGACGTCAGCGCCAATCTTGAGAGGTCGAAAGAGCTCGCGGTGAGAGAACGTAGCAGGGACGGGACGACATTGCCATTATGTACAACGGTATGTGGCACAAGCATGGCTGCAAAATGGCATGACACTGGATTTATTTTGGATTTCGCAGTCCTGTCAAACTTCTTCTTAGCTTGCAGTTAGCACAAGGCTCTGCCAGATGGAGCCTAAGTTTGGCAAGCGTTTCATGGCCCTGTATGTAAGCGAAATGTCTGTGAGGAGTTGGCTCGAAAAAGCCGAGAGGGACAAACTCATGGTGCTGCCGTATTTTAGTCGCAGTGGCCGCTACAAGAAGGATTGTTGTTTTTGGTGTGTAAATTGCATCTGATTTAATGATATCTTTCATAAATAAAAACTCAATTTTAACTTCATAACTCGTTTTTCTCAAAACAAATTTTGCCATTTTTTCCAATGTGCCCCTCTTTTTTCGGGCACTTCTAGTGCTCGGATCTGCATGAAATTTTGCCCAAATGTTTTTTCAAAGTATGACAAACGTAATTATCTAGTTTAAATTTCAATATTTAAATTCAAGTACGATAAAAAAATTGTATGTATACCTTTACTAGGGTAGGTGAAATATGGACTTTTACGTCTATAATTTTTTACACGTATTACATATTTTGTATCTGCTTTCTAATTAGTTATTTGCACTCTACACTTTATTTGAAGCATTATGAGCTATGAATGGTAAAAAATAAAGAAGTTTAGGGATGAAAAGAGGGGGTGCAAAAGGGATAAGGTTTTCACTTTGTCGTGTTGCAGAGCTAAAAGTGTGTAACTTGCAAGAAAACTAATTATATATTTGAAATCAGCATGAAAAGTTTCATAAACAGCTTAGTTTCATTGCTTTAGGGTGAATATTAAAAAAAAAGTGTCTTCGAGTAGCATGTCCCCTTAAGCACACGGCTGGCCCAACGCGTCTTGGTGGCTTTCAGCTGCCGTCACCAGTAGCGATCACAAAACTCGTCGACTCCGAAGGGCCTACTGGCAGCCCTCCCTGTTGCCATTGTTTAGTGCACGATCAATCACTTTCAACTTGAAAGCAGCTGTGTAGCTTCAGTATCGCCCCATAACGTGACAAGATTACCGACACAAGATAACACGCCGCAACGCGCACTTGCCGCTTTGGCTTGGATTGGATTGAATCTCTGTGCAATAATAGTACGCCTGATGCTTGAGAGATGGCGCCAGATGGTGTGCGCTATCAACGGCTGGAACGAGCAGACGACATTATCGCGGCATTTTTCGGGGGTGCGATAATTACTTGAGCAAAAAAAAAAATTGTATTTTTGTTGGGCGATGTGGGGGATGCGAGGATTACACGAGTAAATGCGGTAAAAGCATGGCACTGCCAACGCAAAAGAAGTTTTTTTTTTTGTTAGGGGAGGGCACATCTGCGCATGTGCCCGTGGCGGCAAGAATGACGGAAACTCTGCCTCGTGAGGCGCAGGCCCGCCTGTCCACCTCGCGCACATCCGCACGCAATAACAAGCGCTTTGCTCTTGCCTGGGAGTCGCCGGGGCCACGAGCGCGTCGCCGCCGCTTTGCGCTTCATCGGCGGTGGGGCAGCCATGGAAGATATGCGCATGATCGTGCCAAAATCACAGTCTGGGGCAAAATTTCTCGATTTTTCATGGTGAAAATTCGTTATATCAAGGTTATCTCTCGCTGTTACTTTGTTAAATACAGGTCGCAAATACAGGTGCTTCTATGGAGTAATGGCGGGAATGAAAAAACTTCGTTATATCGAAGCATTCATTATGTAGAGGGTCGTTATAAGTAGGTTTCACTGTGTCCGGGTTTGTTACCTGGAAATTTGAGAGTAGTAAATTTTGGGTTCGAAGTGAATAGCGATTTGGTTGAATAATTATGAATTGAATTGTATATGTAGCGTATCTTTAAAAATAAGTGGGCATATTTGTTATGACGCAACTAAGTTGTACAGTATTTTTTATAATAGATAGAAGGTATGTGCAGTATTAAGGTAGACCTCGAAATAAATATGGCGAGAACAAGGATAATGTGAAATGACATGGCAAAACCGAGAGAATATAAGTATGTATACCTACTACTGCTACTCACGAGATAACCTAATATTAATTAAAAAAATTGAAGAGTAATATAATTAGGCTGCAGCGCTTTCGGCAGGCCTTGCAAATAATGTAAAGAAATCTGCCACAGTCATTAAAGCGAAAAGTATACAGTTACTGCATACTGCTGGTTCTATTGTATGGGGCTGGAACACTGTCGTTAGCAGGGCAACCACAGAAGACGCACGCTCAAGCCAAATTATCAAAACTTGGGGCAAAATCTTTAGGTGGTTGGCAGGGAAAATTTGATATATCAAGGGGGTGCCTCCCGCTGCCACTTTATTACATACAGTCGAACCCCTTTGTAAGAGGAACTGACATAAGAGGCAAATGGGTATAAGAGGCACGCTCCTCGAAAAAGTTTTTTTTTTTATTTCTAGTAATAGAGACTTGAAAAGTTTGTTATTAGTATAGTTCTTCATGCAGATTTCAAATATGGAATCATTTTTTGTGTAGCTGCTATAATTATTGAGTTATGCCATAAACAATAGCAAAAAGTTACATTTTTTGCGGGCACTCTTTTATGTACTAAACTTTCAGTAAAAGCACTGTGTCTGATCTTATTTGACTCTTGGTAGATTGAAAAGTGCAAATATGTATATAGATATGTCACAGAAATATTGGAACCAAGAAAAAAAAATTGTATTGAATGACTTATTATTTTCAATCTCCCTTGAAACAATAAGCTAATATTTTCACAACTAATGCTGGTAGGCATTGCAATTTAGAGTAGATATTTGCATTCTGCATGTGTTGAAGAATATGTGTGCCAAGTTTCGTTACTATACAATGAATATACCGTATAAACGCGTGTAAGGGCCGCACTTTTTTTTTCAAGAAATGAGGGCCGATTTTCAGGGTGCGGCCCATACACGCAACGTGCATTTTTTTTTTGAAGCAAAAGAAAAAAAAAACGTACCAGCTAGCGAACGAAGAACGTTTATTGCAGCATACAGCATATGTGCTTAATCGTCGTCGCTCAACGAGTCCTCAGACTCGGTGTCCGAGATGGTGTGTTGCGGAGCACCGTCCTCCCACAAGCAGTCATCTTCCGCGCCATCCAAGCTGTTTGATATGCCGGTGACTTTAAAGCTTCGGGTCACAACGTCCGTCGAGACTGAGTTCCACGCCAACAGTACCCAACCGAGAACAGTCGCAAGCGGTGCCCTCTTCAGCCGTCCGGTCGGCGTCTGCTCGTGGCTGCCGCTTGCCATCCATTCCGTGTACAGCCTTCTGAATTCCACCTTAAAAGGTCGATTAACGCTGACGTCCAAAGGCTGCAGCATTCCAGTGAGGCCGCCCGGAATCACGGCCATGTCTGTGCCGACACGGCGCAGCTGTTCCTTCACCTTGTCGGTAAGGTGACCGCGGAAACTGTCTAATACTAAAAGTGACCGTTTGGCTAACAGCGCTCCTGGTCGGTTTTGCCAAACACACTTCACCCAGTCGAGCACCAAGTCATCGTTCATCCACCCCTTTTCTTGGGCTCGAACTATGACTCCCTTGGGGAACACTTCGTTCGGAATTCTTTTTCTTTTCAATACGACGTACGGGGGTAGCTTCCGCCCGTCCGCGGTCACACAAAGCATCACTGTGCAGCGTTGGCGCTCAGCGCCGGTGGTCCGCACGGCGACGCTCTTTTTGCCTTTCAGTTCGACTGTGTAGTTTTCCGGGCAGTCAAACCACACAGGAGTTTGATCTGCGTTCCCTATTTGCGACAGTAGATAATTATGTTGATGGCGAAGGCCGATGACATATTTATGAAAACTAAGCACCTTATCGGTGTAGTCTTCTGGCAGCCGCTGGCACAACGTGGTCCTTCGCCGAAAGGAGAGATCCTTCCTTTTCAGGAATCGTCGCACCCAGCCAGCGCTAGCCTTGAAAGTCCCGGCTGGTATATCCTTCGCACGTGCCAAGGCTAGTGCCTTCACGCGCAGCATGTCTGTAGTTAGTGCATATCCATCGTTCCGCACTTCTGTCACGTATCGGAACAACTCTTCTTCTAGTTCCGGAAACTTGCATGGCTTTCCTCGGAAAGTGCGCTTTTTGCTGTTCGTGTTTTCCAGAGCTTCCTTTTGTGCGCACCATCTTCGAACACACTTTTCGTCGACGTCGAATTTTCTGCCGGCGGCACGTTTCCCGTGCTCGAGCGCAAACTCCACCACCTTTAACTTGTAGCCAGCCGTGTAACTATTCAGGTGCTTGCCCATCGTGCTACAACGTGAACACTCGGCAGAAGACAAGCACGAGAGACAATACGGCGTGCACAACTCCTACAAATGGCCGGCTGAACTGCACAAGTTGGTGATGCTGATGCCGATATCGAGAGCGCGTTTGTATAGTGGTGCGAGGCACGAAGGATAAAATCCCGGTTTAACCTTCAGGTAACGAGCGTATGAACACTAATAAAAAAGTTGAAATATTTAGCAAACTTTATGAACACCTTAGCACGAAGAAAGTTAAACAAAATATACTAGTGACGCACCTGTAAACCGCTGTAAACTTTGATAGTGATGATGATGGTTGCGTTTTTCGCGCCATCTATTGACGACGTTCAAAAGCTCGCATGCACGCGCGCGTTTTGAATACGTGTGGGTTAATGAAAGTGTGGGTGCGGCCCATACGCGAATTTTTTTTTTCGAATATGTGCGTCATAAAAACGGGGTGCACGGGTGCGGCCCTTACACGCGTTTATACGGTAAGTTTCTAAAAGGCTGCCCGGAAAGCATGAAACTGTCAGAAAAAATGAAAATGAGAAAAACAAGTTTGAAAGTTCGCAAAGTTGGCATTTATTAGGAAATCATTCTTTTTGCATCAAATTGGGGCACAATGAAAAGTACCTTGCCTTGAATGCACAGCAAGTGTCTAGAAGTCCCCTGCACCATAGCTTGGTCCTTCACGGCTCTTGCGGTCAGTGTCCTCAACACGAGCTCTCTTCACTGTGTTGCGACGGTGTGCCCTCGCTTCTGCAGTTTGCTTCAGGTTCATCTTCCTGATGCGCATGACGTCACAGTGGTCACCATGTGTGGCCAGATCTTGTGAGGGGAGAATTCCAATGCCTTCGAGCACTTCTTCAAAGCCCCTGTGGCCTTTGTTGTACCAGAGTACAGCAAGAGCGGTGGCTGTCTCCACAGTTGTTCTGGAGGCGAACTTTGTTTTTGGACATAGCAGCCATATCTTGCTGTTCAGCGATTCGGCTGCATTCTGTGTCTTGCCATGAAGGCACCGAATAAGGAGTTTCTCCTCTGTAAGGCGCTTGTAGATAGGCATAATTGCCAATCCTTGAGCCTTCGTCAACAGTGGGGTGTGGCGTGGTGCAGGCTCCCCCAGTGCTTCCGCACGCTTGTGCTTGCACCACGAATTTGGTCCCGCGGGGCAAAAGTTGTGGCTACTGGCACCATCACTGGAGCAGCAATGAAAATACGATGCCCATATGGCAGTGTACATATTTCGGACACTGTCCTTCTTGCTCGTGATGGCGATCTTGTAATATGTTTGTAGTTTTATTATTGTCGCATCTTTCAGTTTTTCGCCTCGTGGCAGTGGCGTTGCCAATTTCCGTAGGGCAGTTCCCAAGCGCTTTGCAACGTGGTTCGTGCACTCTTCTTTGTCAATGGGGGTGTCACAGTACACATTTGCCTCGCAGACTGCAGTGTAGGCCTTGCTGTCACCATCACTTAGGAAGCTGGTGAATCGCAGTGGAGTTTCATAAGACAAGGTCCTCTGCCATATATTGACAGCTGCCGCAGGTTCCATTGCATGGGATGAGCAGTCAGTCTTTTTTTGGCAAACTGGAAGATGAAAAGCTCGCCATATCTCTTCATTCTCCCCAAGTTCCCTGTGTATACTGCAAGAATGGCAGTAGTTCGAAAGAACTTCAATATCGAGGCAGAGCCCTGTGTCCAGGGACACGACTGTGCCCACTCCATTGTGGCTTTTATGACCTCTTTTCTGCCAGGTGCCATCAAACATGACTGGCACATCTCTGCCGCCGACTGCGTCCTTCGTGATGTTTCGTGCCTGGTGCAAGTTTTTGCTCACTGCCGTCATCGCCGCACCATGGAGCTTCTTGCAAATGCCGTTGAATGTCTTGTGATGCATTGGGCTCGGAAGACCGAGAATCGCACAAAATCGTGAAAGTTGGTCGTGGCCTGCGCCTATAGCGCGTGCTGCCAGAACTGCCTTCACGTTTACAGCAAAGCTGTCACGCGAGCTGCCGCTGTCAAAACGAGCGCTCGTTCCTTGGTCCCCGGCCGAAGCAGTACGTCTTGACGTGTGCGTGAACGAAAGTGCAGATTCAGGGCAATCAGAATTTTGACAGCACAGTTCGAGGAATGCCGAAAGTCCTTTGCGCTTTCCAGCTACCTCTCGCACGCCGAGCTTCCGTTCGCGGCAGGTTGGGCATTGCGCACCCGCCACAAGTGCCGTCAGCGCATCGATTTCGCAAAGCAGCATGTTCGCAGTAGCAGCATCTACCGGTCTACGTTCACTCTCGAAGAATCCAATCTTCCTTTGGGATGCACTGACGAATTCCACGGCAGCGGCTATTTCACAACCACTGTCGCAGGGTTTGGTGACGGTGTTAGGCCTATCCGAAGTCGGAGCGTCGGGGCGTTGGTCGGGGGCGACATCGTCGTTCGCTGTCGCTTTGCGAAGCGTCCGACGCCGTTTCCCTCGATACTTGTGGCGAGTTCTGAACTTTCGATTATCTGAACTGCACTTCTTCGGGCTTGCCATGACGCAAAAATGCAGAGAAACGCAGAAAAACTCGATCGCGACGTCCGAGGCTTCGCTCTTTTGCCGGAGAGATAGGAGGGGGAGGAGCGTGGAGCGCACCGCCGTCCAATGGCAGCCTCGCGCTGTGTGCCGCGATATTCAAAACGCGTGACGTACGCGTTGTTTTTCTCGTTTTTTGTTTATTCTGCGTGAAGGCACGAGACTGGCTACTAGTGGATTATGAAGGATACGGCCTTCGCAGCATGCGTGCACGATTGCAAATGGCGGCCAACGCGTCGTTTTCGCGACAGGACGACGCGAACTTCGCCGTTTTTCGCGACTTTCGCGCATTTCTCGCGTCACCGCAGCCCACTTGGAAGAATTTTTTGATAATTTCTCGTGCGAATTTCAGCTTGATATTTTCAGAAGTAATAGAATATAGTCCAAGGATGCCAATACAGCCGGAAAAAAAAAGCGAAAATTTTCCGGAAAATTGCGACTTTTCGACCCGCGTCTCCCCTTAAAACACGGGTCGATGGGAAAATGCATACGAGGTTCTCTGCTTACGAGAGACATGTCATACAAAAGACAAGAATTGCTCCCCAGAGCAGTCTCTTACAAAGGGGTTCAACTGTAGAGGATGTGGGGGTGCTAACACCCTCTGTAGAGTTGCTTACGCCTCATGGCGCACATGGTTTGCGCATAGGCCCTATTCAGGGTACACAACTATCGAGCGGTAGGTGGCGTTGTGCTTGCGAGCGTGTATTACTACCATCATCATCATGGTTAGCACGGTAGCGCTGTTAGTGATGCCTGGCGACAAGCCTGCGTGGTGGCACATGAGAGATGAGCGGTCCTTTTTGGCCTTTTGGTGGTTGGAGCGAGCGGTCCTCTCCCGCAGTGGGTCCGCGGTGGACGGCGCCGCAAGTTGTCTATGGTGGGCGCTCGTGGTGAGTCGAGCATTGGCACCGCCGCCTTGTGCTTGTTATGTTGTTGAGTGTTGTGGAATATTGTGTAAGGTTTTTCTAGCGGGTTGATCACAACTGATGTATTTTGATTCGGTTGATGCTATTGTTGTTCTAAAAGCAGTTAAATGAATGTCTTGTTTAGTTTGGTCTGACCATGTCTGCTGTGTTCATGTGTTCCAAGAGCGGCACGTTGCCTCTTTTACAAACCCCACGAGGTCTTAAATACATGTGCTTTTATGGAGTAACAGCATGGAATAGAAAAACTTTGTAATATCTAGGAATTCGTTGCAAGGAGGTTTGCAGGTTTAACTGTGCCTGGTGGCATTATTCTCCCTTTCCAATGGAGCTTTGACCCAATGCTCATACACTCAGACAAAAGAAGTACACCATGGGGGCCCCCTGCTCTTAAAAGCAATAAAAAAAAAAGTTAAAACGGTATGCCACGAAGGGGACATGTGTGCTAGAGAATATGTGTTGTGTGTTTGGTAACAAGACAAAAACGCTGTTTGCACTTGTTATGAGAAGGAACCGATGATAAGCAGTATTTTATGATGCACTCGCTGAAGGCCTTGACAAGCCGCTAGAGTTGTGCAAGTTTGGTCATCACGCTCACCGTGGCCTCTTTCCTCTCTCTCTATCTGTTTACACAGGTTTCTTCACGCACATTTTCATTGACGAAGCGGCACAGGCGATGGAGACTGAGTGCATTCTGCCCCTTGCCCTGGCTGACGAGTACACCAGGATAGTGCTTGCTGGCGATTACATGCAGGTGAAGCGAGCGACTGGACTTTTGTTTTGGAAACTAAAGTTGTTGCTCAGGCATGTTGGTACGAAACATTAAAGGGAAATGACGTAAAAGACGAAAGACCAGGCAGTTGAAGGACACATACAACAGCGCTGTTGTATGTCTTTTGTCTTTCACGCTGTTTCCGTTCAATATGTTTTGGAAAGTTAGCAGTCAGGCATGCTGGGTAGCACTGAGCTGTTAGGTCTGAACTGGCACAAAGGTTGGGTGTGGGATCACTTGATTTCTTCTCCGATGCTAATTGTGGAATACTTCAGAAACTTGTGCTTTGAGAGATTTTGAGTGAAATGGGAAAGTCTTCAGGGCACATACTGTTTCACGTGCACTGCTTTTGCTTCATTGTGCGAGTGCAGACTTTTAAATGCCCAATCTCCATGTCGAGCAGTTCTCCTGCGACAACACACTTATGCATGGGTTCTGTGTAGTGAATGCCAGCTGCCCGGTCTGTAGCGGCTGTTAATACTGCGGTCACATAGACTTGGTAGCAGCAACATTTGAATAACTGTTCATGATTGTTACGTTTCGGACATCGCACACCTCGGTACTTAAACGTACCGAAGAGTGTGCGAAATTTTCATGTTTGTTTGATGTTGTTTTTGTCTGGTACAGTTTATCGTGAAGTCTGTGTAGCTCTGGAGGCCTGAAAAGGTGGTTCGCGACCTTTTGCAGTGGTAATTATTCGTTAGCTTTTTTTTCCCCTCCTGTGTTCATTTTTTAGGCAACTCGTGCTCTCAGTACACTCGTCTCGATATAACGAAATATCAGTTATAGCAAAGTACATGAAAAATAGTGTTTCAATATTGTATTAGAAATAGACCTTTATAACAATTTTAATTTTGTGTTCGATTCAATTTTGTTACAATAAGGTTTGAGTGTACATAACATTTGAATACAGCAAAAGCTCGTTAATTCGAACTTCAATAATTCGAATTTATGGATAATTCGAACTGTAAGTTATGGTTCGACCAAGCTCCATACAAGCCTATGAATAAAAAAGCCTGTTAATTCGAACAAAGAGTAGGTTTCGCCGCGGATAAGTCGAATTACGCGCCACCGCGCCGGCTGGCGGCTTGGCTAGTCACTTGATAGGGCGGCTGCTGAGTTAAGAGGCGGCGTGGACAGGGAGCGGAGAAAAAACGGACAAACTGGCACGGAGACCAGAGTGCAGAAAATAGCGCCGCTTACTCTTCAACCCCTTTCCCCCACAATCTCTCTCTCTCGGCAGCTGCCTGCTCTACGTCCTACATAACCTCCAAGATTTGTTTTTTTTTAAGCGCCAATCTCGGAGCCTTTGAAAATCCTGCGTAGTTGTCGCTGTTGCACGACAGTGCCATGACCAGCACGCAGCAAATCGGGTGCGTCGTAGCTTCGCCCAGCCTTCTCTGCAGTCTTTGTCTCAGATGTGCGTCATACAGCTCGGTTGTTGGTGCTGGGAGTAGCTTCCGACTGTCGCGATTCTTTGTGTTGGTGTTAGGCCTCGGCTAACGTTTGTTGTGGTAGCGCCGGTAGTAGCTTCCCATCTGTTTATAACTGCTCTTGTAGGACTGCTCCTGTAGGACATGCATTATACTATTTCACTCACTGCGTGCGCAGGAAAGGACTAGGCATCAAACTCGAATTGAATCTGCAGTATCTGAGAAATGGCAAAACCTTGTCTGTTCTTTCCTGCACGTGCAGTGAGTGAAATAGTACTGCACACCTCGTACAAGAGCCTCTATAAAAGCCGATGCTTTAGGAAAGTAAAGTTTGTTTGTTGGCACACTTTCTGTCTGTTCTTGTTCTGGGTTTTCAAGCTAGCGCCATGCTTTTCAAGTAACAATGCACCGACTGGCTCAACATGGCGCACTGCTTTCAGTGGAATTGAGAGCGTGCACGGGGCGGCCTCTTGTGATGGGCACCGTAACTATGCAGTCCACCGTGCTCAAGTTGGCCAACTGTTGCGAATTTTTTTATATGGCACGGTCATTTGGGTAAGGGGCATTATTTACAGAGAAAAAAGAGCGATTTGCAGCCGACTTTGAGAACTAGATTACAATTACAGGTCGCGTGTTGCACTATATTGTTTTGCTCGCATGTTCTCGGGAACCTCAATTACCAATCGGCGGCCATTTCTGACCATGATGAAAAAGTGTTACGGGTCCCCTTTAAAGAAATAATTGGTGCTCTATCTGTTCTAGGTTGTCAGATGTCATTTGGATAAGCTGGAAAGGTGACCCAAAACCATTTCAAGTACACCTCATACGTGTTGCACAGGCTTTAACTTCAGCTCAAATACAGGTCTTATATGACTTATGATTCATGTTAGGCCTACATGGTAAACGAATTGTTTTATTAACCTAACAGTAACCTAACAGTTTCAGTAACCTAACAAAAACATATTCTTTTCTTTAGTCATCTTGTGGTCTTGGCAAACTTTGTTCCTCCATGAGCTATAAACTGTGCTTCTGTTCTGTCACCTGTAACCACTTTGGGTATAGGTTTGCACTAGGCTTACCTACGAGTGCGACCGTGTAGGGGCGCGACATTCTCCACTGCCGCTGCGTGCGACAACGTTGCAGCCGGGTTCGTCGTTTTCTCCGACGTGGCGCAGAAATCACGCACGAGGCAGGATAACAACAACAACAACAGGTTGATTAACCCAAAATGCAGGACAGTGCGACACTCACAGGCTTGCAGGCCGTATAGGGAACTCTGCAAGACCGAGCAAGTAAGCTTGCCTACGGTGCGAGGACTCGCGCACTAGGTTTGAAGTCGAGCGCACGAACGAGAAGCCGCCCGCTAAGCAGCGCGTCAACCTCTCGTCAAGGCCTGAGAGCATCTGCCGCCACGAGCAAATTGTCGGGCGCATCTTAGCTCGTAGAAGAGCAGGATGTCACGTACGGCTCAATATATAGCGCTGCGTTGTGATGTAAGCCCGCCCAGCGTGCCAGCGTAGCGTGCCCGGACATGCCAGCAAGGGATGGAGCTGATGCTTGGCCCGCCCAGACAAAGAGACCTGGTGGCGCTGCCTGGCAGCCATCTTGGTGATTGACGGTGCTTATGTGCGCCTGGGCTTCGCGGCCGGCACGGGCGCGGCAGCTGGGGAACGAGGCGCTATGTAGAAGGGCGCTCTCAATCGCCACACCACAGATGTCTGTAATTAAGCTCAGCAATACGAAAAAACATTTCTGGTGGTTGAGTAGTTTGCGCATAGTGTGTGCTTGCAGTTCACCCTTCATTGTCCTTTACTTTCTTCGATAACCTCCCTTTTTTGGCGCAGCTGAACCCAGAGGTGTTCTCGGTGTTCACACGTGAGCGCCGCCTTCACGTGTCCCTACTGGAGCGACTGCTCGACGCATTCCAGCACGCCACCCGAGGCAGTGGGAACGCCCGGCACCCATGCCAGGTCGTGCTCGAAGACAACTACCGGTCGCACGAGGCATTGGTACGTTTCGCCTCGGAGAGCTTCTACGGGGGACGACTGCGTGCTGTTGGAAGTCCCGGGCCACACCATGTGCTCCATGCCCTGAGCTTCTTCGTGGCGCAAGGCGAGGACACGCCCCAGAATGGCAGCACCTCTTATGTCAACCACAAGGAGGTAGGAGTCGCCTTGGTTTGGGATGCATAGGTGCCGCCACTGTTATAAGTAACACAAACGGGTAGCCGTGCTCAGCAAAGCACCAGGACAGGCGCCGCACAAAGTAGAGTCAATCCCGGATATATTGAACTTGAACGGGATCGCAGCAAAATAGTTCGATATATTGATACATCGAAATGCAAAGTATGCGTACTTAAAGCCTAAATTAAAGAATTTCAGGCCACCGAAATCGTTACAAGCATAACAACAATTCGCTCACAGTATAATAAAGAAGAAGGTGTGGACAGCAAGTTACTGCACTTTATTTCGCACGAAAATAGTCCGTAAGCTTGTCTTGTGCGCCGTCATGTTCCAGTCATCTTCAATATCACTGAAGCTTTTCAAATGAGCGAGTTCACTTCTTTGACCACAACAGTATTGATCGATGCAGAACGGCGATGCAAGCTTTGTAGCGTGGCAGAAGGTTGGTTAGTGGCGGCAACGAAGACGTTGGCATATTCATAACCGCACGAGTACGCTTCCGTGGCAACGGCAGCCATGATCTCAGCATGGATGCAGTCAGAAACAGCTACATTGTCATCTGCACCAATGGCGTCTCTCATCACTGTCCGAGATGGTGCCCGGAAGAGCTCGCTGAGGCACCGTACGCCGTTGTTGGCAGTCATGACGCACCCGAAGTCGTCACCTGGCTTACAAGGAAAGTTTATGACGGTGCTTTACTTGACGTCGCTCCAATCACTAGTCATAATGTTTATTGCTACGTGCGGGTCAATGTTCTCTTCAATTCTCGAATGACGATTTATGAAGAACGAGGAAAGATGTACACTAGTCAAATGCCGAGCGCCTACTGTCGATATTTTGGCGATATCGATGTCACTTGTGGCTTCGTAGCCGGCAGCCGCCGCTTTGATGCGAAAAGCTAGAAAAAGCATTGCCTCCGAGGCATGCATTTTAAAACCGGAAACACTAAAAATATGTCGCGAGGTTGCACACCTCGAAGGCCATGCTTTTCGGGCTCACATGCCATTGTTCGCAGAAAAACAAGGAAGGCAATGCATACATTGCTACGACATCGTCGAGTCGCTTCACATTCTCATTTTAGTGTAATCGGCAATCGGTCTTTTTGAAAAACACTATGCCGGCCTCGTTTAGACCTGCAGATGGCGCATCAAACATACCGGTGCACTCGCAAGCGCCGTGCTATGAACCAGATCAGTGAGATAGAATAACCCTGCCTTTTCTTCACCTGCGCGCGATAAGGAATCGGAGCTTGTTAGAATGTGGCCGAAAATTGATCGAAGCTGCAAAATTCACGCTGCACAATGTTATACCAGAGTACGTGTGGCAAAGTGGGAGGAACTGTAGCAGACGTCGCACAGCTGGCCCTAGCTCTGGCACTGATTGTGCTTGCGCCACAATATCTCGCGCGGCGCCCACTTTGCGGCTTAAGGAGTGCGGCCACGTGTGCCATGTTATGTGTAACAAAGGCCGTACATGTGCATTCAAGTGCAATTTGAACGTTATCACACAAGCAATCTTTTCTCCATGGTTAGTTGTTCTATGCCACAATTGCCTCTACGACGAACTGTGCAGGCTTTTTTATACAGTGACATCTCGGTATAACAAACTTAAAGGACCTCAGAAATTTGTTCTTTATTTTGAAAGGTCGTTATAGTGAAAGCTCAAAAATTAACCATAAATACTTATTTTTCACCAACCAAAACGACTTACCTTTACAACAGTAGGTCCTTCAACTCGTTTTTCATGAGAAAAAAACAAATGCACAAGTAAACAACAAAAAAGTGCACGTTTACTTTGAAGAAGTCTGTGATTTTTTTTTTACACGAGTAGCACAAACTTTGCAGCGCAAAGGCCTCCAGCTCATCCACATTCCTGTGGTGCGATTCGGTTCTTTGGTAACAACAGCCTGCTTTTTGCCTTCCAGTTGCCGAAAAATATCCATTGTCTCGCTTAGGGAAAACTGCTTCCGCTTCTTCGTCGCAAGCAGAGATGAACTCATTTGTAGTATCATCGCAGCGCGAACGCAGACTTGCTTTGCGTACGCGATAAGTAATCACCGAAAAGATATATGAACACGACTGAAAAAACAAGGCCTCTAAAGAAAAACCCGAAGCGTCACGGCTGTCATCGCCTCTTTTGAAGAAAAAAAAGTGCTAAAAAGGAAAATTCCTCGCATTTCGTTTTCTGCTCTCTCGCTGTCTCAGGTTTTCCGCAACCATGTTTCCTGCTCCGCAACTCCCACTCTGTCTCGCTGACCTTGTCCTCCCGTGTTGCCCTAGCTTCTGCACCCACTTGTAAACCTGCATCGTCGACGTTTCAGCAAAAAGAAAGAAAAGAAAGTTCTCTTTTCATTTTATTTTCCCCTCCGCTCCATCACGCATCTTTCGAGAAGCAAGGTGTTTGTTTGCTTTGTCGTCTGCTTGCGTACCGCTCCAGTGGTCGCGGCGGATTTCAGAACTTAAGTTTGTAGTACTGAGGCATTGTTAATATAACACGAAACTAAATTAACGCTCGTTATTCTGAAAAGTTTGGTATTCTGAAGTACGTAGTAGTGAAATAGTTTTACATTGAAACTACTGTCTAACCCCGCTACGACGAACGCCACTTCAACTAAATTTTCGCTACAACGAAAAATTCACGGTTCCCCGTCAGCAGTCTGTAGTAGTCAATACATAAATATTGTTGCCACAACAAACACTTTTTCTTCTGCCGTCCCGCTTCAACGAAATTTCACAATGCAATTCCAGGCTCAGATATTTATTGCTATACAGAAAACCCAATATTTAACACTTTGATGCAGTTTTGGAACCTGGAAATACATCAACGAAGTCTAAAACACGCTTTGGCACCACCAGAAACCGCCGCTGTTCAGCAACCATGTGTGCCGCCATTGCTCGATAGCGATAGCAATGAGACTGCCCTGCTCATAGAGGATGGCCCTGCTTTTGCCACTGGCTTGTTTTGGAGCCGCAGACGATCTGAAGCTGAAGCTCAGTTGCTCAGTTCATGTGCTTCCTTCGCGCAGTGCTGTGTGCAACCGTGGAGCGATGCCTTTTCCGGTTTCAATGCTTATCATTTTATTTATTTATTTATTTATTTAATACTGTAAGCCTTTCTCAGGCTCATACAGGGTGGGCGGGCAAATATACACAGTCGCGTACAAACCAGGCAATATCGCACATAACGGAAGAAACAGAATCACAAGATGATGGTGAAAATAAAACTTGAACGATGAAAGCAATTGTGTACAAAATCACGCTTTATTCACTCTTGGCCAGTGTGGTACCTAATCAGAGCGGCTGTTCGTCCTCATTATCAACCAAATCAGCCAGCCATGAGATTTTGATGATAAGAATGGCATAGAATAAGGCAAGTCACCGCTCCACGATCTCCTCCATCTCGGCGTTGTCGGATTCACTTCAACGGCAGACATCTGCTGGTGTTAAGGTGGTAATGCAACTGTTGGGTACGTTCACGAAAGTGATTGTAGGCGTTGTTCCAGCATGGTTTTCACCATGGCCTCGCTATGCATGACTGTGAATCGCGTCGTGACGCTGCTGGGAAAGAATAGGAAGCAGCGGACACATTTTTAATTTTAAGAACAAACGTTCCTTTGTTTTGGTAGCTCAGATCAGCTATATTTTTTTCAATTTTACCACGAAATTCTCGCTTCAACGAAATATTTTCCGCGCCCCTTGAGTTTTGTTGTAGCCGGGTTCGACTGTATTAGCAGTCGGCGCGGGATTTTTTAAAAGTGCGTTAATCTGAAAAGTTCGTTAATGTGGGGTCCGTTCCACCGAGATTTCACTGTATTATTAGCCTGCCATAAGTGATTCATGGTAAGGAGGCGCGTACTTCGTTGGCTGCTATTGCCGTGAACGATAAGGAAATTGATGAGGCAGTTGTGGTAAAACTGATGCTTGGCACTTCTTCGATTCGGCAACTAGCTAAGTAGTTCAAAACTATGGGTGTGCGAATATTAGAATATTTTTTTAATTGTGTTTGCTATTCGATTCGCACTGGAAGTTTAGTATTGGAAACTATTCAAACCTCACGAAGCATAGAGTCAACATCAGATTGGCAGTGGCCGCCTTATATTTTCAATATGCTTCACCCCACCACATTTTGGTATTGTGGCAATGCTCTCCTTCATTTTTTTCCCCTACAATTTCACTTCAAACTATTGAAAAAGTATTCTAGAAATATTATAAAAAATATTATATTCGATTGGCACTGGCATCTTAATACAGTTGAAACCTGCAGTAACCAACACGACGGGGAAAGCAAAAAAAGAAATTCATCTTGCAGGAATTTTGTTGATGTGACAATGCGGCAGAAACGACTGGATTGGCTAAAGACACATTTTATTGCCAAAAGTCAATAACCTTACTTTGTCGAGCCTTTCTGATGTTCACAAAACCATGCGAACACTGTTTTGTCCATGTCCTGGAATGCTGCATGTTTTGTTTCTTGCTCTCGTGCCGTTTTCAAGCACACCAAGAAAGGAGGCCTTATTCTCGATAATTGCAGAAGGCAAGCTGCACGCAATGCCGGATTCATCAGGGATGCCCATTTTTTCTCTTCCGTTTTCCACACAAGTAGCCATGGCGCCAGTAACCGTTGTGGCTACCGGCGGCACTGATGGACATTTCCACGTTTAATGCACATATATACCGTATAAAGTGGATGAGGGGGATGGCCGCTGTGGTAGCTCAGTTGGCAAAGCATTGGACACATTATTCGAAGGTCGCAGGTTCTGTTCCTGCCTAGGGCTGCCTAGGGAAAATTATCTTTTCGTGCACTTTTTTTTCTGCACATTTGCATTGCAGTTAACTTTAATAACATCCCTTATGCTATTCTAAACATGATTGTCTGCTAGATCTCATTAATACTGTGTCCAACAAAGAAAACAAGCCCTTAAATGTATACTTCTGTGGTTCTCGCTATCAGGTGCTTGAGGTGTGTGATGTCGTCAAGCGGCTGGTGGAACAGTGGCCCATGACTTGGGGGCCCCGTGACCCATCGACCGTGGCAGTCGTGACGCCTTACTACGACCAGGTGAGTGTCATGAGCCTTCCAAGGCATACACACGGGAATGCTGCTCTGTGAGCTTTATCTCTAGAGAAATATGTTGACTAGAGCGGGGTCTCGATATGGCGAGCGCCACGCTCTTGGCGAGCGCCACGTGAACGGACACAGCAGACGGGGTCGGACCGAACCATTCAACACACACATTTATTTAACTACTTTTAGAATGACAATATCGTCAGCGGAACAAATATAACATCAATTGTGATCAACACGCTAAGACATCCTTACACAATAATGCCACAGTTCGACAGTCGAAGAAGATGCGTGCAACAAGTCGCGTTCGTAAAAGCCGCCACACAAGTGGTAAGAAAATTGCTCCATGGAACGCTGTCCCAAAAGCTCCACGGTGCTATGCCACAGGACCAGCACGAGGCTCGAGGGGTGAAGAAGAAAAGACCGACGAAGTTCGAGACAGTGAGTAAGGGATATTTTTGGCCGACCATAAACAAGTTGAAATGGCGTGAAGTGGGTTGCCTCTTGTACTGCGGTATTGTACGCAAATGTAGCATACAGTAATATGGTGTCCCAAGTCCGATGCTTGATGTCCACATACATTGCGATCATGTCAGCAAGCATCCTGTTCAGCGTTTCTGTTAAACCATTAGTCTGCGGATGGTACGCCGTAGTTTTTCTGTGGTCGGTGTGCGTTAGTTTCATGACAGACTGTACTAGCCTGGCAGTGAACGCAGTTCCTTTGTCAATTACAAGGACTTTAGATGCGCCATGTCGCAGCACTATCTGGGTCACAAAAAATTGAGCCACTTCATTTGCCGTTCCTGAGATGACGTCTCGGCATAGCAGGTCATGTAGTAGGTTGCGACAACTATCCACCACTTCCCGAATGATGACATACGAAATGGTCCTAGAAAATTCATTTCCACCTGCTCAAATGGGACTTTCGGTGGTTCTATCGGTTTCAAAAGACCTGCTGGCTTTAGGGGCGGTACTTTGCGCTTTTGGCATTCTCGGCATGATCTGACATAGTGCTGTTCTGAATCCAGCAATTTTGGCCAGTAATACCTCTGGTGGATTCTTGCCAAAGTCCTATTGATGCCCAAGTGACCTGCCGATGGGTCATCATGACACGCTTCTGAAATTTACGCTCGCAGTGACGATGGTATCAGGAGCAGGAACGTCTCGCCGGTGTGTTTGAAGTTCCTCTTGTAGAGAACGTTGTTGCGGAGGACATAGGAATGTAATCCACGGACGAAAACTCGCGGTACTTCGGCTTGCTACCCCTTTAAGTATTAATTGAGCAGGAGTAATCCTGGTCCATTTACTGATCATGAGCCATCTCATGAGTTATTGGTAACAATATTAAACAACACTCAACAACATGACAAACAAGGCGGTGTCGCCAACACCTGACTCACCACGTGGGCCCACCGCAGAGGGCCCACGGTGCCATCCATGGCAGACCCACCACTGTAGGTAACCGTTTGCGTAAACGCCTCACGCCAAAAGGACTCGCTCAATTCTCTCGTGCCCCACCAAGGCTTGCGGCCAGGGGTCACTGCCGGCGCTACCGAAATGAGAGAGGAGCGTTAGGCTAGGAAAGTTTTCAGGTACTTGTACATGAAGAATGTTGATTCTAAACGGAGGAAGCGAACTCGAAAATTGTCAAGCAAGTATTTAGACAACAGCAGAATACCAAGCCAAAAGGAAACATCAGTTAAGAAGAAGGTGAAGGAAACAGAGAGGGACATGTGGAAGATTGGAATGCTTGCGAAATCATCACTGGAGACCAAGCTTTCAAGCAGGAAATTGCAATAGAGAAGATCTACGATGATTCCCGTGGTAGTTTTTCTGCTATTCAAGGTCAGAATGGCAGTATTGCGGACAAAGACGTACCAAGCCAAATATGAAGGCACAGGCACGGTAGGTAGTGCGTGTGGAGAGGAGGAGGAAACGGCTGAACATTTGATAATGTTCTGTAAAGGGCTTGTGGTGTACACGTTTCCGACGTACACGTTCTGTAAAGGGCTTGAGGGCACGTTTCCGACGCTTCTGCGGCAAAGGCAACGGGAAGCGCCGGCGGGCTGATGAACGGCTTGAGTTGGCAAAATGGGCCATCACGATAGCCGCCATTCACAATGTCCACATCGATACCTGATTTAAGGAGAAAGTCCCGACCGAGAATCACTGGAACATTGAGCCCTGGAAGATGAACAAGACGGGAGCGTCTCATTCTATCTCCCCATCTGACAGTCAACCTTGCAGCGCCTGCCGTACGGGCCACGCCTTTCGCAATGGTGAATGTCGTTCAGCTGTCCCGCAAGCGCATTGAGTCTTCTGCAAGTGGGACAACACCTGTTCGCTGAACAACGAGGCGCTAGCGCCCGTGTCCAGCAAAGCCGAAAATTCACGGCCGGCAATGGTGACCGGAATGAACGGTGCGTGCGTATCAGCAAGAAAAGTGCTTGCCTTGCACGTAGAGGAAAGAAGCAAAGGTTGGGTCGCTCGTGCATTCAGAAACGACCCGGAAGCCCGTTTCCCTGCCTCGCAAGAGGCCTGGATCCGGCGCATTCCCTTGCTATGTGCCCTCGTTCACGGCAGCGGTAACAGCGCACTCAATTACGGTCTGTATTCCCAGACGGAGCAGCCTCGAGCTGTCGTGATCGGCTCGCTACGTTACCGCAGGATACGTTTTTGCGAGCCGCACCTCCCACATTACGTTGGGTCGGAAAGCGTCTCTGTGTGAAGGTTTCAGGTGGAGCAGCGCAGGCTGCCCGCCTTTCATGCGTAAAGGGGTCAAGAGCGCGATCGCTCAACTCTCACGCACAGCCAATTGCAGCCGCAAAGGCGGCGCCGAGAGGCTGTTGCCGTTGGGGAAGGGTCATGGCCCCTCTCCAAGTGCAGGGCGGCTCAAAGGCATCGCTGGCTGGCGGCGTTCGAGGCTCGGGGCTCAGCGATAGAAATAAGTTCATCCATCGCACGTACATACTCCTGCAAAGACTCGTCAGGAGCTTGTGTACGGAGCTCGAGCTCTCGCTGCATCCTACGTTCGTAGTCAGCGGGTAGGAATTTGCACAAAAAGACCGCACGAAACTCCTCGAGGGTTGCTGCACAGTAACCGGTAAGCCGATACCATCTCGCCGCCGTGTCAGTCAGTGCAGCTGGAACAACACGTTCGAGCACCACCTTATCATCCAAACCCATCGCTCTCTGATAACATGACAGAGAGTCGAGGTAATCTCGGGCGGTGAGCTTATCACCGTACCCGCCCTGTGAGCTGATCACCGTATAACTTAACAGCGGGGTGACCGCTTTTCGGACCAGCCGAAAGCCTTTGCACAGCTCCCGAGAGTGCTTGTATCATCTGCATGGCGTTTTGCAGCAACGTCTGCGTCATCGCACCGGCTTCGTAGGAAGCCGTTGGTGCGTTAGCGGCGCGGTCGAGCGAAGGCGAGCAGTCGCCCAGCTCGATCAGTGGAGCGGTTTCAAACAGACAACCGCCCTGCGCGCCATTCCCAGAGCAAAATAGGCTCCTTGTGGGAATGGCCTGTTGTCGAACCAAAGGCGCACTTGGTGCGGCTACCATCGACAATTCAGGCGCCTGCTCAGCGTGCGTTCGAAGTGTCGGTTGCACGGCTGATGGCGGGGAAAAGTCGGCGAGGGCCAAGGCCTGCGCCCCGTCAATTCCACAGGGAACCGACTGTGAGTGCTGTGCCGACGAACTGCCATGCATGCCGAAGGGCGCATTAGCAGTCGGAGGCGCTTGTGCGTAACGTTCGGGTAGGGCAAGAGGCCCATTCCGAAGCGACGCGCCATCTCCAAAGGGAGGAGTGGCTAGGCGCCGCGTGTCGTCACCGCAATAGGGGGCGCCGACACGGACGGGTGCCGAAGGGTTCCCGTCTATAGAGGCAATGGCCTCCTTGTGCAACGCGGCATCCGCTAACAGGGACAGCGGACAAAAGTCCTGCGAAGCAGCCATGTTGCGACGAGCCCGAATCGCACAGGCGAACTGGCTCGCTAAGAGCAGTCAAAAGCTAGAGCTTTTGATACCGCGTTGGGCGCCGGTGTGGTGTACACGTATCCCGAAGGAGTACGGCCACCAGCGTGGGTCGGGTCTTAGCGAGCCGCAGGGCACGCGTTAACCGTCGCCGTTGCGAGAACACGATACTGCTCAAAGTCGCAACACTTTATTGTGGCAACACCAAACGCAGTACAGTCCGTTGCAAAGGCGCGGCGAGAAAGCAAATAAGCTTATCCACGTCACGGGCATAAAAGTGCTACACAGGGTGCCACGAGCACGTCTCCGCGGTAAAGGTGATCCACGGAGACACCGGGACCAAGGCCCGGTTGCTAGAGCGAGGGCAAGGGCGCTCGCGTTGGCTTCGGAGAGAGAGAGGGGGCGGCGTAGCTAGGCCACGCACTAGGACACCGTGCGTACGCAGTGGGGCAACAAAAAGTGAGCGTTTGCCTCGGGCACGAGGCGCCGTCAGCGAAGTTCGACAAGCCCCGAGCGACGGGAGACGACGGACGGAAAAGATTGCGTGGCTCGCCGTTTGCAGTCCCGGAGAGTATCTATCCGCTCCTAACGCAGCGCGCGAAAACCCCTCAGGAGTCCCCGCGCGCAGCGCCACAGTCAACCTCCGCTTCCGGGTGAGGGAGTTAAACGTCACTCCGCTTTCCCACCACGGCAGACAGCAAAGGAGGGCAGGCATGTCGGGACCTGAGAACGGCAGAAAAGGCGGCAAAGCCCGCGCAAAGGCAGCGGGCTAGCCTCAATTCCCACAGGCTCCACCCTATAGTCCAAGGTAATGGCGCGGAATTTTCGAAAGCAGTCGTGTTTAGGGACAGTGAAGGCAAAATAGACTGCATGCATCTTCCGCGAGCGCCCCGCCGCTGACGAAGCGCGAAGCGGCGCCGGTGCACACGGTGCACCAGGCGAGAGTGAGCGCTCGTTATTGAGCCGGCGTTGCCGCTCTCAACGCCACTGGTGTATACGCGGTTGTGCGAGAAGAGGTGCCCAGCTCTTCACGATGCGCCAACACGTGCTCATCTCCCACGCATACTTTGCCCCGCGAATGGGGAGGGGAGTAGGTAAATGCTTGTGCGTGCGCGTGCTTATCCTTCAGTGAGGAGAATCGTTCGCCTTGGACTTTGAACGATTGCGTTTAGTTGCCGGCGCATAAAGATCGCTGGACAGGCGCCGTTTGCGAAAAGAGTGCACTTTTCAAACACAGCGAAGTAACTGGAGCACTTGTTAACTTGCACTCATCTTTACCTATAATTTAGTTTCATGCATCGTTTTTGTTTAAACAGTGCGTTAAGTGTCGAGCGGTAAACGTTGTTAGTTCGCTATCGTCCTGTGTGTGTGTGTTGTTTTCGCGCATCATTTGTGTGTGAGCAGCGCACTCCACGTTTCAATCTGCTTGCCGTTCTCAGCGTTACATTCCAAGTTGTTGCTATCGCATTCATTGCTTCGCCCTTGCGGCGAAACTGTGACTTTTATTAATTTCGGACAAACGTGTCGTCAGCACTGAGGGGATGTTAGATTAGGCGCCGGTGGAAACTCTCGGAGACCACGGTGACGACGGATCTTCAGAGGTTGATTCGTCACGTGCTTCCGTCTTGCACCGTGCCGCGGGTTCGCAAGCTGGTAGATTTCGCGATTAGATGATTAGTTCTGGCAACTTGACAGTGCGTTGAGTGCATTGCAATGAACGCGCTAGTAAGAAATTGTAATGTTATAAGAAGTAAGGCTGGCAACCTGCTCTTTTGGATCCGATATCGCGGAACTCCCACAAAACGTTGGTGTGAGCAAATACCGCTGCTCCAGGGAGAAGCACTCTTTTCACACAGTCGCTTCGTGTTGAAACCCCACTGATACTAGCCGAGATAGCATGCGTGCCAGCGATCACGACCGTCCTTAATATCTGAGTTCATTATTGCTACTCTAGCGATCCCCCACCCCCACCCTCCTCACGTTGTTTCACGCTCTTTGAAGACGGGTGGTTTACTTTCTGTTTGAGCATTCGGCGACAGTTCTAACACACAGGAGATGTTATCTTACACACTTTCCAGGTGATAGGAACGGGTCGACTCATTTGATCTCTGCTTCAGCAGCGCTCACGCGCTTCTACCCGCTCGTGAAAGTTACAATGTGCGGGGGCATGTTTACGGTTACGAAATATGGCGGCGACAACAAAAACCTGTCGAGAGCGTCCATATAATTGCTATTGCAATACGGTTAAACCTCGTTATAACGAAATTGGAGGGCCGCCGCTATTTGCTCGTTATAACCAAGATTTCGTTATAGCCGTAGCGGGCATTTACCGCAAATATTATGCACTGTACTTACCCCCAAAAAATAGCGGGCGAAATAGCATCCCGCCGCACGGTGGTATGCAACAAAATAACCGCATTCCCAAATGAAAAGGAAAAAGTCATGCACCTGTTTTAATGCACATCAAAATACACAGCTTGCATTTCAGGCAGACTTAGCTGCAAAGAAGTCTGTAATTGGACGTTGATGCATCTTCCTGATGCGAACGATGGCTCTCTCAGCTCCGGCCGCAATGTTCAAGCCATCTTCCCCGCCCTCGTGAGCGCCGAAGTAACAGCGCAGTACGTCCACTGCGTCTAATGCCTCCGACGCCGTCGGCACATTTGTCTCCTGTTCGTCGACAGAGTTGTAGTGCCATCATCACCATCATCATTTCTCAATTACCGCGCCGCGCCTCTCGCGCAGCTGATGCTAGCTCGAGCTGCGCGAGGATTAGAACAAGCTAGTGCATTTGGTGTGTCACGGGGAAAGCCACGCGGCTCCGCTTTCAGGCGTAGAATAAAGTGGCGAGAGAACGACACGACCACGTTGGCCGTCGTCCCGTCTTTTTCTCTCGCTACATTGGTGACCTGGATCTCCTATCAGCATTCCGGAGCTCGAGCTAGCATCAGCTGCGTGAGAGGCGCGGCGCGGTGATTGAGAAATGATGATGGTGATGATGGCACTACAGAGTCATTGTCACTGGTTTCGTTACGATTACTGACAGCGCGCACAATATCGTCATCCAGGAGCTGCTCCGTTGCCACCACTTCCGAGTCCGCACTCACATAGTCGCAAAACGACTCGCTGTCAGGCACGACACCGGCGTCACGAAGTGCCGTTCATGATGCAGCGACTTCGTTTGATGTGGCAAAACCGTCCGGCATAGTGGGCTCGTCTGATGGCTCATCGCTGGCGTCTGGTGCGGCGGCAAATGAGGCGTGTCGAAAGCAGTTCGCGATCGTGGTCGCCGTCACACTCATCCACGCCGCCTGAAGCATTTCGAGAGCAGCGTACAAGTCAACATCGGTGTCCCGCTTTAACCTCAAGTTGAACAGAAGCCTGGCAATCACGCGCTTGTGGTAACCTGCCTTCAGTGACATAATCACGCTTTGGTCAAGCGGCTGTATTGCTGTGCAGTTGGCAGGGAAGAACAGCAGCTCGATGTTATGGAGCGCGGCAGCGGTTTGGTGGGCGGTGCAGTTATCTAAAACAAGGCACACCTTGCGGTTCGCTTTTGCCAGCTTCTCATTTCATTCCAAAAGCCATTTTCAAAAATCTCCATGGTCATCCGGGCTTTGTCATTGACCGTGTACTTGACTGGGAGCTGCTTCTTCCCCTTGAAGAAGCGAAGGGATGTACTTTAGCCAATTATGAAAATTGGCAGCTTCTCAGAACCAGTCATGGCACAAAGTAGCGCAGTGATCCGCAGCTTACTTTGTTTGCTGCCATGGCACGGCTCACCTTTGAGGGCTAAAGCCTTCTGCGGCAACATCTTGAAAAAGAGAGCAGTTTCGTCCGCATGAAAGATGTTCTCCACGCTGTATTTTTCCAGCAGTCGCGTGATGTTCTTTTTCGCCCACTTCGTAGCCTCTGCTTCGTCAGCGGATTGTGATTCGCCACAGACCACTCTCCCGACGATGTCGTGGCGCTTCTTGAAACGTTGGAGCCAACCCGAACTTGCAAAGAAGTTATCATGGCCCATGATGCAGGCGAAGTCTCTTGCTTATGTTTGTAGCATGGCACCGCTCACCGGCAGATTAAAAATGGCCTAAAAACGGCTGTTTCGACTGCTTCAAAGGAAGCAGTCCTCATCCTCTTAACGTTTCCTTTCACCTCATGCGCAACAACGTCGATGATGGACTCTTGCTTGCTCAAGATCGTGGACAGTGTACTCGTCGACACGTCGAAGTCACTTGCAACTTTGCTTTTCTATGTACCCGCCTCAACGGCTTTTATCATAGCCACATTCTTATTTAGCGTTACACGCTTTCACTTCCCGCCTGGTGCATTCATGTTATTGGAATTATGAGCATCGCACGATCAAGATAGGACAGAAGCACAAAAAGAAATTGGCCCTGTATCTGCACGTAATCTGCAAATGTCGTCGAAAGACGATAGTCTTGCGTGTGGAGAGAGTGAACGATTTATTTGATGTTCTGCGCAAGAAAATCGGTGAATGGTATTCTGGAGGCGCTGCGTTAGAGTGCCTCGAGTGTGCAGTGACCTCTCCTCCGGAAACAGCGTGTGCCGTCTGCTTTGCGCGCGTTGCTGGAGGGCGCGTGGCGGGAGTTTTGAACTGCTAAATACAGTTCTCGCGTTGCGCGCCGTCTCAAATTCGCGTTGTGCACTGTTGTGACATCGGCTCAAAATTTTACTTCCTAACAAAATTTGTTCGTTATATCCCATAAGAGGCAAATTTTGCCTCGTTAAAACGAGGTTTTGAATACATTGGTTTGTATGGGGACTTTCAAGGGGAATTAGGATTTGCTCGTTATATCCATTATTTCGTTATAGCCCGTCTCGTTATAACGAGGTTTAACTGTAACAGCGCAGTTTTTTACTGTAAAATAAGTGTTTTGGATAAGTGTTTTGTTTTGGAATAAGTATGCCTTCAGTCTTCCTTTTGTTTAATTTGCGTGTTTATTATCCGAATTTTCGTACTGAACCTGCATATAATGAAATCCTATTTATAACGAACTTTTTTGGGAATTTATCAATTTCGTTATATCCAAGTTTAACTGTATTAAGGTCGTGGTTGTCCCGGCTACTGTACAGATCTTTATAAAACGCCTTCGCTAATTTAACTATCCTGTTCATATTGGTAGTTATTTTGCCTTGCTTTGTGCGTTTGTGCATACATACGATTTTTGCCTATCCCAAGTTTCCTCTTCACTGCTTTGATGCTGCCTCCGTTCTTCAGGGCATGTCCAATTTTTTCCATGTTATACCTTCTTTCATCGGATACCTTACGCCTATGAATCAACTTTGAAAGCTCTGCCAACTCTGTTTTGTCTGTTGTACTTGAGGATTTCATGCTTTGACGCTTCTTAATGGGGTTCTTAGTTTCCTGGGACAGCTGGTTTGTGTTCTGTCTAACTACCGTACCTCCAACTTCCACTGCACGCTCCATAATGATACTCGTCAGATTATCATTCATTGCGTCAACGCTAAGGCTGGTTTCCTCGATAAGAGTTGAGTACCTGTTCTGAAGCGAGACTCTGAATTCCTCTATTTTCCTTCTCAGTGCTAGCTCATTGATTGGCTTTTTGCGTATCAGTTTCTGTCGTTCTTTCTTCAAGTCTAGGCGAATTCGGAAGCGTACCATTTTATAGTCACTGCATCGTACCTAGCCAAGCACTTAGACATCCTGCACAATGCCTGGGTGTGCCACAGTATAAAGTCTACTTCATTCTTATTTTCGCCATTAGGGCTCCTCCATGTCCACTTACGATTCCTTTGCTTTGGGTGGAAGGTATTCAAAATCCGTAAATCTTGCTTTCTGCAAATTATACTAGTAGCTCCCCTCTGGCATTTCTAGTGCAGATGCGATAATCTCCTACTGCCTGGTCTCCAGCCTGCTTCTTCCCTACTTTAGCATTGAAGTCTCCCATCAGTCTAGTATACTGTGTTTTTACCTTACTCATTGCCGATTCCACATCTTCATAGAAGCTTTCAACTGTCAACGTCAACGTTATCGTAGCTGGATGTAGGCGCGTAAGCCTGTACCACCTTCATCTTGTATCTCTTATTGATTTTAATTACGATACCCGCCACCCTTTCATTAATGCTATAGTATTCCTCCATGTTGCCAGCTATGTTTCTGTGGATAAGGAATCCCACTCCCAGTTCATTTCTGTCAGCCAAGCCCCGATAGCAAAGGATGTGCCCATTTCGTAGCACTGTACAGGCCTCATCTGTCGTCTTACCTCACTGAGCCCTATTACATCCCATTTAATACCCTCTAGTAGGGTGGCTAGAATGGGGAGGTGTGATGACTGCGGCGGCGGCCTCTTGCCTAGCGAGGCCCCTCTGCGCGTTCTCGCCGCTGGGGGGAAATTTGGCGCGTCAGTCTGGGGCGCTGTTGGCATGTGCCGACTGTGAGCATGTGTTGCTCGTGTCTTGTTGGTGACGGAGCAGCGCAAGTAAGCTGTCGCTGTTCGCGAAGTACGGCCTGCTTTTTCTATCGCTTCCCGATTTCTTGAAGGAGATGATGTCGGCGGTTGTCGTCGATTTTTGAACCGCTCTGAAAAATGCCGTCGACGGGGGAAAAAAAAAAACGCAGAGGTGGTGCTTTGTGCCAGGTTGCGACGCCGGCTACAAGTCCTGCGGTGAAAGACTGTCTCTCTTTCGTGCACCTGCCCGTGAGGATGAATTTGAAAAGTGGGCACTTGCCATACCAAGGGCCGACAAGCCACTGCAAGAGAATTCTGCAGTTTGAGAAAGGCATTTTGACCCAAGATACGTATGGAATTCGTACATGTTTAAGCATATAGAAAAGTTGAGGTTTCTACAAGTTAACACACTGACCCGGTGTGACACACGGGTCATGAGCAGCAGAAGTGCAGTGGAAAGAGCCAGACTAATTCAGATGATCGGTTGTTCTTGTACTTACATTGGCATGTTGCTCCACTTGGGCGCGTTTTGCGTTCTGCCTCCATCGACCCGCGGCTAGATGTGTGTCACCTAACGCTGCAGCACATGTATATATGCACATGTATTTACATGTATATATGCAGGTGCATAAGCTTTTATAGCTTGGCGAAAAGCCCCAAGGGAGCAAACGTATCTCCTGGACTTTTGGAGGCCCTGCTGTCCGAGGACCATCTGCTGTCTGAAAATGAAGCACCAGCTTGTGACGACGTTACACTACCTGTCGAAGCAGCAGAAGTTGCGATTGACCACGCTGACTACGTTGAAGAACGCAGTGATGACCGCCTCACCTATTATATTGCAGGATATGTAGCCAGGAAGCGGATCTTCTCAACCCAATGCGAAGCTTGCAAGGATGCCTGCCTCGTCACACGTGATAGTGTGACGGATCAATTGCCAGCAGAAGCGTGTAAAAAGTGGGACATGGGGGGCCTTCTTTACCCCTCTGTCTGTCTATATAGTCTAATCAAAACCCTTGAGGATAGACTAACTCGTGCATTTAGCACCACGCGCTTGCACACCAAAGTAGTGAAGGATTTTTTGCGCCTAGCAGCCAATGTGCCACAAATTGGCTGCAGTGAGCATTCAGCTTTTTTAACAACATCGGTTGTCAGGTTCTACAGCATTACGCGTGTCCATTTTCTGCTGAAAGGGCTAAACCAGCATGTTGTGCAGAATAAAGCCAAGAAGGTGAAGCCCTGTGTTATGTAATGTTTTAATGTACTGTTTCCAATAAACTTGTATCAAGCCACCAGTCTTGTAGTCTTGTACTTTATTGCATTCTTCTGTCACACTGCATAAAAACTGCATTGACTTCCACTCTTTAAAGTACTATTGCAATCGAAAATGTATAACAAATATGCGAGCGACACACGCAGGGTTGTTGCCACCTGCTGGTCTGCGGGAGAGATTCCTCTAAACTATTTTTCGCGTGACAAGCGCGCCCACCTCGCAAGAAGTGGCCGCGAAACCCACGCTCTGTATCGGCTGCGTGGTTTGCGCTTGTAGATTACACGTGCAAGTTTCTCGACGTCAACAACATAATTGAAAAGACTACAGCGGTAAAACTGAGCGCGGTCGAATCATTTACCCGCCCAGAGGCAAGTAGACGACGCGAGAAAAGCACAGCGCCCCCACCGGCAGCGCCACCGCGCGGCAGGAACGCGCTTTTGGGCCAGCCTCCGGAGGCCGATCATCACACCTCCCCATTCTAGCCACCCTACCTCTAGCTCCTCGTATAGTACAGCTAGACTTGCCTCACTAGATAAGGTTCTAGCGTTAAACATTTCGAAGTTCAAGTTCCAATGGCGGCCTGTCCGGGTCCAGAGATTCTTAGCACCCTCTGCTGCGTTGCAGATCTGACCGCCGCCATGGTCAATTGCTTCGCAGCCGCTGGTGACTAAGGGCCGTGAGTTAATTGATGTATGCATGTGGGAGGTAGTGGCCAGATACTGTTCTAGGGTGGCCAATGCTTCTCTGGTGAGGAAGTACGTTACCGGCTGTGGTCACCGGCGAGGCCACACCCCAGGCCACTTGATGTAGTTTCATCACCACGCGAAATCTTCTTTTTTGTTTTAATCCGGTTGGGAACTGCGCGGCATCAGGATTCGAACCACGGACCTTTTGCATGCAAGGCTAAGGTTCTAATCACTATGCCATCGCCGCATTCCCATTATCATATTTACTTTCATAATGAGTGCAGCCCTGAGCTCTTTCTGGTACAAAGATCAGATTTCTTTTTTTTCTCTGGTAAAGATTGCACCCCAAACTTTGTGAGGGATGCAGTCATCATCATCATCATCATCATCATCAGCCTGACTACGGCCACTGCATAACAAAGGCCTCTGCCATTTTTCGCCTGACAACTCGGACCTGTGCTTGCTGCTGCCGCTTTATACCTGCAAACATCCTAATCTCATCTGCCCACCTAACTTTCTGTCTTCCCCTCACCTGCTTGCCTTCTCTGAAAATCCAGTCAGTTACCCTTGATGACCATCGCATATCCTGCCGACGCCCTACTTGCCCGACCTGTGTCCATTTCTTCTTGATTTCAACTATGATATTCTTAACCCTCCCACATGGGTTCTATATCACGCACAGTAAAATCGTTTTCACCTTTTGGTGCATGAGTGTCTTGCAGATTAGTCGCATTTGTTAGCAGGACGTGGTGCTATGCCTGTGCGGTGCTGGTTTAGCGCGGTGACGCCAGTAATGCCACCTGGTGGGAGAGAGATTAGGCAGGCACATAAGGAACAGCTGCAGATCTCTGTGGGATTTGGCAGTATGCATGGACGGGCAGCTCTTGGTAGGGTCCTTGGGTATGATTCTGCGGGTGGCCCTTGCGGGTGAGTCGGTGGATAGACGTTAACAAGGACTCATGCGCACATGGTGTATGTTATGTTTTCTGTGTGTAGTAGTGGCGTTATATAAGCATTCTATATGTCACATATTCGATTCAGCTGGCCAGCTCGTCAGTATGAAGTTAATAAATGTTCACGTTGGTTGCTGGACGATGTGAGTGTGTCTGTGTGTTTCGAGAGCAGCGCTCATCTCTAGACCCCACAACTTTCTGTGGCAATGCGGCGTGCGACCCACTGTAGTTTTGATAATGCAGAAATATAGATATACACTCAAGCCTAGGTACATCGAACTTAGATGTAACGAAATATTGGTTATAACAAAGTAAATGAAAAATAGTCTAGTAAGAGATATAGTGTTCGTGATGCCTCACATTTGTGCTGTGCTTTCAGAAGTAGACGTTGGCCTGTAACACAGTGGTAGACATTCTTCAGTCTGGTATTCTTTGGCCATGGTGGCAGCAGCCATTGTAGAAATCCTGGCATCCAGCATGTTTGAATTAAAAGGTTCTTCTCTCAGAAATTTGACCCTGCATTACGATCTCGCCTCTAAAGTCAAGCTGACTTTCAGGAACATGGAAATGTGGTCAGTGCTCTAGTGAGTAAGATTGCTGTGGCTGCCTCATTATGTACTCCATCTTTTGTATGAAGTGATGGAGACACGCATGAAATGTAGAAATTAACAAATGTTTGGGCACTTTGAAAATTTGAGGGTATATTGCAGTATTTGGAATCCACTTTGGCGTGAAATCAGATTATTCGAAGTTTTGAAGTATATGAAATGAGCGAGTAGTATACAGTGAAACCTTCACGTTGTGATGTCCCCGCAAACACGGACTGAACCCCGGTCCTTTCAAGATGTTTTCGCTCGTTTCTTAAACCCACGCATAAAAAAAGGAAAAGAAAACCTTCGGTGTAACGAATAGGCATTCTGGAGTTGAGTACCTGGAAGGATTATACTGTTCTCGCGGGTGCCCCCCGCGCAAACACGAGGACCAGGCGGCACCTTGTTGTCTACAGACAGTGTGACAGTGTACGGTGGCAATAATCCGCGCGCACCCTTCAGATTTGTGGCATGGGGGAGCAGCAGAGCACCTTTTGTTGGTTCGGGGAATGCGACCCCGCCGCAGCGCCTGTGCCGGGTCCGGCCTGACTTCCTGTCAGCCTCCGTGGCTCCAGGGCTCATTACTGCGTTCTGCGCGGATGGCCACCCGCGGCGTTGAATGACGAAGAAGCGGCTGCTGCGGAGAATTTCGCGGGAGATACCGAGCTGCATGGAAACGTCGAGACTCGTTCTCGACATCGGCTCATCAAGTACCAGGAACCGAGGCAATCGGTTTGGCCGAAAACATTTTGGCACGACACTGCAAACTCCAAACGTTGGCCATCACAGACGACGCACTTTGTCGAAAGCATCGGGACCATTGTTCGCCCGTAATTAAAGTGTCTTGGGACAGCTCGCCCATCTCTCTCTCTGAGGCTTGAGTTTGTACATTGTTACTTGCTCGGCTTTGTTTGGGAGAGGGTTTTCTTCTGGTGTGGGCCGCGAGAGCGGCCGTCGAAGACGACACACTCCGACTGACAAGAAAATATGCCGCGTCGATAGTGGCAATTGGTTTGGTGCACCGGTAGGGCGGAGTCGGGTCCTACAAAAATGGACTACGAGACGATACGAGGGGGGTGAAAGATACGATGCGAAGAGGAGGCAGAGATATTATGCGATGAGCTCGAGATGGTAGAGAGACGGAATGGAAAAGGAAGATAACGGTGTGAAGAGATAGCGATGAGAGTCGTAGTAGGGAAGGAGAGCTAAGATGGAAATCACTGAGAGGCACGATCTAGGCGACGATGACGAAGACGATGAAGACGCTGACGAATTGGACAGATCAGACCTTGATGCCAAGAAGCAACCTTCGGCCCCGATTCGAGCAGCCAACTCCGAGGCCCCGACTACATGGACATTCTGTGAGACGAACTTCACTTCCCTTACTTAAACAAGCTTTGCGGGAAGGGATGCGGCATATTGAGACATTGCGCGGTTTTAATAATTAATGACTTTATCATTTGTGTCGTCCTGTGTTTACTCTGTATTGAGGAACCCTTGTATTGTCACCGTTACTTCGCTTATGTATCCTGTTTCGTGTGTCGCGAGTATTTGCTGATATGTTACAATTTCGTGTAACAGAGATGTCGTTCACGGACAGTATGTGTGTACGCCATTTGCACTTGCTATTGAATTAAATGCGTCCATGATTAAGAAAAGATCGTGACGCCTCTTACTTCCCGGCCCCAGCACGAATCCCTGTATGTGGAAAGTGATTGAGATGCGTAGCCAAAAGGGAACCGGATAAAAAGGGGTTGAGTGGTCTTCCCTCTTTATGGCAGTCGGTGGCGTAGCGGGAGACGTCTCAACGTAATGAACACATATATAAAAATTATCAGTTATTACAAAGTGAAGATTAATTTTGTCATAGATACAGTGTTACAAGTATACGTTTATAACCAATCTTTAGATATAATGAAGTACTTTTCAGGCAGGTGTGACTTTGATATAATGAAGTTTTAAAGAACCCCAGGTGGTGGAAATTCCCGGAGCCCTCCACTACGGCGCCTCTCTTAACCATATCATGGTTTTGGGACGTGAAACCCCAGATATTATTATTATTGAGAGATGAACGCGAGGGAAAAATTCAAGTACGAGACCAATCACGTTAGAGCCAGTAGATTCGTTTAATCAAGGGATTTTCATTTACCAAGTGTCTACTGTATATCGGTGGGCAAACTTCAAACACTTTCTTCCTAGTGACATCCTTGAACAAAGTGGTTTGTAGTGAGAAGTGGTTAAAGCATGATCATCAGTTGGTTACTTATCGACATTAGGGTTCATTGCCTAGGGGATGAGACATGGAGCCTTCTACTGTGAATACAGGTGCAGTGCATTCGTATGGAGCTACGAAACCACAAGCTGTCCCAGGTTCGAGTTGAGAGCGTTGCCAACGTTCAAGGTATGTGTGTGCTGATCTCATCTAAGTCTCTGAGTGGACATACTGATTCACTTGTTGCTCCTTTGTCAGTGAACAGCACATGTTCACTGGCATGAATTGTGCATTGTGTCTCCCGCAATGTCAAAAAAGCTCCTGGCCATTTTGTGGTTCACATTGTGTTTTCAGCCCCAATAGAGTGGTCCCTGTGCTAAAAAGGGAATAACAATCCAGCCAACAGAATTTGACAAAAAGCACGCTGTGAGTGACGTTTCGTGCAAGTGTGAGATTGTTTACGAGATCCAGACCTCTGGTGGCAGTTCCGGCATCGTGCAGATGGGAACTTCCATCTGCACAGTGTAGGTAAGGTGAGGCTCCTGAGAACACTGGAGCCGAATATTATAGTGCAGCGCACAGCCTGGAATTCACAATAAGTTGTCAAAGTTGCCTAAATATTGCTTTCTCTTCTCTCGACAAATTACGCTACAGGCTCAGAAATCATTGCGTCACGGGCTAAGTATCAGCCATTGGCTGATTTGAAACATTGCGTGCTTGGTCGTCATTGGGGCTGCCGCGGGAGGCCACAACTTGTCCACGTGTGTGTACGGGATTGCGCTGAAAAGTTGTGCTATCAAAGAAAGAAAAAAAAAAAGAGAGAAAGTGCTCAATGTCACTAGGCACGCATGGCGTATCTTCTTCCCCCGTGCCATTCCTTTTTCCCTAATTGCAAACTAGCTGGCACAGCAAACAGCCACCCCTGATTACTTTCAAGTATTCAAAGTTCTTTGCATCCCATTTTTTGTACCCTCTATTTGTATGTTTCGTGAACTCAAAACCCCCTCAATTCGAAGATGTTTCGCAGTCAAAGGGGCTTCAAATCAACGAGGTTTTATAACTGTGCGCAGCTAACCAGCATGTGTTTCAGATCTCCTGCGTTGATATTGAGCACATTGCGTTTTTGTTTGTTTGTTTGTTTGGATAGTGCTCGACAGGGGTGGAACAGCTTCGCCATTGTGCGCCAAACTTGCGTACCTGCGCCATTTTGCGCTGAGCCACACCTGCTGCGTTGAACTCGCCAATCAGCGCCTTACTGCACCGCAGCACCCTAGTTCAGCCGCAAAGTACAAAAGCAATCAAGTGTTGTGCCGGAAAACGTGGCTGAAACATTGTCTTTTTGGTGTCATTGAAACGGTTATAGTTTCGATTTGGCAAAAACTGTCATTGCTCCAAGAGCTGCCGTAAACTCAAATCCTAAAATCCTGGTCCCGATCGCTATGCGCGCGCAATCACGGCAGGCATCTACGCGAATAGCTCGTAAACCCTTTTACGTGATGCGCTTCTCAATGCCAAGAGACTGCGAGAAAAGCTTCTCTGCCTGGCATGGCTTTATTCTCTTACACGAGCGCTTTGTAGAGTTATGCGATATCGGATCAGTTTGTTGCTATCGCATTCATTGCTTCGCCATTCCGCTGAAACTTTTACGTGGTGACATCGTTCGAAAAAGAAATAAAGCATGGCAGCCACGGTGCTCAAAAAAAAGGGGGTGGTGTGTCATTCCTGGAACAGCGTAACAAAGACAGGTGCACATGACTACTCATTGAGCATATGTGCATATTTTTATTCATTTGGCCCCTGTGCTTCGCGCCTATCAACTCGGTGGTTCGAGCTCGTGCGTTCATGTAAAAAAAAAAGAATGCATGGGTGGCTGTACATAACTAAAAAAACTGGCCCCGTATTTGCATGTTACACTGCAAATGTCGTCAAAAGACGATAGTCTTGCGTATGGAGAGAGTGACCGAAACGTTTATTTGATGTTCTGCGCAAAAAAATCGAGGAATGGTATTCTGGAGGCGTTGTGTTGGAGTGCCTCGAGCATGCAGCGGAGACGAACGGGCACATCAAGTCACGTCACACATGAGACATGAGCGCTATCCGGCAGTTATCTTGGAAAATGGAACGCGCGCATCCTGTGCACCCGTCTTGGAGGTGATAAGGTGTAGAACGCAAGGCGACGTGTAGGTGCCACCGTCTTGGAGGTGATAAAGTGTAGAACGCAAGGTGACGGGTAGGTGGCACCACCGTGTCATCTTAGCAAAGCGTTGGAGACACTTGCCTTTTTGTGCAAGCGTTGCATAGTTAGCGCAGCGTGATAAACGCTATGGTCCTTAGAATTACTTATGTATGCCTTTTGTAGTAAAACATACACATACATATTATTGACATGTTGTTATGGTGTCTCAGATATGCGCAATATTTGCTTTTTGTTTGACAATCGCACAAGTATGAACGCTGAACCTTGAGCAATATTGGTGGGTGCTGAAGATAGGGTCGGCCGTTTGGAGTATCGTTTGGCAACTTTAATGCCATTTAGGGTACCGTTAAGGGCGGACAAACAGACAAATGTACAGATAGACCAACAGACCAAAATTTTTGCGTCAAAGGTCCCCAAGAAAGACTATCGTCTTTAAAAGTCATAGTTGCACCGCGAGGGTGAAGCAAATGTGACAGAAGCGAATTGTAATGGTATACGAAGTGAGGCTGGTAGCTAACTCCTTTGGATCTGATCTCACGTAACTACAAAACACTGGTGTACGAGGTACGGCCACCTCAAGTGGAGCTACACTTTTTGCACAGTCTCTTCCTGATCAGACTTCAGCACGCAGAAATGTACGCGAGTTGCCTGCTGACGGCTGACAAGCTATCACATGTGCCGGTGATCGCGACCAGGCCCTTGAAAGCAAAGGTCATAGTTGTTACTCGAGCGGTGACTTCCCCTCCTTCCTCCTTTTTTTTTTCATGCTCTTCTAGGGTGGGTGCTTTGACTTCAGGCCTCTCGGGCGGGGATATCAGATGTTGTCGCATGCGCTCTCCGAGTTGCGGAGATAGCTAGATAGTTAGATCTCTGCTTCAACCATGTTCGTCGCCCACGCTCGCGCGCTTCTGCCTGCGGATAGAACATACAATGTGCAGGGGTATGTTATCAATTTGGAATTCTTACGAGACGTGACAGCAATGGCAGAAGCCCATTGGGAGTGTTCATATAATTTTTTTGGCAATATTGAGGCTATTGCATAATTTAACTGAGTGTTTGAAAAATGCAGTGTTCAACAATAGTTGCTTCACAAGTGCTTCCACCCGTGACTCAATTTTGAAGCAGAAGTCCACTTTAGTGATGTCGATCGGAATTAGGGAAAAATCAGCGTGGCGTTGCAGCGAAATAATTACGATTGGAACCACTTGGTACCATTTTGCAAATTCCGAGTAGGGTTTCGGTATACATGCAACCTTCGATGTAATAAACCCGGTTGTAATGAATTATTGCTTACAACAAAGTAATGAAGAATAGCTTGCCAGTATATAAAGTGTGAGGAATATACTTTTATAACCAATTTTCATATATAACGAACTTGTTTATGCATAAGATGCAACTTTGTTATAATAAGGCGTGAGTGTATTTGCTGTTGCATTCTCACATTGCCGCTGACTACAGGAAAATAGTTTTATAAATGTGGCGATCGCACAACTAGGTGTGAATGAATGGCTTAGGTGCCTCGCTTCGCAGGCAAGGAGTTCCGTGCCGTGGTTCTGAGCACGGTTCGTACTCGTGCCACCTGCGTACAGCTGGAGCGTAATACGCCCTTCAAGGCTGCGCTCAACTTCGGCTTTCTCTCGGACGCTAAGCTTCTCAACACTGCCCTGACGCGGGCGCAGTCGCTCGTCGTCGTCGTAGGGGACCCCATCTCGCTCTGTTCCATCGGTGACTGTCGGTAAGTGCTTGGATGTTGGCATGTATAATTGCGGTGGTGCAATGTTGAAATGAACGTAGGATTGTTAAACGAGCATAGACGATGAGGCACTCCCATGTACTGACCAGGCGCTTTGGCCAGTTGATAGAAGCACATTGTCGTCTGGGGTTGTTTTCATGTTTCCATGTTTTAATGACAGAAATGTGCACGTGAGAAAACACCTGCTTGCATAGCAGTACCTGATGGAGTGGATAGAAAGCGCCTTTCATTCAGTGGTGTTTCGTGCTGGGAATTTTCCCTTTTTTGGGGAATTTTCAGGCATCATTCAGGACGAAAGAGAAAAAAATAATTTTTACAATATTACTGGCAATTTCGCGACTGGTAAAATTCACCAATGAGTACCGATTTATTGCGCTCAAAGTGCGCCTTCGGCTTCTGCAACTGGTTATGGCACACGCAAGCATTACCCTTGATATCAGTTTGATATTTATAAGAAATGTCTTGTAGTTCACTCTTAAGGTGGACTCCAAGGTCACTACTTGCAATGTACTTACAGCTTATGAGTTGATAAAATCACGCCTTTGTTGTGCAGGAGGTAGACGTTAGTCTTGAATTCATTAGTCGCAAACACACCACACACATGCATTTGTATGTGTGTCACGGGGGGGGCGAATATTGCAACTAATGTGCCGGGAAATTAGCTGGGAATTTCGTCAGCATATGCAGGAAAAAATGCCCAGAATGGGGAATTCTCATGTCTCGAAATCGGAATTCTTCGGCGTTGTATGAAACATCACTGCTTTCATTGCAGCTTAATAAGTAGAGCATCGGATGCTTAATTTGGGTCCTATCGATAGAAACGTTGGCATTTCATCCGCTGTAATCCATTTCAATTGACTATATTATAATTAGACTACTGTTAAGCACTACAACTGTCCCCTAAGCATTTTGTGGCCTAATTGTCTATAGCATTCATTTGGTTGACATGTGATATGCTATTTCAACTTGCCCCTATGATAGCATTAATTAATGTGATGTTTGTTGTTGCTGGCACAGCCTCTTTGAAGGGACGCTGCAGTGCTCTTCAAACACAGTAACAAGTGTGCTTTTGATGTGTAGGCAGTGCTGTTGTGGCCCATGTGTGTGTTTGCAGGACATGCGAGCGAAATGGTCTGCTGCAAGCTCGTGACATTTCTGTGCAACGGATTGCCTACCCTTCCTTCCTTTCTTTCCTGAAGTAGCCGCTCTTTCTTCTCCCTTGTGCATTGTGGCCGATAGCGTTTTCGGGAGGAGGGTGGCCCATTGGGAGTGGCATTGGAGCACACATGTGCTGCACATACAGGAGGGTGGTTCTTAGGTGGGCTCTTGCTGGTTCACGAACATCGTTGCTGGACAGCGCAACAAATGGGATGATGAGCGCGCGGGATGCGGCTCTGCAGCCGGTGCGATCATCGTCCTGTTTCGTGTGTAGTTCTGTTGCAATATCTGTACAGAATACTGTTTTTAGGAAGCAGGAAGCAGCGGTAGCTATTTGTGGGGCTTACTTGCCTCGTGTAATTCTGTGGTGCCAGGCGGGTAAAAATGAAATGGACAGGCTTGTGCGAATAGTGATTGTGGATGAATAATTTTCTAACCGAATTAGTATAGTGTAAATCACACATAAAAAAAAAGGGCATATTTGTGATAACCCAGCTAAACTGTGCAATATTCTTTAGAAACTGAAACAAGGCCTGTGCAAATGCCATTTTTTCAGTTGAAAAGAAGTAGAAACAACTTTGAATATTAGCATGATTTGACTTTGTTTAGATTGCTAGGAATGACCTGTAGGACATCTTAGATTTTAAAAAGTTGCCATACAGGAGCATATAAGCCGGTATAACTAGCTTTAAAGTGATGAATCGATACGAATAAATGTGATGAGTCGATGTGCATTCAGCTTCAAAGAGGGACTTTGGGCAGTGTGGACTTCCCCTAGATAGGTGTTTTCGAGGCTTAGCTCTCTTTTACTGCAGTGAGACCATCTTTACAGGGGTTATGCAGCTTACTATGAATCTATTCGTTCATTTTGAGTACTTCGAAATCTTTAATAACTTTGATTCAAATTGAAGCCAATTTGAATACTGCAATAATTGTTTGAATATTTATGCTAGCTTTTTTTATATTGACAAGAAGAATTTATTTTCGAAACCTATCAAAATTGGCTATTTTCTCTTGGTAGTGAAAGAGTTAAATTGTATTTCTTCTTGTGCTGGTCATGTCAAGGTGCATTTGCGAATCGCTCATCAAACCATCTTTCTCGTGTCTTTTTTGTTATGTGACATGATCATTTAGTTCAATCATAATTATTGTTCTACATTGTCTATGTTATGATCCACAAACGAACTGTGGCAAGAAGTGTGTAGGTGAGCTTTAGCGTTAACGAAAATGTTCGGTGGGCATCGTTTTTTGTTAAAAGGGGGACACTGTGGCGAAATGTTTCTGCGTCATCGTTGATTCGGTGTCTGTCCCTCTTGCAGGACACTCTGGGAGAAGTTTATCTCGACCTGCGCTCGACTGGGCAGCCTGTATTGTATGCGTTGGGAGGACATCAAGTATCAGCTGGAAGGGTTTGAGCTGCAAAAGGAGTACGGCCTTAACCCACACGCCAAGTGTTTTTGGCCCAAACATCCTTTCCTGGACATAAATCCAGTGGCCAATCCACAGCTGCCCACTCAGCCGACAGTGGCACCTGGATTCAAGGGGCCTCCGTGCTCAACATACCCATCGAGCCACATGCCAGCAGCCCGACCTAACTGCTACGTGCCCGCGATAGACCGTCGTCTATTCAACATGCCGCCCCCCAGAGTACCTGCCCGCTATCCTCCACCCTTGCTGTACAACCAAGTTGCGCCTAGCCTGTGGCACGGCCCCCCGCCACTGCCAGTGCCACGCTCGTTGAACGAGCAGCAGGTGAACAGGATGTATGCCCTAAAACAGGTGCAGCTGCAAGCACAGAGGCAACAGCACCCTCGGCAAACATGGCCACAGCACAGCTGGCCTGCACCGGAACATCCGGAGGCCCAGTACCAGCACTTTCCTCCTGCGCCACCTCGGCCAGTCGGTCAGCCGCTGTACCAAGGACAGTCAATGAACTTTCCTTGGCCATTCCCTTCTCACAGACCGCCAATGCACATTCCTCAGCAGCAGCTGCCCCCTGAAATTTCATCTAGACAGCTGCAGACCGAACAAAAGCCAGCTGCCCAGCCAAGTGCACAGCCGAAAGCGGTGCACCTTCAAGCGAGCAGCTATGGACAGAATCTCGTCCAAACAGAACAGCCGCACAAGCAGTTGCAGAGATCGCTGCTTGGGTTTAACTCTGAAATAAGCTCTTCCGCAAGTGACTCGGGTAGAGCCCCCGTAGCTGCGGCTTCAGCGAGGGCGACGAGCGACAGTCCAGACGCAGCTTTTCGTAGCATGATGCTTGGTGAGGAGGACGAGGAAGTAGGATGGAAGTCTGTCAGCACAAACAAGCCACTGACGAATGGAACTGTATCTGAAACGAGGTTGCCCCGCAAAAAGAAAGCGGTTGCACCACGATTTGCCGCTGCCATGCAGCATTCGAGTCGGCGGACCCGTCAACCCGCCAGCCAGCCGGACAGGCCAGCAAAGGCGCCCCTTAACGGAGTGATCGCCGGGAAAAGCTTTGCAGGCACCGGAGCTGTCACTCAAGCTCCGCAGGCGTCACAGTCTGCTTGGCCTGAAGTCCGCAAATCCAACTGTGCCACGCAGAACGGTGCAGCCCAGGTCAAGTCCAAGGAGTTTAGAAATTCCGTCTGTTCTGGAGGACAGAGCCGTGCGCCACAGTCTCAGGAGCAAAAGCAGAAGGACAGGCCGACAGTCGCCTACGTCACTGCTGTGACAGAGCCCGTGGCATGGGATACTAAGGCTTTCGGCGAGACAAGGCGTTCGACAGAGCGCGGAGCCTCTTCACCCGGGACCATCAACAACATCAATTTCGGCCTGGATCTGTACAAAGCACTCACCAGTGACGACGTGTCCCACAAGGATCGCTCCAAGGACTCAACAAAGCTGACTGATGCTCTTAGGGTAGGATTTGCCCAGGCTGGATATTCGCAGGCCACTGCTGGGCAGAGGACAGCTGAGGACCAGACAACAGTGGGATCCAAGTTTGGTCCCATTGGAAGCAGGATACCTGACAAGCCCAAGCTGTCGTACAGTGATGCTCTGCGTAATGGCCAGACGAATGGTTCTGTTGCGCCCAACACCAGCAAACGTTGACAGATGGAGCAGTGCTTGCATGTGTGCCCGATAAGCTGGTGTTGGCGACTGTGCAGTTTATGTGCGTCTGCTGGTCAGACGTGGAAGATAGCACGCTGGGTTGTTTTTGACGACCAGGAAGTCGTCACTGTTTTGTGGAACATCATAAATGTGAATATCTTAGTTTTCTTCTAGCGACGTGCCAGAATACTCTGACGCGTGCATTCTATCTTTTTTTATCATTCTGGAGCACCAGCAGTCTGATTCATTTTAAGGTGGTGTCAGGTGCTGCCGTATCAGCTAATTTGCTCCAGCGGTGCCCCTTTGTACGTAGATGCTAAAAATGTCTGCGTCGTGTGTTTAATTTTAAAGTATTGCGTAGTACAAGTTTATTCCTCATTCTTTCTTCAGTGGAACTTTTGATTGTTTTGCGAAAGTTCTTTGCCGTTTCGTTTGCGTCGATTGCGTTTCTATGACGTGCTAAGCGTGACCGTCGATGCGCACCAGCTCGCTGCGCAAATGTTCACTCTTTGAAGGAATTCAACACAGGCGAAACAGAGCATGTGGTTGCCATACTCATCTTTGGACGTGTGCATTGCGCCAAGGCGCTTGTGTCTTAGTGTTCACTCGCAAAAGAATCTGACCGAGACGGCAAAGCCATGCAGTTTCGTCTCGTCCATGCTTGGAACGGCCGTGTTCCTGATCTCTCGCAGCATTTTGGTCTTTCTAACGCTAAATCTGTAGCGTCGCTTACGCCATTTTTTGTTTTCTTCCGTTCATCTCATGCTCTGTCTTAATGGCAGCGCTTCTCCAGGGAAGAGGAATGTCCGAGGTTTTCCGCAATTTGCAGTTCATGGGAACTTTTGCAATGGCGAACAGTGCTTCGTGGTCTGTGATAGGCGAGGTGTAAACAGCTGTGCACGATTTTGTGCTGCCCTTTTAGGGCAAAAGCGCTCAGTGCGAATTTATCTGCACATCCTAAATTATCTCGAGCGTTGTTGCAGCGTAGACAAGTATACCATAGCAAGCTCGTGTAAAAAAAAAGACGGTATTCGGGGATGCGAGTGTCTCTATTAATGTCCACTTTTGCTTGAGCTACTTTGTGCAGTTTGTTGGGTGGCGAATCGGTTTACTTTTGCATTTGAAGATATTCGGTACTGCTCCTGTCACTTCAAGGTCCAATCTAGGGGTCATTGCCTCGATAGTAGAGCTTACCTGCCCATCTCAAATTTCGCTCATTTTACAAGACTGCCAGGAGTATCCTTAGGGACGGTTTACAGAGTTGTCCAGGAGTGGTGTTTGTGCGGACGTGGAAGAACATTGGACCAATGTCAATGTAGCCGTGTTAAGCCTGCCTTCGTTTCGAGGTTCTAAGACGAATGGTAGCGATAACCTTGTCTTGGATCTGCATAAATTGTGGATCTGATGACCCATTGTGTGGCTCTGCATTTGTTGTTAGTCTTGGGTAGCGTGGGATTAAATTGTCGGGGTTTCAGAAGTTCGCTCGAAATTATCGCTGCATGTAAACGTACTGTCTATATGTGTGGACGACTTCAAGGTGTCGTCAGTGCTTTTTCTTTGAGTGCGTTCGGGTTAATGTGAAAAGCTGTTTTTATTTTTAGTTTACTGCTGATGCAAGTTGTGTCATGATCGGTCATAAGGTAGAGACAAGGAGTGTGTCCCCTGCTTAGGAAGGCGTCACCTTTACGACATTTGTCGCTTATTTTTTTGAAAGCGCTTGGAGGTGGTGTTTGTTTTTTTTTTTCTTCATAAGTGACCCTTCTTATCTCCTTTCCCCTTCCCTCCACATTTGTCATGCACAGTTGTGAGAGCTATTTTGAATCTGAGACTTGCGTGCGCACATTGTGGGATGTGCACATGTGTGACATGCGTAGAGTGTGATGTGCACAGTGTGTAACATGCACCTAAGCGATGTTTTTGAGATTGTGATCCATGCGAGGTGGTCGAGTGTGCTCCATCTTTAGCCGACGCCTCACGGGAGTATTGCGGCGCTGCTGTTAATGACTTGCTTGTGACTGTTGTGAAGCGAATCCTTTCTTTTCTGTCAATGCTCGATCTAGAAAGTACAACTTGTGAGACCGGGACATGTCAGTGAGCTTCCGGTACACAGAGTGTCATCTGCAGTAAAATACAAGCTTGTCACAAAATGTTTGCATATCCGAGAGGGTAGCATTTGTTTGAATCCCTAGTCCAGCTACATTTGTGATTTTGCCACTTCTGAAGGAAATGAACTGTTCAGCTAGTATTGATTACAAACTAAATATGCATTATGTCTTTTAAAGACATTTTATTGCTCTTTTTGATTTTCTTTTGTGTTGGCTGACAAAATTTTATTTCATAGGGCTCTGTTAATAAGAAGAACTGAAGTCAATAATAATGCAGATATAGCGACTTTCTCTCATTTTTTTTTGTCATGGTTTCGAAGGGTCATTTTGACAAACTCCAGGTCGAGTGGTTTTGTAACAATTGCATCGCAAAAATAACGAAATAAGGAAAGTAGTTGATTTAATTATCCCTTTTGAGCTGCTTCCAGCCATTGCAAAACTTGAACCACGAATTCGTGTTTGATTTTTTTTCTTGGACAACTCTAATAAAATAAGGCCCGTGTACTCAGATTTGGGTGCACGTTAAAGAACCCCAGGTGGTCAAAATTTCCGGAGCCCTCCACTACGGCGTCTCTCATAATCAAATAGTGGTTCTGGGAGGTTAAACCCCACAAATCAATCAATCAATCAACTCTAATAAAATAGGAGCATTGGAGACTAAACATGACCTGATCTTGTGAAAAATAGAAATATTGCGAACAGAAAAATTTCAAGACAAAAAAGAAGAGCGAATGAAGCCATTCATAGCGATGTTCGCAGGCTTAAAAACTGGCGTTTTAGCAATGCTTAACACGCAAATCACTTGGTGCAGTGTTGCGACGGCTTGGGACTGTCAGCTATGTATCGTGGCGCCTTGTATGAGTTGCAACAAAGTGGACACGGTTGAAATGGCCCCAACCTTACACTGTAGCACCTACAAATGTAAAATTGGTTTGGAGATACCAGTATCTGAAACAATTCCTACATTATCCGTTTTTTATGTTGGCACCACCACGCAGTGTTGGCGACGCTTTGAACACGGGCAGCGCGTTGCAACTTGTGCTGGCAGTAGTACAAGCCATGCAGCTGTGACATCATTTTGGGCAAGGGTCTCCCCTTGTGCTGAGCTAAAAACCATCTGACAAGGCTGTGGTGCATTGTTACTAATAGAGCAGTTGCAAAGCTGTTCACGTGTTTCTGTGTGTATGCGCTGCGTGAGTTGGCAGCGAATTGCTCGGCGGCACATTGTTTGGTGGAGTGGATCAGCAAAGTGGATCAACAGATTGGTAGGGAGGGTCTGTTTGTACATCTTAAGCTTGGGATCACATGGCCTGAACAGAAACGTACGGCATAAGTTATCAAAAACGTTACACGTCACTCTCGACTGTGGCTGCGTCAGTAGCAATACTTGGAAAATAGAACTGCAAAGTGGCACGGCGTACTGGCCCCACTGTAGCACAAGCCAACCACTGACACTGGAAAAAACGCGACACTTATGCAACATCAGTGAAAACCTTGCCCCTCGTTTATACTGTACATTAGTAATTTCTGCGTGATGTTTCTGTCCACGTCTCCTAATTCTGAGCTGTTTAGGTGCAAATAGACCGTCCTGATTAGCAGGCTCGTATGCTGAGTACATTCATTTTAGATCTAAAATGGTGTGCTGTATTGGTATGGTTGCCATGTTATTAGAGAAGCATTGAACAGTGCTTCGAACAGGACAAAGTGAAGATGCGGACGTGATGCTGATTAACTACTGCTGTTTGGTGTGATTCAGCTGAAGTACGTAGGAAGCAGGGTGTGCACCAAAGATGAGAATGACCCAAAATTAAGGATGTCAAGCCACATATTAGTAGCAGGCTTGTAAGAGCCTCATTCTATTGTTGTGTAGAAATATGGAGGGCTAGCTACTGCAAGGATCACCGTGTCAACAAACACATCTTGCTGCAGTTATCACTGGCACACATTGCTCTTTATTGTGATTTTTTTCACGAATCGGCCGATAGACTCCATCTTTTATTTGTGCCAACAGTCAACCAAACAACTGGTAATTGAGCGCTTGAGAAGGAATGTGTGCTTCCGGCGTCCAGAGTGACCAATGTCCAGAGTGACCAATCAACAGTATTTGAAACATCATGTGCAGATTCCTCACTCGTGTTCCACTCTTAGATGCAAAATTTAAGCATTGCCAAGTTTTTTCATTTCTTTTTTTTGGTAGTCGAGTAGAGAGTATTTGTGCTAGAATAGACACCAAAAAAATTACAACAGTTCTAACTTCGATATTACACTAATCCGTTAAATATTAATTGGTTAGCCGAGCTTATCGACAAAGCAAGCCTCCCCAGCTTATCAAAAGGGCAACTTCACAGGCTATACTTACAATTCACATGTATAAATTTCAATTAGTAAGCTTCAGAATGACATAGCACAAGGATACCTTGGGCATCACAGGGTATAACTGCCTTTATTTATAATCACCCTGTGCGGTTATTCTAGCATTGCCCGCATGTAAACTGTGGTGAAGTCACAATACTCGGTACTGAGAATGATTTGCTGTAGCGAAATTTTGGTTGACCATCTTTCGCTTCAGGGACATTTTATAATGAGACTAGAAATGCGAGACCTGCCACGTTATGGGCGGTAATGAAAAAAAAAATCTTGTTTCTGTGGTGCTCAACATTTTGGAAGTAGCATAAAAAGCAAAGTTAATATTAAAAACAATTCACAGCCACATTGTTTCAAGTGTCTCAAAAATTTGGAAAAGTTTGGTCATAGACTGCAGAAACGCAACAAACCGTGTAGGAGGCAATGGCCTTGTTGAAGAGTATGCGGACCGGGATTGACTTAAGGGATACAATGAACTAACCAAGGCATTCTACTTGGCCCGCCAATGCTATCCTCCGCCTTATGACAGTTTATGCAGAGCCCAAGCAGTTACCTGGCGACAGTTGAAAACGATCACTTACCCTAATCTCCTGATATGTCACCAAATATACCCCGAGATATATAGCACCAACATCTGTAACGTCTGCCAGACATACGCAGCTACGCTAACACACATGCTCTGGGAATGCGAGGCTAAAGTGAAGAGTATTATTCTCGATGTTCTTTCGGCGAGGTGGGGAGCCGCTCTGCAGAGCTCTAAGCTCGCTGACCAACTCTGGGCAGTCCAGCAGGCCCGTGAAGCGGCGGAGAGACAAAGCCTAGACGTCCCGACATGAGAGACCTGAGCCCGAGCCACTAATTTGCCGAACAATAAAGTTTTTCCACCACCACCACCACTGCAGAAAAATGAGTGAATTAAAGCTGGTTGGGCCCCCGCATGAACTGAAGTTTGAAATGCCACAAGGAGAGACAGCTAGGTAGGTATTTTCTTGTTGGTAGTGAATTTGAAAACTATGATCACACGTTTTTGTACCTAGAATTTTTGCATGAGTGGGACTGTTGGCGCTGATTTTTATCTCTGATGTAACCACAAATGTCGGGTATAGAACACTTATTTATGGTCCCAATACCTGGTGCTGTTTGTCAACACCACGTGTGTTGTTCTTCCTTTGCCCTGTCTAAAGCTCCGTTTGATTTTGTTAATTTAAAAAGCAGCAGAGATATTAGCATATTGTCAATTTCATCATGGCGCTTCTCCACATGGTAGCTGTGGAAGGGTGACAACTGTGGGCATGGCATAATAACTGTGGGGATGGGATTGAGTATGATTTTGTTCATTTAAGGAGGCAGACTGGTGTTAGACCTTTTTGTTTATTTCTTCAGTGATCTTGATCAAACTGCACATTATTATGCAGTTTTTTTCTGCTGATTTCAAACATGTAATTAGTTTTCCTGTAGCTCGTCTTGTTCCTGAGATAACTTAAGTTCACCCCCTTTTGGTTAACGCTGCCATAGAAAAAAAAGTGCTTAATTAAAAGTTATATTCAAGATATGCTAACATAGACTAATAACTATAGCTTGAAAGTATCCAAGAGTTTTTTGTTTATAGGCCTTTCTTGGTTATTTTACAGTAAAATGAACTATCCATTTTCAAAAGCAGTTAGAATTGTGTTACAATTTCGATGAGTAATTAATTAAAAAGGCTTGTGCTCTAAATTCTTCTCTCATATTTCCATTCTACACACACATACAACTTTCCATTTCAAAAAGAATTATTGTTGTACCTGCCCTAGCTGCAGAGATATTGAGACCTCAAAATGGAACAGTCGTAAGTTTACTTTTTTTTAAAGAAAAATGACAAAAAAAAACTGAAAACACAGCTTCTTCGAAAAGTAACAATCATAGTGCGCATGTTTTGAAATCCTCATAAAGGTGCTCATAAATTCGTAGCAGAGCTTCGAACAGAGTTGCCGGCAAATTATAAAGAAGCCTCGAAGTCGGTTCCCGATTTTCTCGCAGGTTCTGCATGTTAACAGCTCCAAGAATCTGGACAGTTAGCATGACATTATAAAAAAATTACCATTTCCTGGTGTGTGAAAATATGCAGAGAGATAGAAAAATACTTGCAGGAACGAAAAATGTCAGTTTTAAAAAATGAATTTTTTTGTCACTATTTGGTCCCAAAGACAGCCTGCTCCCTTCATAAAACACGGAGTGGTCAGCCTCTGGTGAATTTGGTTGTATTGTTACTCTTCTTGTGGTGGTGCATGGTGACAATGATGGCTGTGTGGCTTCGTAGCTGCGGAACTTCGGACTCAACGTGAAGCCAAGGCGCTCTTGTGATGCGAAATCGTTGATCACATGTGCGGGTTTTCTGCCTTTGTTGGCACTAAATTAAGAATTTTTTAAAGGTGCATTGCAGTTATTTGTGTGCATTTTTTTTGTCAGTTCCGCTTGGACTGACGTTTTCTGTAAAAGCTGATAATTGAAGCATGTCGTGGGCTATTACTGACGATTGTTTGTTTCTGTGCATCAGTTACATGTGTACGTGCTAATGATCTCCCATAAACATGGCCACCTTTTGATTGATTTGGGGGGTTTAAGGTCCCAAAACCACTATATGATTATGAGAGACGCACCTTTCAAATTGCTGTCACCCACAATCATACGGAATTTCATGTTTTTGATATGGTCTTTCTCAAAGATTAGATGGCTTCAAGTCCTGGAATAAAAAAAAAAAGAAAAATTATACTTTTTCATCGAAAGAAAAAAAAGTGTGATGTAGTCTATTTTGTCACACACAATGAACCACAAGACATTTCACAGCTGGCTTCCGTGACACTGGTGCTGAGAACTGAAGTAGCGGCGTTAGTTCATGGCTGGGTGATAAGTCACTACAAGTTGAATAAGGCGCTCGTGCTTTAATGCTTAATTTTCGTGCCTTGCATAATATTAACGATAGGGAAAGGCAGATTGACGTGGGAGCTTGTAAATTTATTGTTTTTTTTTTCCGAGAATATTCGAAGAAATGTTGCTCTAAAGAAAACTGTGATTGTGCATTGCAGATACAGTTTGCAAAGTGTTCTTATGTGCTTTACTCAAGTGCTTTTATTCCAGGCTGGAAATAACGCTGCGATTTGTTTGATCTTTGAACTTGATCTAATGTGAGTTGAATACATGGGCACCATCATTGCTTCGTAAGCAATGATTTAGGATTGGAATTAAATAAGATGGAAGGACGGTAACGTTTTAGCTTATCTGAGTCGTGCAACCCTAAAGAACTACTGACGCCAACTTTTCAAGGCAAGGTTATTGTATCATGCAACTCCCTTGTATACAGAGATGGCTCTGTCCTTGAAGCTCAGACAACACTGATAAGATGTTTTTTGTTGACATTGTCGAATTTCACATGGCGCACCTACTCACATGGACACTGCTGGGACGTCGGACCGCAGTGTCGATTGTGACGATTTCACGTACCAGTACAGCTAGCTGTGATGAGGTTGGGTACTAGTACATTCAAAATGTCAACACTTGTGCATCATCAAAATATCGCCAGGCCTTCGCAGAGCGTGCAGCAGTCGCAGCAAAAGCTGGAAGAGTGGCTTTTCTGGAGCCTTTTCAAAACACTCTTTGGGTAACTGCTACAAGCACACTTGCAGGGTACCCACTACTGTATAAATAATTTTTGTGTAGTAGGGAGACACCCACTATGCCATTATTCGTCATTATTCGAAGAAGTGTGGTACCCTCTACACACTTGCATGAAGTCGTGCACATTTTGTTGATGTTGTGGCTGATGTTGAAGAATTATGCCCAAGGCTTTTGTAACAGAGTTGGAGCATTCGACAACCCACTCGTTATGCAATTCCTTTTGTGGGACGACTCGTCCCTTTAGTGTTCTATAATATTTTTATTACACATATTAATGAGATTCCGTAAGGAAAGCGAAGCCTGCCTAGAGTCGGTTTGCAGCAGAGTTTCAAGCACCGGTGTTGCTCATTATTAGAATACTAGGCTGGCACGCAGGGGTCCAGGTTCCGATCCCAATCTGACCTTGCTATTTTTTATTTATGAATTTTATTCTTACTTCGTATGATAGTGGTGACCGGAGCGGTGGACAACTACAGCTCCAAATACAACGCTTGTTGTTATGTGATAACAGCTTTGGTTGTAAAATCCGGAATGGTGACGTGCGTCGTCAACGGACTCGCAAAGAGCGGGATGGCCGTGCTAATGTTGCGACACTGTGTGCGAGTGCATGACTAGAAGCCCATATCATGTTGCGATGTCAGAGTTCAGGAGGAAGCGGACCAGCTTTTAAAAATTGCATGTCTTTTTTTTGTAGTGTCGCACCATGTGAAGCATTATGAGTCGGCCACCAGAAGCATTCACACAGTTTGTGCTCCCCCCAAAACAGAACGAATTTTGTGTGCAACTATAGCATCATCAGTCTCTTAAATGTTGTTGAAAAGTGATATGAAACAGAAACGTTTGGTCAAAGTACTCCTGAACACTGCTTAATTCAGCCATGCTGATGCAATCTGCCTGCCTGAGATGGCATAGCTGCCCCAGTTCATCAGAGCTAGCAATATGGCCAGCTTTTGTGCTGAAATTTGGCAGTTTTTAGATTAGCACCACAAGACAACACTTTGCAAGTGGAGATAAAATAGCAAGATAATAGGCGAGCCACATTAAAAGTTCCCTTTCTTTAAAAAAAAAAATGGTTCCGAACCTGCATGTTACACTGCAAATGTAGTCGAAAGACGATAATCTTGCGTCTGAAGAGAGTGAACAAAGCGTTTATTTTATGTTCTGCGCAAGAAAATTGGTGAATGGCATTCTGAAGGCGCTGCATTAGAGTGCCTCGAGCGTGTAGCGGAGGCGAACGAGCGCATCGAGGTTTGTTAGACACAAGCACCATCTGGCAGTTATAAAGAAGCCTCGAAGTAGAACGCCTGCGGAGAAAGATGCGCACCAGTCTCGGAGTTGATATGGTGTAGAACGCAAAGCGACGGGCAGGTGCCACCACCGTGACGTCGTAGCAAAGCGTTGGAAACTTCCTTTCGAGCATTGCGTTGCACTGTCAGCGCTGCGCGATAAACGCTACATTCCTTAGAGCTACTTGTGTGTGCCTCTTCTAGTATAAAGGCAGACCTACAAAACTTCGAAGTGTTGTTATGGTGCCTCAGATATGCGCAATAATAGCTTTTTAATTTACAATTCCACATCTATGAACGCAAAGCCCTGAGCAATATTGGTGGGCGCTGCGGTTGGGGTTGGCGGTTTGGTGCCGTTTGAGGTATCGTTAGGGCGGACAAACAGACAAATGTACAGACAGACAGATAGACCAAAATTTTTCCGTCAAAGGTCCCCAAGAAAGACTATCGTCTTTAAAATTTCAGTGGCCACTACTGAGGTTCAACTAAATTCTGAAGAAAACTAGTGGCTAAATAGCCAGCTTCAAGGACATTTGCAAGGTAAGCAGAACTGCTTTGACGTGCATAATGTTTCACTGATGTATTGGTTCGGAATTTTTATTCTAGAAAGCCTGAATGTTCTTTCACATGATGGGAAATTAAATCAACTTCTTTGCCCTTATTTTCGTCATCAGTAGAGGCCGGATATTCAGGCACTAAAAAGTGTGCTTTAGGTGCCATAGACAGGCAGGTAAAACACTGTTTTAGGCGCTCAAAATCGTAATTATTGGCACAATAAATTTCTATGAAAATTGAAATACCCCAAAACAACGACGTCGGTGACTTGTATCTACCGCAAGAAGCAAAAAAAATGCTATTAAGATAGCAGAAAGGAACCAACGATTGAACATAGGCATGCATTTCCCACGCAATTTGCGATATGTCGTCTTTCGTTTTAATGTCCAGCATTGTGCCTTGGCGTGGTGGTCTAGTGGCTAAGGTACTCGGCCGCTGACCCGCAGGTCACGGGATCGAATCCCAGCTGTGGTGGCTACATTCCCGATGGGGGCGGAAATGCTGTAGGCCCGTGTGCTCTGATTTGGGCGCACGTGGAAGAACCCCAGGTGGTTGAAATTTCCGGAGCCCTCCACTATGGAGTCTCTCTTAATCATATGGTGGTTTTGGGACCTTGAACCACACAAATCAATCAACAAATCAAGTTGATTTGTTGATTATTGATGATGATGATCCCCACATATCATCATCATCAATGTCTAGCATTGTGCGTCAAGTGTCCACCATTCAATAAACACTCTCCTGGGTCTCTTTTGTTTTGTTGTGGCTGGGAAGGGCAGGGTAGAAGCAAATAACCAGACCACTGACACCCCAGAAGAGAGGGATGCTAGGTCTATAATCGCGCAGGACCAATTTCTCCTCAATCGGTGAACACCTTAAAGGATCCCTCACTACCTTTGGACAATTTGATCAGACAAGCGTAATGGTGCACGGGGCCCTCCGGTTTATTCCTATTAAGATTTTCAAAATTAGATGTGGAAAAACGCTCAATTTCTAATGAATGCCACTTGCCCTTCTCGCGGGCGTGCGCCCCAAGATCTAGGGAGTGACGTACAGCAAGGATTGGTTCCGTTTTTACGTCGCTTCTTTATGTTCACATATGTGGGCTGACGTCGCATACCGTACGCTCTTCCTCAGAACTTCGTTAAATGCTAGCTATATCTAGAAAAACAGACAAAAAATGTCTTGTCTCCTTATTGTACCCTGCATTTTATACGGCACCTCATTAAGAGCACTGCAAGTGACATTACTTGGCATGTGCCATTTGTGTGTTCTGTTGTGTAGCATGAATGAGGAGTATTTTGGTTTAGGCTAGCTGCTGAATATCAGTTTGAAAGGAAAACGCAAAGGCAAAAGAAAGAAAGCGCTCTTTCTCTCTGCGTCTTTCTTTCCCCTGTGTCTTTGCACTGCCCTTTCAAAATCAGTATATTGAATGAAAGCTGAAAAAAAATAATAAAACACGCAAACGGAATCTCAGCTTGTTATTTTTATATTGAAAGGCCTTGAAATGCTATTCACTATTTGGACCTCATTTCGCGCCCACCTCTTTGGACCGGTCGCTATAGGGTGGTCCGCTGCTCAGTCGAATGCAGCGGGTTCGATTGTGGCCGCGGCGGTCGCATCTAGATGGAGGCGAAAAAGTAGTTGCCCGTGTACTGCGGGATGTTAGTGCACTTTAAAGAACATCAGATGGTCAATATTAGCGGAGACCTCCACTACAGCATCTATCATATTCGTATCGTGTTTTTTTTAATGTAAAACCACACATACTACCACGGTTACTACTACTATATACTACTAGTACTACTACTACTGCTACTACCTCATTTCGCTTGCGTTTGTCTTCTCGTCGTTCCTGCATCCTGTCTTCGCCAACCCTGACAACGCTTAGCTTGTGTTTGGTGCGTCGTCTCTGATCGCAGTTTCAGTGGAGCGATGTGCTGTATCACGGCCGCAATACATGATCCTTGCCAGCCTCTCCTAAAGTACACGCACTGACTGATTCATCTCACAGAAAATGGTAATACGCAACAGAGAACGCCGCAACGACACATGATCGATGGCGTATGTGCACAAGTAGGCAGGGGCACGTCATGAGTGCGTGACCTTGCTTACGCGTGTTGTGCTTGCTGAGTATGCGTCATGTTATTCTCTAGTCGCGATACTGAAAAGAACAGGGAAGGAGTAAGGCTTGCGATGGCTACATGGGACGAGAAGCAAGGAATTCAAGCTTACTGCTTCGCGTCATGCTTTGGTGGCTCGTAGCGAACCAATTTGAAAAATAACTCTGGTAAAATGCTTTTCATTGGGCACGCAGGAACTTCCAGTGTTTAACTACAACTTAATATGTCAACTAGAGAGGGATGCTTAAAGAGTAAATTACAAACACAACAAGAGCCGCATGCACATCACAGTTTTTACCCGAAGGCGCCACAGAAGATCGGTTACAATGTCGAAAAAAACACGTCTTCATTGGCACAACACACTTTGTTCTCTTTATAAGCCATTTCGTTCTGTCATGAAACCAACAAAAAATGAATTAATAAAAAAACTATGTCTGATAAAACATTGTAAAATCTTAATTACCATTGCTCTAAGAGGACATTCATTTAGGTACATTCATTTTCGAATTCGAGTTTTACCATGAAATGCTTGACATAGGAGCTTTACCTGCAGTTTAATTCGACACGATGGTGGTAATTCCCATCCTAGTTTATTTTTCATATTGTTAAAGCTGTCATTTTTGAGTCATGGCTTAGGACAAACCTTGAAGCCCTGTTCTGTATCTTTTTCATGTTTATTACTTAAAGACATGTGCCAAGGAATCTCATATGGCACAAGTGTATTCAGGCATAGGGTGAATGTATGCTAAATACACCGTTGACTGTAAACATGCCAGCACCTGTCTCAGGCTTCGCTTTACAAAGTATAACGATTTGGGGACCTTTGCCACCACTGAATTAACAAGAGCATTCCATGAGTGGCCCTTCATGGCTTTTCATTCGTTCTCCAGCTACTTGCGGCTGCCATTGCCACTCTTTGAGGCAAGTCTTTTTTAGGTTTTTATGAGTAGCTACATGTGGGCTCATCAGGGCTGCCTACTGCACAGGCATATCAGCATATATCGTTGTCGGACCAAACACTGTCACATGCATTACAGCAGAGGCATCACTTTTGTCAAAATGAAGTTTAGGCAGCATATTGTGGCCGACTCCTGCAGAGACCAGCAATGCTAACTATAGGTTGTTGGGTAATAGGGGTATGTATGCAAACATTAGTCTACTACATTAAAATTAGGAACTGTAACAAATGGTATGTTCTCTGTTTAATCCATGCAGAGCCGTAACCTTTTGACTGTCTGTTATCACCGTCATGGGTCAATATCAAGTAATCCACGCTCTCGCTGAGGTATATGGGTAACCAAACCTTTGAGATACTGGATATTTAAAAAGAGAGCAGTTTGGCCCTACTAGCCATGTAAAAGTGTTTAAGTCAGTGCATATCCAAGACTTCTACTTGGTGGCCCTCCTTTTTCTTAGTCAAATTGGCCGAACCTGCCACCATATAATTCTCTCACTACGTATGGTGAATAGAAATATGAATTGATTAATGTCGCTTTTCAGCAATATTGTCATGCACAGTGTCTCTAAAGCAGCCTTCTGAATAGAATGCACAATCTCGGCTTTGGTACTTGCAACCATGTGAACACCACGGATTTCATGCTGATGTTTTTGTCACATTTATTGTAGAATAGGTAGAATACTACCAACCTCACAATTTTAATCTTCCTTTAGAATGATTTTATTGTACACTGTAAACTTTTTTTCCTTTATGAACTTGTCTAACTTTATCTTCTTTTAATTTAATGATATCTTCATAAAGTATGCAATATTCGCAGCAGTCACTGAATAGCATTAGTGTTCAAATATTGAGCTTGAGGCCATAAGTTTGTAAAAGGGCCACTGTGACTTGAAGCATTGAAGTATCCCTTGCCAGGTGAAATTACAAATTTTGATTAAGATATCTGTGGAGTATTTTACCAAAGGAGCTTTTCCAATGGTTTCATAATTGGACCTGTCGGAAAAAGTTGAACTGTCTGTTGTAACATCTCGTAACAAGAGCAAACACTACCTTCTCTTGCATTAACGTTCACAAATGCCGTACTCCTGATTGCGGGGTGTTAGTGAGTACCTTTATGCTGTTTGCTCACGTCCATATTCATTGGCAGTACGTCGAACATGTAAACATAGATTTTAAACGCTTTATTCGTAAGTAGCAAACATTTACAAACCAGACTGCACGAATGCAGGTCACTGACTCGGCTTCTGAAGACATTGGCCAACATCGCATAGCCTTTAAAATACACGCGCAGTAATTCTGTTAACTTTGAGTAAGTATAACTATAAATATTGGTTGTGAAGGTGCAAGCTAACAAACGGTGAAATGAAATTTATGATACACAAATGATAGGCACAGTGAAATGTGAAAACAATGGGACGGTGCACACTGAAACACACACACGTAAAAAAAAATGAGATCAGTAAAGTGTGACAAAAAGTGAACAGCGAGAGCTGTAATATTGACACGTCACATGGAGATTGGGTCATAACAAGAACATGTATCACGTGTATTAGATTATGCTTGTGTGGTTTATGCAACGAGGAGAAAGTGAGTATGCGGTCAATCGAGTCAAACCAAGAATGCGACATCGGTTTTCAATGCCCGGCCACTTTTCTTTGCGGTACAGGAGCAGGCTTAAAATTACATAAAATGACAGTACATGAAGAAACCACAGAATTTACATTGCGTTCACTTTGGCAAAAACAGCCACTGTCAATATACAATGGCATCTTATTTGCTGTCTTAATAGCAAAGTGGCATAAATCATAATGTCTTACAGCTTCCCCGTCTAAATATTAGTATCTATTAATTAGGAAGACTGTGGTATGTACACGTCCATGTCTCAACCTTAAACAAAAGAAATAAGGCAACCATTATGTTATACTAAAACACACAGCCCACTACACAACTGCATAGCTGCTTTCATATGTGCAGGCTTTGGACACCACCACATGTTGAAACAAGCATTCTGCAAGGTGCAAAAACAGACCTGTCTGTAATGAGGAATGAAGAACAACATTTCAAGCACCACATGATCAAAAGCAGCCTGTTATGAGGTCGTGGGAAGTTTCACCAAGTACACATTCAGTGAGAATGCCTTGAATAAGTCGGAGAGAGACACTCTCCCGTTAATGTAATCTGCATAGCTAAACTGCGGGAGGTGTTCGCCGCTGAAGTGGATGGGAAAAGTGTAGAGTCTGAGCAGGTTGGGCTTCCACAATTTCATCTCAAAGTCTACAAATGAGGGTGGTGCGACGAGATAGTTCAGGTATGCCCGTTTTTTGAGAAAATGCCGCATCAGGTCGTCTCCATTGAAGTTGGTGCCCATCCAGTCAGAAACGTCCACTGCGGCTCCGTTCTCCTTCACTGCCAGCAGATGACGAGGTGGCATGTATGTGTGGGCAAATACCACAGTAGCAGTCACGTTGTCTGGTTTGTGCTGAGCGAGATGGTGATGGACCTGCGCCATGCACGGAAGCAGGCCACCCTGGTGGACGTAGCCAAAGAAAGCCAAGCACAGCGCATTCACCAAACTCCAGAAGACGATCAGCTTTGTTGAGGCATATCGTTGAGCCAGGAGAACCACTGGGACCAACAGTGGAACCAGAAATCGTGGCTCCTGGTGCTTGAATAGCGACAAGGCACATAACGGCATTAGTAGGGTGCAGGCAGCGATTACGTCGAACGTCTTAGAGATCGTAAGGATTTTAGGGCTTTCCAGTCTCGAACTGCACAACAATCTGTCGTAAAAAACTTTGCAGGAAGCCCAGAGGGCGAGGATTCCGAGGACGTTAAACAAAAGTGGGACATTGACAAGTACATGCAGAAAGTTGGGGTGCCTTCCGTGCGACTCCAAATTGGTCATGTTGAGATTGTAACGGATGAAGTTCACTGGTGTCACAACCACGTGCAGTGGATTGTCACTGGATAAAACGTCCGGGTAAAAGTAGAAAGTATCGACGATGATTGGGTACTGAGCCAACAGTAAGAAGCATCCGCCGAGCTTCAACCCACGTTTGGCCAGTCGCTTCACTATTTCGGCACGTGTGCAACACTTCTTGGTTTTGACATTGCGGTCGACTGCGCTGCACAGCCAAAAAACAACGGCTGGCAGCGCAAAACAAATGAAAGTGGGTCGGTTGAAAGTCCCTATGCAAAGCAACAATGCTATCAGGTAGTATCGCCGAGCCACCTTCACCCGGGCGTCCTTCAGTTTCAGTTCGTCGCTGTGCATGACGTCCCTAACGGTGAGAAGCAGCAGTGCTAGTAGCCAGGATTCAACGGAATTGCTGAACGTCCTCGTGTAGAACACTACTGCCACGTAGGAGCTGGCGAAGAGCTCGAGGGCCTTGATGCGTCTGCTCCGTTTTGCAGGCGGTGCCGACAGATGGTAAACGACGTAGTCACAGGCAAACGATGCAGCGCAAGCAAAGATCCGCGGCACTGTAAGAAGCAGAAAAGGTGATGGCAGCGTTCCAGCCGGAGCTACGTATGACCACATCCACTTTAGTATCAACAGTGGGGAAAGTGTGGTCATCCATATGATGGCGATGCTGCGTATGGGGTACGGACTGGTGAACTCCCAGGTCCGGAGTGCTTTGATCCCAAACAGGTCACCTGCGAATCAAGCAAGTTCAATGAGATTATTATCAATAACATGAAATGCAAAATTTAAATGACTCACAGATTTCAAAAATCTGTGCTGCAACCTGCCTTGTAAACAGAACCTCGTTGCTGTTTCAAAGAAAGCTGGCCACACAATTTTTATACTTCACTATAATCAACCCTTCTACAAAGCCCCTCGGTTGTGCGCCGCCGAACTGCGCATGCGCATCACAGGCCATCCTGCCAAGTTGGTGAAGGTAAAACTGTGGTAATTAGTTGGCCGTAATTACGCGTGGTGTAGTTAATGACAAAAGGGGGCACGGAAAATATAAGGTGTTCGTATTTTATTGAAAAAGAACGAATAAGCTTTTTATTGTGACAGCGATGAGATCGAGCGCGATTACATTGTCTTGGTCAGAGTAGCCTAGGCTATGCTAAAGGATGGACATTATAACAGTGCAATGAGACAAAAAAAAAAAGAAAAATTACCCGTTGCGTGTCATGGCTGTTTGCTTTCACCACCCCTTTTTTAAAGCGTTGTCATGCATGTTTGTAACATCATATAAGTTGCAACTTTGCGCCCCCATTAAGGCGCGAAGTTGCAACAGATTACAGACAGCGTTTTCAGAAGTTTGGCACGTTCTTGAAAGGAAGGTACGTTCAGAGGTACAGGCACACCCTTTCATAAATGGGTTCACACATACAGTTTCCCAACATTTAGGAAACTCTACGGTTTCACACATGCTGTTACCACTCCTCGAGTGCGAGCACAGGCGTCGGTTTACCTGCAACGACTTCGGTGCTTTGGAAGAACTCGTCGGGGTGTATGTAACCTGTCTGCGCGTAGAAAACAAGTGATACTCGCAGGATGGCGAGCGCGATCCACACGGGTCCGACGCGCTCGTAAAATCGAGTTAAAGTAGACATTCTCGTTTAGTTCACTGCAGACATACACGTACATTTACAGTGTACCTGCGTTCGCGTATCGCGCTTTGCGTGTGACGCCAAGTTGCCAACCTTCTCTGCCTAGACTGGCTCTGAAGTCTCCAGTTTATGTTGTTGTCAGATAGAAATGAGGCGCAGTGCCCGGAGGCACTTTGTTTGTCCTGTGCCGGAGAAAATAGCAAAACGTATGTAAAAAACAAAAAGCAAAAAAACAAGAACTAAACAAAACAAAGCGCGTGATGTTGGTTATTGAAAGTTGCGTATCTTGACGTCGGCATGCCACAGTTACGCGGGCTTTTTGAAAATACAAAGCGGAATACAATTCTGGAGTATTGCGTGTGGAGGTCGAACTCAGTCAAAGCGATGCAACGAAGGCTGGTAAGCATCAATTTATTCGGCATACTAGACAGCTGAGCTTTAATACGGCGCAAGCTCGGTTGAAGCTGTTACTGCCATCTACCTGCGACTGACGTTAAAGTAAGGAACAATGACGCATCGTGAGAAGAGGCATTGCGTCGATGAAGCTGCAGTCAAGTTTTGTCGCCGTATAGAATGTAACATATATTACATTCGGTATGCTTTGCTAACCCTAATGAAGAGTTCTCCGCACTAGGGGCGTAGGCAGAAATTACGGGCGAAGCTCCTTAGGATGTGGGTAAGTCTCGTGGCGTCGTCCATCGTAGCCGCCCCTAGCACCACCTTGATCTGAAGTGGTCGAAAACGGAAGAGGTCAAAACATTTCTTGAGGGGGGGGGGAGGCAGACCTGGTGTGCCGCTCTATGACTACGCCACTACTCCATGAAAACTGCTGCTTGGGCGAGTTGCTTCATAGTTAGGATAGATTTACCAGCGTAAAAAAGTGGAACATTTAGAAAGGAAACACACACATACACACAGAACGCTGAACTCGCAACTGATTTATTATTTTGAACATGGCGCTTTTTTCTAGGCACGCGTCGAAACAACAGAAAGATAACATGAAGAAAAGAAGCAATGAAAACCATGTGACAACTGCTTGCCAAAAAGACAATGAACTGGAGGTAACCGCACAGTCTAAAATTCTTACGCCACAAAGTACGCCGACAATATGAAAGGAGTGAAAAACTATAATTCATCCTAAAACCAACCGGGGCAAACACGTTAAAGCCAGAGAAGCCAAGACCACACAGGAAGGATGAAAAAGATCCAAAACCTTAAAAACTAATAAGGAAATAAGCTGCCTGTGGCGCATCCATTTTCATTAGTTTTAATCCGTGCTTTTACTGTTCCTATATTTCATATTAGTTTTTCTTTGCGAGCTGCAAGCACTTTTGGTGTCTGTATCAATCAATCAATCAATCAATCAATCCGCTTAAGTCTGGGTAAGCTGGCTCGACAAATATCACGCGCTGGTCAATACATGAATTATGTCAGAATCCCATCGAGCACATTGTCATACACTTCCCGCCAAACAGTGGCACGTACCAACAGGTGTGATTGTGCCACTGGTATGCGGGTATGTGCCACAGGTGATTGACTCTTAATATCTACCCTGAACGACGAGAACACACATGGGCGATTTTACGCTTAAGCGTTAAGAAAAACCTGACAACGGCTGCGTTCACTCGACGAATGCAAAGAATAAATGTCGGGGTCCCAGTAGGAATTGAACCCAAGCATTCTGCGTGACAATCAAGCATTCTATCACCGAACCCCACCAAGTCTCGGAGCTACTTTTCCAATATACCCGAATTCTCGTGAAACGTCGATTGAGGTTGCAGTCCAGGCTGTCCAATTTTATAAACATTAGATATGTACTCCTATGATACCGCCGTCACGTCAGGCTAACGTCAATTGTAGTTTGGCGCCGTGCTCTGAAGTTAATTTATCTACTGTGCTCAGATTTGGGTACACGTTAAAGAACCCCAGGTGGTCGAAATTTCCGGAGCTCTCCACTACGGCGCCTCTCATAATCATATGGTGGACTTGGGACGTGAAACCTCACATGCCAACCAACCTTAATTTATCTATAGTGGACAGCGCACAAAAAGAAAACACACAAAAGGGGGAAACAGGACACCGCGCCTTTCGGTTCTACTGCAGTTAATCTATGATTGATTGATATGTGGAGTTTAACGTCCCAAAACCACCATATGATTATGAGAGACGCCGTAGTGGAGGGCTGCGGAAACTTCGACCACCTGAGGTTCTTTAACGTGCACCCAAATCTGAGCACACGGGCGTACAACACTTCCGCCTCCATCGGAAATGTAGCCGCCGCCGCTGGGATTCGATCTCGCGACCTGCGGGTCAGCAGCCGAGTACCTTAGCCACTAGACCACCGCGACGGGGCGCAGTTAATTTATGTAGCAGTGTCAAGGGCTACCACCCTCGCGAGCACCAGCACTTCTTTTCAGCTTATCACTTCTGGTGTTGCTCATTCTCATGTTTTTTGGACATCGTTGCGCAAGTGCAAACAACATTTATAAATATATTTGGCGTCATTTGATGATGTTTGCTCAATAAAAAAATACAGCATGATCAGTTTATCACCTTCCTCCCGTGTGGTTCGAATAACGCCGATTCCAAAGGTACGCGGGATCTGCCGAGTTTTTTTATTATTTATTTTAGTTTCACATTTCTCGATTTTGCAGTCGCGGGCAAGATGATGGTTTTTTTCTCACAACCAATGACGCGGACGCCAGAATATAAGGTGCTCAACTGCTGGTCACGGGATCGAATCTCTTCCGCGGCACCGCATTTTTGGTAGAGGTGAAAGTGCCCGAGGTCCGTGTACTTAGATGTAAGGTGCATGTTATAAAGAATCCTAGTAGCCTAAATTTCCGAAATTCGACCCATTACGGCGTCTGTCATAATAATATCGTGGTTTTGGGACGTTTGGCCCCCTCAGTTATGACATCATCATCATCAGCCTGACTACGTCCACTGCAGGACAAAGGCCTCTCCCATGTTCCGCCAGTTAACCCGGTCATGTGCTTGCTGCTGCCAATTTATACCCGCAAACTTCTTAATCTCACCTGCCCACCTAACTTTCTGTCTCCCCCAAACCAGCTTGCTTTCTCTGGCAATTCAGACAGTTACCCTTAATGACCAGCGGTTATCCTGTCTACGCGCTACATGCCCGGCCCATGTCCATTTCCTCTTTTTTATTTCAACTATGATATCCTTAACCCCCGTTTGTCCCCTAATCCACTCTGCTCTCTTCTTGTCTCTTAAGGTTACACCTACCATTTTTATGACATATCCAGACCCAGACCATATCCAGACCATATCCAGTTATGACATATCCAGACACTTACCCAACGCCACGCGGCACATATGTAAAGAAAGCGACGCTAAACTAAAAAATGCGCTCGCGGGATGTGAGGCGAGAGGCACGAGCAATGACTTCGATGATGCCTCGGACAAATGGGTGGCTGCAATGCGCAGTCTCCCCCGGGTCGACCAACTCCCGATCAGCAAACCCAGAACGCGACCGCCATATATTTTTTTTTTACTTTTCGTAATAAATCTCATTCCATCGGACATGACACCGTTGTTGATCAAGCCGTACATCTATAGCATCCACTTGTACTGTAAGTAAGACCTGCAGAGGTCCCTTATTTATTCATATTGAAATTCACCACAAGAATGCAATGACCTTCTCGCCCGTACCTTCATGGCACGTCCGTTTTGCATCCAGCTGCTATGGCCACGTAAGCACGTCACAACCAGCTTAAAGCAGCTGTTAAGAACTATTGTACACTGCCCCCCCCCCTTATTTTTCTTCGTCTTTTTTTGCCCACCCCATGCGTAATATTTTTTCTGAGAGCCTTGAGGCATGCTTTAAGATATACATATAGTTGTTTTTGCGAGCAGAAACTACCCTATATTTATGGGACAGCTTTTTATCGAGGCCCCACGAAGTTAGGCCAAGTGCACTGGCATCGCACAGGCAACGGGACTCCGGCGTTTTGCCTCCATAAACGCGACAGTCAATGCCGGGATCAAATGCATGCACACTTGCGGCCCATCAACGGAGCATGCTTTTTTATTGCAATGGATTATAGAAAAAAGTGGAGTGACAAAAGTTAAAGCAACGACTGCAAATGTAATTAGTTTCATTGTTTGCCCAGGTTCGTCACATAATTGCAATTCATGCCGGTAATAGGGTTGCAGTTCAAGATCGCAAGATATACGAGAAAATGCGTTCCGGACTGCTTCAGCTCAGCAGACTAGGCACTTCTAGAGCATTCGGACTCCGCCTATCACGTGCCATCCTTCTGTTTTGTTTGTGTACATCTTTTTCTTCGAATTCGTTCCTCCGCAGTAATGCGGGTGCAGATCTCGCCGATAAGATGGAGACGAGCGATATCGTGACGTAATGACGCGACCAGCTTCTGCTGCAACAACGCATGCGCGAATACAGAAGAATGGCTGTCAAATAGTTACACGCGGGCGTATCGCCTCCATTTTTCACTCACTTCTCGTCATGCGGCGCAGTTTGCAGGCGGCAGTTCTTCATCGCCATGGAATGACAATTTCCTGATGATAAGGCTTTTTTGTGTGCGCTTGTGGACTTTACCTGGACATATGGAGCTATGAACAAGGAAACCAGGTTGCCTGGAATTCATCGAGCACCACTGCGAGCTTGGTCTTCAGCATCAAATCGGTGAGCCCCTTAATGTAACAAGCCTCTGGGAGGTGGGGACATGTTCACCGAATATCACTCGCTATATATTTAGCTTAGTTTACGTAAATATAAGGCTATGTTGCGTGTAACTTCAGCGGGCGAGTTCCTTGAACATGCCACTAATTCAGGTCTATATTTCCGGTGAATCTAATTGCTAATCTAATAATAATGTCTAATCAACTTGTATTATATATGGTGCAACAGAGAGAGCTTTCTGAATGCTTTCAAATTTATTATTTCCTGTGCTGCAGAATAGGTTTCGTGCTCGCACATTTAACTTCGTCGCTTCACCTAACAGATTGCTGCCCTTGGCCATTCCTCCGACCTTTTGGTGTCCATCGCGCTGGTTCTGTTCTTCTGATGGCATGATCTGCGCAGTTATTTCTTACACCCTTGTTCGCAGACATCCCTTATCTTCATCTCACGTTTGTTATTGGTTTTGTTGATAGTGCGTTTGGCAAGTATGCGGGTATTCATTAATCAATATTGTAGTTATCTTTACCCTCGTACCGTTTTTGGGCCATTATAAAAAACAGCACAGTGTTCCAAAATCTGGAGAAAAGATTGGATAAGTAAAAGGTTGGTTTATCTATTAACCCTATTCGGTACCATTCGCTCGCTGCTCTCCTTGGTTGTACCTATCGTTTTGCTTTTCGCATTCTCTGTGCTGCATAAAATTAGTTTTTTCACTATTCTCTTTTTGCCCTTTATGCTAAAACTAGAAAATCGCAAAGGTTTTATTTTCAGTTTTAGTGGCTGCTCAACTTGCCGATGATGAGTTCATGAAGCCTTCCAAATGCACAACAGCATGTCCTTATACTTATGTGAACGTCTTTTGCACGAGTAGGCTCATATTCTTCTACTGATTGTTCGGTAAGGTTCTTCAAACAAGTTTCTTTCTCTATACCACCTAGCATTTTTGTCTTCTGGGAGATGACCTTCGTACTTATCTTGGCGCTTTTTCGTTTTAATCTCAAGTCATCTTTTGCACTTGGCTACCATCAGTCCTGAAGTGTACGGTGTTGTCAGCAAATTGCTAAGATATTCTGGTAATCTTCCTTTCTCTTTCTGTCCAATCTAGCTTCTCAAATTTTTAAGACAACTTGCAATGAAAACATGACTGAATCTTCGCGTCGAACTGTTTTCTCCTTTGCGATTTGGCAGCTTTTATGGAGTAGTCTGGTTGCTTTGCTATAGCTAATCTCATGTAACATAAATGAGGGCTTATTGGAAGCTTGGAAGTCTTGGAATTTCTTAGTAGTCATAACACTATTTGCTTCAATCGTGCCCCTATGTAGTCGCAGTCAACGAGTTACATCAGTGCCAGGGGTTGACACACTAAAATTTTCTTCGTCATTACGTACATCTGTAGAGCTGCCCACAGCTGCGGCTGTAGGCAGCTCTGTGGTCTTCGGCAGCCTACATTGCCATCAACCAACCGCCGAAGAAAACACACCGGCTTTAGGCACAATCTATCGGCAAACAAAATAAGGAGTCACGGCTGCCAATAAGGAGTCATGCGCTGCCAGATAATTTTTCACTTCGGTTTGATAACGGGTGGAGCCACCAAAAGCAGACGCATTTTCTGAGCCGTCGGTTGTTGATGCTGTGTGGGCTTCCGCGGCAGAGCGCAGGCCACGCGCTCGCGTGTTCCCTTTCATGAAGGACGATAGTGTACATATGTGCACGGCTAATGTGTAGTTGGTGCGAATGTTCCAGACGTGTTCTCGAACTTCTTCTTCATTTTAATCAAGGAAACTGCAACACGAAGTAAGCTGAATTCGTGGAATCATGTCTTTGTAGGTAACTGCAGCTCACTCATTAGCAACCGCAACAATGTAGCACATATTGCAGCAAACATTTCAGCTATCATTAGGATATTTTGCTTACGCCTAATTATTGAGTTTCACCGATTATTTCATTTTTAAATTTGGCCCGGTGCTCTTGCGATAGAACGCTTGATTTCTAATAGCTTACAACGCAATATGAAAGGAACAAACGCGGCGCTCTCCTTCCAGTGTTGTTCATTTCTTTCCTTTTACTTGTACAGTGTTGCGCTGCAAGCCCGATAAACATGAATTCCTACTAACAGGCCCAACCTGCAGTTTAGCTAGAACAGACTTGATGTAGCAACGGTTACGGCTGGTGTGAATCAAATGGGCGTTCAATTATTCTTGAGTACATGGTGCGCTAACTTTGCTCACCACTTTGATAGCGAAGACAAAACTGGTACTGGTCCTTCATTAATTGCAGGCGACGTGGTGTCCTTGTGCATAGTTCAATACGTCCAGGTAAAGTCCACAGACACAAAACATAAAAAAAATTGGCAGCATATCCACGGAGTGAATGATGGAGAGTGGGTAAACCTTTCAAAAAACCAAGGAAGTTACGCCCAGCGAGCATAACGTAGCAACCTTTTCCTGTCAGATAGTGCTCAATGTACATGCCAATGGCTGCTAATGGGGAATGAGAGACAGGAGCATTCGGCTTTTATTTAACACGCACGCCGCGAACATTTTATTGTTCAACAAAGCACAGGAGAAGTCTCCCACCGGCACCACCATGCAGGTCAAAATGTAACACTTGTTACACACTACGACAACGAGGGACGAACGGGTGCCGCTTTAAGGAGCTTTGCCCCCAAAGGTCGAAACACGACTCGTATACGTACTGCTACTATCGCGCGCCCCACGCCTTAACATCATGGAGGTTGCCACTCCATGTTGCTGAAAAACGGCCGTCTGCAAAATGAGGAGCATGATAGGCAGGGTTCCGCTTTAAGGAGCTTTGCCCCCAAAGGTCGAAACACGACTCGTATACGTACTGCTACTATCGCGCGCCCCACGCCTTAACATCATGGAGGTTGCCACTCCATGTTGCTGAAAAACGGCCGTCTGCAAAATGAGGAGCATGATAGGCAGCGAGTGAAAAATGAAGGTAATCCACGCACGTGTAACGAATTCATGGCGATGCTTCGCTATTCGCCCATGCGCTGTTGCAGCCAGAACTGATCGCGTCAGTATGTCACGATATCGTCCGTCGCAGTCTTATCGGCGCCGACCCTACTGCAGAAGAACAAATTCGAATAAAAAAACGGCACCATATCTGAATGTAGTTTGCAAATGTCGTCGAAAAACGTTAGTCTTGCGTGTGGAGAGTGTGAACAAGACATTTATTTGATGTTCTGCGCAAGAAAATTGGTGAATGGTATTCTGGAGGCGCTGCGTTAGAGTGCCTAGAGCGTGCAGCGGAGGCGAACGAGCGCATCAAGTCACGTCCCACGTGAGACATTAGCGCCATGTGGCAGTTGTCTTAGAAAACAAAGCGCGTGGCTCTGAGACGGGTGTGCGCGCCCATCTCAGAGGTGATAAGGTGTAGAACGCAAGACGACGGGTAGGTGCCGCCACCGTTTCGTTTTAGCAAAGCGTTGGAAACGCCTTCCCGTGCAAGCGTTGCATGGTCAGCGCAGCCTGATAAGCGCTACGGTCCTTAAAATTATTTATGTATGCCTTTTCTAGTAAGAGGCGCACAGGCAGAATATATACGTGTTGTTATGTTGCCCCAGGCATGCGCAATAATTGCTTTTTAAGTGACAATTGCACGCTCAACCTTGAGCAACATAGGTGGGCACTGCGGATTGGGTCGGCTGTTTCAAGTACCCGAGTTGTTAAGACTGGACAGACAGACAGACAGACAGACAGACAGACAGACAGACAGACAGACAGACAGACAGACAGACAGACAGACCAAAATTTTTGGTCGAAGGTCCCCAAGAAAAACTATCGTCTTTAAAAGATGTACTTTTAGCGTCAAATGAAACCCGAACAGCGGCAAGCTTTCGCAATGGTATAGTGCACGCCGTCCACTTATCACTACGAAGAGGCACGCATATATGCGCAAAGCTGCTGAACAGGATGCGCGCGCCTGTCAGTAGTAATAACTGGACGGTACGCACTACACTATCGCAAAGGATTGCCGCTGTTCGGGTTTCATTTGACGCCGTTGTACACATACAAAACAGGACAATGGCATATTATACTTCTGGAACGGCTCGAAGCGTTCCAGAAGGGCCTAAGCTGCTGAGCTGAAGGGGTCCGGAACGCTTCCATCCAGTCGCATTTTCGCGTACACCTTGCGCTCATGAACTGCAACCCTATTACCAGCATGACTTGATTTGTTGATTGATTTGTGTGGTTTGACGTCCCAAAACCACCATATGATTATGAGAGACGCCGTAGTGGAGGGCTCCGGAAATTTAGACCACCTGCGGTTCTTTAACGTGCACCCAAATCTGAGCACACGGGCCTACGGCATTTCCGCCTCCATCGGGAATGCAGCCGCCGCAGCCGGGATTTGAGCCCGCGACATGCGGGTCAGCAGCCGAGTACCTTAGCCACTAGACCACCTTGGCGGGGCACGGCATGACTTGCAATTATGCGATGAACATGAGGAAATAATGAAACTAGTTACTTTTGCAGTCGTTGCTTGAACTGTTGCAACGCCGCCTTTTACAGCGAAAGTTGTTATGAGATCAGAAGACGGGTCACGCGCGGCGTCGTAGTTGTCCGCCGACGCTGGTGTCTGTAACTAGTATAGAAAAAAAACTAAAATAAAAACACCTATAACACAATGCGATTCCAACATGGTTGCGCTGCGTCCTAGCCCTGTATTCTACCACTGAGCCCCGCCAGTGCTTGGAACTCATTTCTAAACTGGCTTTAGGTGGGCTTGATGTTTGGAAAGAGATCGCGTTAACATGAGTAATAAAGCGTTTTAGGACAGTTGGTGTCAAGCCACTGTGGAATCACAGGAAACGACATAGCTGACCACATTGCACGTGCAGCACATCAAGAAAATATTATATCACTGCTACCTCTATCGATGAGCGATGCACGGTGTCTAATGCACAGTAAAAACTTTTACACCCTAAAGGTTGTAAATAGGGTGCTTTTACGGGAAAGCATTCTTTGCAACACCCTTTAACACCCATAAGTGGTCGATTGAAAAAAAAAAGCACTCCTTTGTTTGTGTGCTTGCCTCGATAGCACCCTAAAATAGGCTCTAAAGGTGCTTTTGTGCCTGAGAAGGGTGTAGGTGACGATTCATCAAATGGATTATGCAGCAAAAGAAGAACACATAATTATAATATTTGGGATTTTGCGTCTAAAAAACTTGATATGATTATGAGGGTCGTCGTAGTGGAAAGCTCCAGAGATTTTGACCATTTGGTGTTCTTTAATGAGCGCTGATATTGCACAGTGCACAGGCTTCCACATTTTCGCCTCCGCCTTAATTCGACTGCCACGGCCGGCATCGAACCCGTGACCTTCGAATTGGCGGCCGAGCAGCGTAGCTACTGCACGAATATGTTGGCCTTGCGTTAAATGACGGCCTAATTGATTTCGAATATGTGAAGGTGCTCTCCGAATACAGCAGAATGCCAGCAGAAGCAAATCGCGTTTCATCTATAATGGCAATTAACTGCAATCCATGTTACGAAAGCTGTCCTTAGCGTTGGTTATAAGCTGCATGTTTGCTATGGATTATGTACACACAAATTTTGTTCGCCCGAGTATGGGTGTGTGTGCGTGTAAGCGCGATTGTGTGTACACCCGTGCATGTGTGCGTGCGCGTGTATGTGCGAGTCTGTGCTTGTGTTAAGCGTGCCTGTGCACATGTGTACGCCCATGCATGCGTGCGTTTACGGTCGCGTGTGTGTGTGTGGCCGTATACGTGTATACGTGTATGTGTGTGCGCCTGTGAATAAGTATGCGTGTGTATCAGCCCGTGCGCCCTCGAATTTCGTGTGTGTGTGGGAGGGGGGGGGGCACTGCTTCTTAGTGTTTAAGGTCCCACACCTGTTCAGACTGGGAGTCTATATGGGAGGTGGCTTAAGAAATGGCGGTGGTCAATGCACTGTACACGGACTATTCAGTACATGGAAAACAGCTGCACATTCTCGTACCTCATCGTGCTTACGAACTTGCTGTGGTAGCTGATTAGGTCCGCTGAGGCGCTTCTACGCTCGGAAACGTGGATTATGACCAACTCACACCGAAAGCTGTCACTGCACTTATGCACAACCATCGTTTATATTAACAACACTTAACAAGAACGTGCCCTGCCTTTGCTACAGGTGCCATGAATAAGCTGAACTGTCTATGAAATCTGGTTCGAAAATGGTGCGCAAAACTCTCTGTTGTAGAACGTTGATCCCGGTATAGAATTTAATATTCCGTTAAAGCTAAGCCGATCGGTAGAAACAGTTATCCATAGGCTTTGACTTGGTACAGCCTACACAAAGGCTTTCCTGTATATAATAAGGAAAGCTGGCAGTTCTAGCTGCTCATGTGGAGAAGCTCAAGAAGACGTGGAGCACATTCTTCTGAATTGTAAAAATTATGACGTATCTCGAAAGAATCTTTTTCAAAAACCCAATTCTCCTCTATCTACTGCAAAAATCTTGGGTCTATGGCCAAAAGGATACAAGTCACTGCAGCGCGTGCAGTCGTTCACTTTCTGGAGGAATCAGAAATAGCTCAAAAGTACTAAACAAAAAACAAATGTACTTCACTGTTAGCCGCGGTATGTTTCAAAAAAGCATTTTCGTGTTTCACTATGATATTTTTGGGAAAGACTTTCTGAAAACAGTTCAGCATTTATGCGACAAGATCACCTCAGACATTTTATTGAGGTTTCATGTTTTGTGTGAACACTTGAATAGGAGTGATTACTTGTGTTCTTACAAACTCTGTGTGGTGCGGACACATTTCTGTGCAGTGCGGACACTAAGTGTTAAGAAACGTGAACTCATTATGTAAGTGTTGTGCTATGTACATATGTATAGCCTTGTGTTTGCTACAAAATGTGCGATGTCGACTTCTGTGCAAGAAAAGAGGAGTAACTGGCGCCACGCATTGGCACCAACCTCTCCCTATATACATTTAATTAAAAAAGGGGACAACCAGGCGTCTCACAATGAGGATTGCGTAATGAGTGGGTCGTCCACTGCTCCAACTTATCAGAAAACTTGTTTTTAATCACTTAATAACTGTGGCACGTACCCTCTTCAGGCATAATTGTTCATCGTCGTCAGCCACTGCATAAAAAAAGTCACAAAATTCCTAACAAGTGTGCAGCGGATACGATGCTTCTCAAAAAAATGACGAAGGATAGCGTTGTGAACGCTGTGCTAGTACATTTATCAATTGGCGACACTTCATTAGGTTACTGTCACAGAGATGTATATGCTCCACTGTGTTTGACTACATCAAGGCAACAAAAAGATTACCGTGCTAGTGAAACTTAACCTTTTCAGAACTTTAGCTGATAATTCGTAGGTATGTCTGTCAGGAACAAGAGATGGTTTGACCGCTTGCTCAGCAACCGTTTTGTTTATTCGCAGTTTGATCCCTAAACTAATTTTCAGATTGGTTTCAGTTTCATTTAGACATCCTGCGGCGAAATTCTTGGCCCATCCCCCTTTGTGGGTGAGCGCCATCTATCTGAGGTCATCATTATAATCATTATCATCTTACTACAGAAAAATAATTATTTATGTAGTAGTGGGGGCCAAGCTAGGGTGCTTGATGCAGTTATCCAATGAGTGTTCAGAAAAGGCTCTGAAATGCCGTTCTTTTAGCTTTCGCTGGCCCCGCCGCGGTGGTCTAGTGACTAAGGTACTCGGCTGCTAACCCGCAGGTCGCGGGATCAAATCCCGGCTGCAGCGGCTGCATTTCCGATAAAGGCGGAAATGTTGTAGGCCCGTGTGCTCAGATTTGGGTGCACGTTAAAGAACCCCAGGTGGTCAAAATTTCCGGAGCCCTCCACTACGGCGTCTCTCATAATCATATGGTGGTTTTGGGACGTTAAAGCCCACGAATCAATCAATCAATTTAGCTTTCGCTGTGACTGTGCTGCGCCTTCCGCGCAGGCCTGGCATGTTTTCCAACTGTTTTGCGCATTTATTTCGGCGAAGCCAGCGCAGCAGAGGGGTTACTTTAATCTTTGAAACAACCCGTAGCGTGCCCATTGCTGCAATGAGTGACGTCAGACAAAAGTTGGGCTTTATCGGGGGTGATAGTGGCCTGGACTTTTTCAACTGTTTTGGGCATCTATTGTGGTCAAGCCAACGCATCAGGGTGTCCGGAAACCGAACTAACAGAGTAGGGCGGAATGTTTGCCAAAATAAACGTACTGCACTGTTTATCGTATGCTCTCATTGCGCTGACAACATTGGGGTATGTGTGGTCGATTGATTTGTAGCGTATAAATATGCAGAGTGGCAGCAGCTAGTGCCCCTTGGCGGTACGTTCAATTTGGTTGTGCTCGTAGAAGCAGAATTCAGTATCATGGTATTATTCAGAGTATAACACTATGGTGGAACGTCCGTCCATCTGTAACGTAAAGCTGAACTCGCACAAAGAATAATATATGTGTGAAGTTGAAACCAACCATGATGCCGGGTTTGAACCTACGGTCTTATGCGCAGCAGCAGAGCATGTTGTACACTAGACAAATACCGGTGCCTGTTGCATGCAGTACACAAACAAACAAACAAACAAACAAACAAACGAACAGACAAACAAACAAACAAACGAACAGACAAACAAACAAACAAACAAACAACAACATCAACAGACTGAAGTACGTAACGGGCATTTGGTGTATGATTGGGTTGTATTGGCTATGCAGCGATCACTTCTAAATGATCAGGCCGAAGCAATGTCGAATCTATGCCGCATCAACGACAGAGCTGTGCTTAACTGTCCGCCAGTCTCTATGTCACACAGGACAAATGATTGTAAAAAAAGATTCGGCAGATCCCACGTACCTGGGAATCCACGTTATGCGAAGTATAATGTAGGGAAATTTACCGTGTTGCATTTTTTTATTGAGCGACACTTCATGAAATGCCACTAAATTTATGTGCAAATGTTGCACGCATAGACACATTTTGAAGAGTTGCAGATGTTTATATTACCAGTTCTTTGCACTTGCGCAACGTTGTGAACTGAAGCATGCGTATTAGCAACACCAGAAGCTGATATGAGGCGCTGATTCTCGCGAAGATGCTGGCTTTGGACAGTGCTGCGTAAGTCACCTTCAGCGCATGGTACGTAACCACAACTGACGTCAACCTGACGTGACAGCTGTGTCAGAGGAGTACATACGTAATGTTTATAAAATTGGGTAGGTAACACTGACCACTATTGGCGTTTCACGAAGATTAGCGTCTATATTAGAAAAACAGTTCCGAGGCCAGGCGTAGCTCTGTGGTAAAATACTTCATTGCCAAGCCGAATGCTTGGATTCGATTCCAGCTGGGACCCTGGTATTCATTCTTTGCATTCGTCGGGTCGACGCTACCAATGTCAGGAATTTGCTATCGCTCGCGCGTTAAATTTGCCCATGTGTGTTCTCGTGGTTCCTCGGTAGATACTAAGTGTCAAACACCTGTAGCACATACCCGCACACCAGTGGCTCATACCCGCCCGTGGGTTTGTGCTACTGTCTGGCGGGAAGTGTTTGAGGACGTACGCGACGGGATTGTGACATTATTGATGTCTTGACCAGCACGTCATATTGGCCGAATAATTTTACCATCCCGTGCTAATTTTAGTTCGCGCCAAGTAAAGGAGGTGACCACGAGAGCACCCAAACGCGTAAGCGGTCGATAGATAGATACGCTCAAAGTCGCCGAAGTTCGCTAAGAAATCTTTGGCATTAAAAAAAAAGCTAACATGGCGGTGCTGCGAGTAGAAAACTAGACCCTCAGCGGCGAAGGCGAGCATCTGAAACGTTATACGCTATACACCGCAACTTGCCGAGCGCAAATGCATCTAAGGCAGGGAATTGTGCTGTACAGACAAAACAACAACAACAACAACAACAACAACGACAACGACGACGACGACGACAACAACGACGACGACGACGACAACAACAACAACAACAACGACAACAACGACGACGACAACAACAACGACAACGACAACAACAACGACAACAACAACGACAAAGACAACAACAACGACGACGACAACAACGACTACGACAACAACAACGACAACGACAACGACGACAACAACAACAACGACGACAACAACAACGACAACGACAACGACGACAACAACAACAACAACGACAACGACAACAACAACAACGACAACGACGACAACAACAACAACGACATCGACGACAACAACAACGACGACAACGACGACAACAACAACGACGACAACGACGACAACAACAACGACAAGAACGACGACAACAACGACGACAACAACAACAACGACAAGAACGATGACAACAACAACAACGACAAGAACGACAAGAACGACAACAACGACAACGACAAGAACGACAACAACGACAAGAACGACAACAACGACAACAACGACAACAACGACAACGACAAGAACGACAACAACGACAACGACAAGAACGACAACAACGACAACGACAAGAACGACAACAACGACAACGACAACAACGACAACGACAACAACGACAAGAACGACAAGAACGACAACGACAAGAACGACAACAACGACAACGACAAGAACGACAACAACGACAACGACAAGAACGACAACAACGACAACAACGACAACGACAAGAACGACAACAACGACAACAACGACAACGACAAGAACGACAACAACGACAACGATGACAACGACAACGACAAGAACGACAAGAACGACAACGACAAGAACGACAAGAACGACAACGACAACGACAAGAACGACAACAACGACAACAACGACAACAAACAGAACAACAACAACGACAACAACGACAACGACAAGAACGACAACAACGACAACAACAACAACGACGACGACAACGACAACAACAACAACAAGAACGACGACAACAACAACAACAAGAATAACTATAACAATAAGAACGACGACAACAACAACAACAAGAATAGCTATAACAATAAGAACGACGACAACAACAACAACAACAACAACAAGAATAACTATAACGATAAGAACAATAACATTAACAACAATAACAAGAATAACTATAACGATAAGAACAATAACATTAACAACAATAACAATAACAACAATAACAATAGCAACAATAACAATAGCAACAATAACAATAGCAACAATAACAATAGCAACAATAACGACAATAACAACAATAACAATAACAACAACATTAACAACAACAACAACGACGACAACAACAACAACAACAACGACAACAACAACAACAACAACAAGAAGAACGACAACAACAACAACGACAACACAACAACAACAAGAAGAAGAACGACAACAATAACAACAACAACAACAACAAGAACGACAACAATAACAACAACAACAACAACAACAACAAGAACGACAACAATAACAACAACAACAACAAGAAGAAGAACGACAACAATAACAACAACAACAACAACAACATTAACAACATTAACAACAACAACAACATTAACAACAACAACAACGACAACAACAACAACAACATTAACAACAACAACAACGACAACAACAACAACAACAACAAGAAGAAGAACGACAACAACAATAACAACAACAACAACAACAACATTAACAACAACAACAACAACAAGAACGACAACAACAAGAAGAACAACAACAACAACAACGACGACGACGACGATAACAACAACAACAAGAACAACAACAACAACGACGATAACAACAACAACAACAACAACAACGATAACAACAACAACAACAACAACAACAAGAACGACGATAACAACAACAACAACAACAAGAACGACGATAACAACAACAACAACAAGAACGACGATAACAACAATAACAATAAGAAGAACGACGATAACAACAATGACAAGAATAACTATAACAATAAGAACTATAAGAAGAATAACTATAACAAGAATAACTATAACGATAATAACAATAACATTAACAACAATAACAATAACAACAATAACAATAGCAACAATAACAACAATAACAATAGCAACAAGAACAACAATAACAATAGCAACAATGACATTAACAACAATAACAACAATAACAATAGCAACAATGACAACAATAACAATAACAACAATAACAACAATAGCAACAATAACAACAATAGCAACAATAACAACAATAACAATAACAGCAATAACAACAATAACAATATCAATAATAACAACAATAACATTAACAATAATAACAATAGCAATAATAACAACAATAACATTAACAACAATAACAATAGCAATAATAACAACAATAACATTAACAACAATAACAATAGCAATAATAACAACAATAACATTAACAACAATAACAATAGCAATAATAACAACAATAACATTAACAACAATAACAATAGCAATAATAATTACACCTTCTGAGCCAACTAAAGAAAAAGCTGAGTTCTCCCGACCTTCTTTCACCCCACACGATCATCAATCTAAGGAAATCACCCGGTGAAGTTTATTGTATGAAACACGTAGAAACTAGTTTCGCAGAAATCCTAGTGTCGGCGTCTTTGTTTGTGAGCGGAAAGGCGATAAAGGTGCTAATAAATGAATGAATTAAAGCTTGGGTTAGATAGAGAATTGAAACAAGGCCTTCAAAGGTGACGGCCATACTGGGACTTGCTGACAGCGATGCTTGACAGTGGCGTACAATCGATGTTTATTGCGAATACTTGTACCTTAACTCTTCCGGGCCTGGTGTTTGCCAATTGACGACGCCACACAATATTTCTCCGTGAGCCTCGAAAACAAAACCAAATCCACTCATTCTTGAATAAGTATTTATTCAACTATCCACACTACGATCGACACCAACGTTGTTTCATTTTGGTGGAGCTTAGTGCCGTAAAGAAAAAGAAGCTGGGCAGAAGTCTTGGGAGACGACGAGGTGGGCAAGCAGAGCCAGGAAGGCTGGGTTTTCGGGATGAGGTCCTGAAGTTGGTCTAAGCGCTTCCACGCTGTGAAATACTTCGTCACTTCAGATTTTGTGTGCTCTAAGGCATAGCAGAAATAAATTTTTCATTTTTGTCCTTTCGTGACTCCAGGTCGATGATGACGTAATTTGATGTCATACCTGTAAATCTATAAATACTTCTCGGGAGACTCCGCGCGCGGCGCCAAGTCAACATCCGCTACCTGGTGAGGGGGTTAAACGTCACTCCGCTCTTGCAGCGCGGCAGACAGCGGAGGAGGGAGACATGTCGGGATATGAGAACGGAGAAAGAGGCGGCAAAGCCCGCGCAAAGGCAGCGGGCTGGCTTCAATTCGCACAAAGGGTTAATTAGTAAGTCAGTGAAGGGCCAGAATACGTCACATATGTACAATTAAGTTTGTAAAGCGTTATTTGAAAAATATTTTGTTTTGTTTATGTGAAGCAACAAGGCTGGTTTCTTGTAAACAAGGGGTGCACGAGAATTGTTTTATCTGGTAGCACCCACTGCAACAGAGTTCCTTCAGGAGCAAAGTAGGCTGGGAACCTATGCGCTGTGTTTGAAATATGTTTGCTCTTAGGGAAATAGGGGGCAAACAAGGGCATGCCGGAATATTTGGGAGGCAGCTGTCCCTTCTCTAGTAACTGCCAATAACTATGCGAGGCCAAACTTATCTTTGTAAGAGCTTCTTCGTGAAATTCGTCGATGTATGCTTGCGATTCTGGCGCATTTCAGCCCACGAAACATTACTTCCAGCACCCCAACTGCTTCTCAGCTACTGTCCACATTAGCTAACCTATCCTAACAAACTTCACAGATATTTCGTTAAGAATACCTGAGTACACCCCCACTTTACTCGAAAATCCAAGCTGCTCAGTTCGGTAACGATTTCAGCAGGTATGAAAGAGCTGTATCATAAACATGCTGGTGTTCAGGTACGCACACACACTAAAATTTTTACACCCTTGAGGGTGTAATACAGTTGATTGTGTTAAAAGCACGCATACGAACATCCTTATCGCACCCTTATTTTAAGAATTAGGGTGTCATAAATACATCACCCTTGGAACACCACATTTTGTCTTAGGGAGGTTATGAGCAAGGCTATAAATGCGCATTTTTGGACAGTTTTTGATGATATTTTCAGTATACCTTAACCATCTTGATAGAAGCACTTGAGGCCCATCCTACTAGCTGCTTGCGGTTCTAGTATTAAATAAAGCAGGAAGTAAAGTAATGCAACCGAAACGGAGTTTTCATCGATAATGCGCACAAAATACAAAGTCGAAAGTCAGAACACAAGCGCATTTTCAGAACACAAGCGCCGCTTATCCAACAAAGATACAAGAAAGAATCCTCTTGTATCTGTCCCTCTATCTGTGTCGTTTGAGGGATTAGTGTACACTAACAGCACTAGTATTTTTTCCTTGTGGCCCCGCGTCGAATTCGCACTGTTCGTGCTTCATAATGCTAAACCAACTAGCCCAAAGCATCACTTTTGAAGTGGACGGCTGAAGGTGGCTCTGGCGAGCGGCATCGGCAGTTTCGGTACGATCGGAAGTGACCTAATCCTAGATGACTAAACTAAATTCATTCCCCACACCTCCTACGACATCCTTCATACGACATTTGTTTCACCTAGCTTCATAATGTTGTTAGCTTACACAAGCAATGTCAGTATTTCGTTGGTCATCAACTTCTATCATAACGCAAAAATAGAGGACCGAGTGGCGTGCGTATATTTTCCCGTAACTGTTAGATTCATCACCCATTCAGCTTCACGTATGCATTCTCGAACGCACCCACATAATCTTTATTTGTGTAAGAAAAGGGCCGGGTACGTGGGCGCGCAAACAATAGTGCCGTCACAATAAACAAAGTTTGATTTCTTGTGGCAAACGCAGGTCAAAGACACTTATCGGTCGGGTTCATGGACGTGCCCGGTGGGCAGCCAAACGCAACGGCGAAGTCATGCATGTTTCGCAGCGGGCCGTTCACCCGGTACCAAGCGGGACTGACCGGACCATTAGTCATCAGTTTGACCGCGAAGCGCGGGTTAAGGCGCTCGCAGTGGCTTCGGGCGTAGTACAGAAAGAAAAGCTGCTGGCCGCTGAGGTTCGGTGCTCCGGACAACCGGTAGTCGCCGTCCTGCGCCCCGAGTTGTCGCAGGTAGGCGTGAAACGCCGTGCGCACCGCCAGCAGGTCCAGGAGGTCCGAGGCTGATGTCCTGGCCGAGTTGAAGGGTACACGGCTTGGGTTGAAGTCTATGTCCCGGTACTGGTTCTCTAGGCAGCGTCGCAGCCGGTCGAAGTAGTGCGACTCCTCTGACGCCGGTCGCTCGAGGTCAAAGTTGATGGCCTCGTGCCACAGGAAGCGATGCAGTTCTCGGTAGACCCGCGGCCCGACGCGTGGCAGGTGAAGGTGGGCGGTGCTCGAGTCGTTGGGCATCATGAAGTCGAAGACGGGCAGCGGTATCTCCAGGTGGTCATACGGAGGGTCGAGCGTGGCCCACGCATTCAGGAAGCCACCCGTCCATGACGTCTTGTTGCCTAAAAGGAATTCGCGCTTCTTTTGGGCCGCCGTGCGCAACCAGAAATAGAAGAAGTGCGGCGCCGGATGCCGTGGGTTGTTTGTGTACAGGCCCTCGGCGTATGACTCGGCGGCTTTCTGCTCGGAAAGCCAGTACGGCATAAGAGCTTCCCAGTAGATGTCCTTTACATGATTTGTCGCGTGTTGCTTGAATGTGTTCGTAAACATGGTAGAATTCTGGAGATCCGTGAGAAATGTCCTCTTCAGGACGTCCAGAACGGTTCGAATCACCGAAGGACCACCCAGCAACTCGAGGGCTCTCTTGAACGTCAAGTAAAGAGGCACCACGGGCTCATAGCGTTCTAAGAAGCGAACGCACATTTGAACCGCGTCCAGCCGCTCTGAGAACTCGGCGTAACGAGAGTAAGTCACCGAGGCGAGCGTAGACCGGAGCGTCCAGTTGCTTATCAGGGGAGTCAGCTCCAGCACGACGCGATAGGTGACGTAATTAAGCAGGTCGTGCTTCGTAAGGGCGAGTGTGCGCATTCGGTCGAAGTAATCGGTGTCCGAAAGGTAGACGCTGGTTGTCTCCGGCATAATCGAATCGCCGCCCACCGCAGCTTCAAAAAATCTGTGCAAGTTGATGGCACCGAGCCTCGGAAGGTCGATCATCTGACGCGTCGAGCAATTCTTGAGACGACCAGCGTCGAGAACGGCCCTGTTGGTGTTCAGCATGCGGCGAATCAAAATTTCGATGGTTGTCACATTCGTCATCATAGACTCTTCAAATGGAGCGGCCGTCTTTATGGTCATTGTCTGCACAAGGGACTCGTAAGCCTTGTTGACCAGACGGGCGGCGAGCTGTGGTTCCGATCCAAGGAAGTGACGAAGCAGCAGGTTGCGTGACTGGCCGATGACAGTTCCAGTAAGACCACGATACACGCTGAACAACGTTTCCAAACCTATCTCAGAAAACACTCGGCCCACCTTGACCGATAGCGTCTGGTCGGGGATGGAGCTATTCGCCTCATACGGCCACCCTTTGAGATCCAGATGGCGTAGTACGGCATCCCTCACGTTGCGGAAGAGGTTCGGCTGCGGCCGGACACACTCATCGATGAAAAACTTGAGCTCCGGAAAGGGCGTCGCGTCCGAGCGGATCACGTTGACCAGCAGCTCAATGAAAAGGTCGACGAGCGCGTAGTCGACCGAGAGGCGGTCGCTCTGCACGTTAGACGGCTGTCGGTGCTGCCAGCGGACGCACACGTGCTGGTAGAAGTCGTCGCAGGGTCTGATCTTGGGCTCCAGTTCGTCGATCAGCTTGACGCCTTGCTCGACGCACGCCTTGCTCGTGCACTTGGTGCCCTTCAGCATCCTGTGAAGGCTCTTGCGAGGTCCTCGCGGATTCCTGGGCGCCGGTCGTCTCAACTTAAACAAGTTACGGTTTTCTTCGGGGGGCTGGATACGCCAGTCTTTGTTTTGGACACCGTCGGACGACGCTCTGGGTAGAGCCGTGGCGTCGGCGCCACTGTCGGAGTCAGTGTTGGACGCATCGCTGCTGTTCTCGGACTCTTCGCCGGCTGCGCCCTGGGCGTCCTTGTTGGCGACGTCAGTGAGGACCATGGAACCGACAAGCAGCAGGCAGGCGACGGCGATGAGGAGAAAGGTAATGGCTCGCACGCTGGTGCCGCCGACGGCGTTGCCGAATTCGGAGTTGGGTCCGGCGCGGTTGGCGTTGCGCCGCTGCTCGTCCGCCGGACCTGGCTGGTCGGCGGCGATGCGTACGAACGGCTCCTCCTGGACCGAGTCGCGCACGCAGCCGAGGACGTTGGTGCTCGACTGTTCCTCCGTGGCCCGGCTGCTTCCGCCGCTGCGGGCAGCGCGCACGTTTCTGATGCGCGACAGCGAGGAGCTGACGACGATCTCGTCCTGTGGGATGTCGAAGACGAGGTGCGACTCCTCGGTCATCCTAGACGCGTCCTCGTTTCTGGTTTCCTGCGAGCCCCAGTGCTGCGAAGCGACGGATGCGGCACTGCTTCTTCTTCTGTGCTCGAGCTCACGCGCGTGGCCCGTGAGCTTTGCTTTGCTTCCCTAGATACATGACACGTACCCACTTTGGAAGATAATAATGGCCAATAATGCAATGTAGAAACTGTTAAATGTTATTTTAGGTAAGCTTTGAAATTTGAAACCAAAAATAAAGAAATAAATCGGCAATAATACGTGAAATATTCAATTTAACTACAAGTACTATGCTTTTGAGCCTGCATTCCAGACTGCCGTAATAACCTGACGGGAATAATTTTGAAAACTTAAGTTTTCACGAAATGACGAAGAATTTGAAAAAAAGATTAAAATGGTACTTGTTGAGCAGTTATAATAAAATTACAAACGGCATCAAAGGCTTTCTTGTGGAAGTATCCCAAACCTGATGCACCGAAGCTTAAAACATTTTGCTCCAATAACTTAAAGCCTATTTTTGTAAAAGAAGTAATTAGATGTCGAGCTCTGATACGAGAATATCTTGCACATGACAAAAAGTAATGTGCGAAATTTTTCAGTTCTCTGCAGAATACGCAGCGCGGCGAAATGGTCGAGATACCCAGACGTATTCGCGAGCGCATCGTCGTTCTGCCGTTGCCTAAGAACATGCACCCGACACATCACATCGGTTGGCGCAACAGGCGCGCCCAAGACCTTGAAAAGAAATTCGGCAATAGCAAAGACACAGTTTACGTGGACGCGGCCCGTTACGACTGCCACCGCGGCTTCGCGGTCGCGATCACGGATCATGTAGGAACTTGTGTCACGAGTGCGACGATAGGCACGGAAGAGACGGAGGCGGCCGAAGAAGCTGCCATAGCCCTCGCGATAGCCACCACGGACGCCGAGGTGATAATAGGCGACTCGCAGGTGGCGATACACAACTATACGCCAGCGGTCGGATCTCCCGCGAAGCGGCCCGCATTCTTCAAATTCACGAACGCAACATCTGCCGCAAAAACGACAGTTTCCTCGTATGTACCCCCGCCCACACGGACCCTCCGCTTGCGGGCAACGCGACTGCCCACGCCGCGGCTCGAGGACTTACACGCCGAGCTGCGACGCCTGCCGACAGTCCCGATGTCTCGCACACTTCGACAGCGATGCGGGAATGGACGTGGGGGGATCGCATGACCACTTTCAGAGACATCACGCAACACTACAGACCGAACAGATGCAAATATCCACCACCCCACGCCAAACTAAACAAGAAACAGCAGGTTGCCTGGAGACAACTACAGACACACACGTACCCCAATCCGGCGATCCTTCGCCTCTACTACCCAGGCATTTATACGTGCGACGCGTGTAAGGCGTGCGGAGCCAGAGTGACGCTGCAGCACATGCTTTGGAAGTGTACCGGTAGCGCGCAGCAGTCCCCTACGAACCCAGTAGACATGGCGGTCTCGAACCGCGAGGCGCGATGGGAGGCAGCTCTGCTCAGCCACGACCTTGCCGATCAACTGTGGGCCGTCCGGCATGCCCAGGATGCCGCCCGGGTCCAAGGACTCGAGGCCGTCACCTAGGCCGGGGTGCTTGTAGCGCCACCCCGCTCAATGACGCCGGACATGTTCAATAAAGTTTTTACTCACTCACTCCGCAGAATTAACACAGGAGTGATATCGTCAGACCAGCCCTGTAACAGTAAAAGTTCAATGGGGGGACACACGACATCGAAATCTGGTGACCATCACTTCTGATTGTCGAGATGGCTCCACTGCAATTTCCATAGGTATCTTATAGCTGGTTGGCGGAGTACCTTTTTCTTTATTTTCTTTTTTGCAGTGTTTACTATATACAAAAAAAAACTGGGGGACCTTTAAGCTTCGCCTTTAAGAGTAAAACACGATAGCGAAATCCAGCCCCTAGTGCACCCTGCAACAGCTAAGTGCATACTTACTCATATGTTTTGTTACATACACACGCACACACACAAACACGCACACAGTAGATTGGACCAGCGCGCGCTATCATCGCCGAATCGGCTGGTTTTCGTCATGACACCTGTCGAACAAAATGCGTTAAAGTGGCCCTGAAACACTTTTTATGTAACCATGGAATAAATTCACTAAAAGAGCTTATTGCCTGACGAATTCAATGCCGCGAAAATTTTCAGAATTCATCTAGTGCGAGTGGAGTTACAAAGGTTTGTCGCATGCTGCAATTGAATTATCTCTTCTCTCGTCCCGATGCAAGCGCTGGAAGATAAGCAGGAAAAGCAGAGAGGGGTGGCAGGGCAAAAAAACTACCATGCTTCGCGACCTTGAGCACTTTTTTTCTTCGAACACGCGGCTTATTCAGTGTGATCACGCGCGCACGCGTGAACAGTTAGCGGCCTCCCGCGGCTATCTTGGTAACTTGATTTTTTGGTCACGGACGCACAGACGAATTTTCGCTCACAGCCGACGGGGCCGACGTCAGCGGTGGGTATCCTGCGACACGAGCTTTTTAACGCTATCGCGTTAAAAACTTCGGTTGTACAAGTTCCCAGAGGAGACCCTCGAGGTGGTGACGAGACAAGAACTGGACGTCCTCATGTGAGACATCTAGCTGGAGACCTCGTTGAATCTTTCCGAACTTTTAATAAAGTGATTAACGTTCTTACCGGCCAAAATTGACCCAGTTGGCCAATTTACTACACAGTGGATACGAAATAAACTTCACGAGTGTTTTGCAAGATGCGCGCAAACGAGTTTACGATCAACGAAGTGAACAAACGGCGTGAAACACGGGCCATTGTAAGACGGACATAATGCTGTTTTTTCGCTTCGTTGATCACGCACCATATTGCCCAAATAAGCAGTTTAGTGTAGTACAGCTTACGATCCACACGCTGGGACTGAAAGCCATTGGAACGAAATGTTTTGAAGCCATGACAACTGCATTGCGGGCTTGCTGGACGGCCAATTTTTGGTCGGCTAGGCTTCGTGCAATAGAATAAGGGGGAGGGAGGGTTGGATGGAGGGAGTTAGTGCACAGTCATTACTTCGAAGTGGACTAATCTAAAAGATGATCAAACAAAAGACCATTGTGGACGCTCAGGCACTATTGTACCGTCTGTCCTGTTCAGTCATGCCGTTTCATACAAACTCACAGGGTCTCATTATGCATTTGTTTAGACGACATCATTGGACGTTTCGCCGTGGCAGCTTAGCACGTGACGTGTCTTTCAGTGGGTTCGATACCCGCGGCCACGGCGGCGACATTTCAATGGGGCCGAAGTGCAAAGAACTCCCGGGCACCTATTAGGCACACGTCCAGGAACCCCAGGGGGCAGAAAAAAATCCGGAGCCCTCCGCGATGGCGTTCCTCGTAATCTTAATCGGCACGTGAAGCACTCGCAATTATTATTGCTCCATTCAAAGGCGACTTTCGACTATGCATATGTTCACGATTACTCCGCTTTTTAAGTGCGTGGGACTACGGGTCCGACTTGGTGTTCATATATAGATCTCATGTGGTCTTGTCAAGTTCACAATCAAGTGCTCAATAAAAGCGTACCTAGAAGGAGGCTGTAAATGCTCAAAATCACTTTAACAGAGGTGAAAGAGGTCTAAAATAGTATAATTAACAAGAATAACAAAAAATACCCATATTCTGCTAAAGGCAACCATGAGTAAGCCACGAAGCAGCGCAAGGGTCGACTTGAAATTCCATTCATGACAGATACTCTGCCTAATGTTAGCTCAACCTTGCAAGTGGGGGCACACCATGTCATCACTGTAGTTTTGTTGCTTTTACTCGTAAACAGTTCTTCTGTCAAGCTTGAGCGAGTTGTTTTAGCTAGGATTCACACAACCGTCTCCGTTTCCGGTGACCTTTGTAACAACCGAATAATGCGCATTTTTAGATGTGTTGACGACTTCCTCATGCTTCTTGACTGTTACCCCATGTCCTGGGCTCTAGATATTATAAACATCATCATCAAGTGTTTCGAACCATTTGTTAGGTTTTTAAATATAGCTCTCCTTTTTCACCAAGGCCACGCTTGCTGGGCGTACAAGCCAAGGAGCAACAAACGCCTGCTTCCGTATCACTCTGCCCACACAAAACTCATAAAAAGAGGCATTGTAGACTTGTGCTTTAGAAACGTTTTACAGAAGTCTAGTCCGCATCTAATGGCAGCTAGTTTTAAAGAGCAAGCGGAGCGACTTTTGAATGGTGGCTGCCCCTTTTACGTACAGGTTTCTGTCGAAAAATTTCGTCAAGAAGCTCCAGACCTCGGAACACATTCTCGCCCAGGTTGAGCCAGTAAGACCCCAGAAGCTTGCCGTAGTTCCTTACTTACATGGAGTCTCCCACAACGTGAAAAACGCTGGAGAGCGGGCCACTGTAAAGGTGGTTTTCTCTGCCCCGAAAAGGTTGTCGTACTTGAGCATGAAGGTTATTTGTTTCACATGCTAAACCAGGTCGTTCTAAAAGGCCCAAAACCCTGCTTGTCACGCGCGCAGGAAATACAATCTATCAAAGACCTCTTCTAAGTGGTTAGAATTACATGGGACCAACTAATCGCTGTACTAATGAGTGGCTCCATGAACATGCTTGCAACGTAAGGAATGCTCGCGATGGTTTTTTGGCACTGCACTGCAGCACATGTGGCTGAAAACCACCTTTTTCACAATACCGTGATCGTTGGTAAAACAGAAATAAATAGACAAGGAATATAATGGAGGCAGAGAGTATTTGTAGATTAAAAATGAACTGCATCAGCACTCCCTCTTCCGCTCTTTGCGAAAAGAATTGCCCCTCCCATGGTTGTATATTTTCACACATAGAAACTGTGGGTTTGAAAATAGTTTTTATCTGTTTCTTCCCATTTCCTGAGTATAAATGTGTACGCTTTTCAAAATATATTCTGTTGGAAGTTAGCACTCCCCCTTGTCCCGTGTCTCACAGTTTTAACGCACAACGTTATTAGTTATGTGTCACCAACACGCCCAAATTCATACTCTTGTCATGTGTATATGAGTTGCCAGTGGTAGCGATTCAGTAAGGAAATTGTTTTCATAAAATATGCGACACTCACACGAGATATTTCTACGAACGACGTTCCGTGCAAGAGTTTGAGGAAAAAGGTCAAGGCACCCTCACCCCACTTCCTAAATAGCTCTTGCGATCGCTAAACGTTAAGGTGGTGCATGAACGCTAGTGCGTTGAGACACGTTTGATCAAACTCAAGTATAAACGTAGGCATATACAGGCTGTCCCACACAGCGGGAGCCAAGACTTTGAAAATCAGACACTTCTCAAATAATATCCGGGTTTTAACGTACCGAAACCACGACATGATTATATGAGAGACGCCGTAGTGGAAGCCAGCATTTCGACCATCTGTTGTTCTTTAGCGTGCACTGACATAGAACAGTACGTGAGCCTCTACCATTTCGTTTTCATGAAAACGTGACCGCCATGGCCAGGATAGAACCCGAAACCTTTGGGTCAGCAGCCGAAATTAAAGGCACTTCAGAGACAAATTGAAGCAAACGTATACTACTCGCACCATGCAGCCTATAGATACTCAGGCTATTTTATTTCCCCACAAACTAATTAAAATGTTTAAAACGCAACTTTTTAAATATAGGCTGAAAAGGCAACTGTGAACTCTGAGCTGTAGAGAAGTTGCACAAACAGACGATAACCGAACACGTAACGGCTAGCGATCATAGCTCGTGCTATCGTTTTGTAGCGCCAGGCGTACACCGCAAGGCCCCATCCTTGGACCTTTACTCTTTCTAATTTACATTAATGACCTGCCATCCTGCGTTACCTCCACAATCAAGATATTCGCCGATGACTGCGTCATCTACCACGTAATCACCAACTCGCTTGATTCCTCTAGAGTGCAATCTGATCTGTGCCATGAAATGGAACATTAATAAATGCAAACATGGCTGTAAGGGGGGTCCAAATCCTACCAAAATTTTTAAATTTTACTGTATATGCACGCACACATAAAAAAACCACGCGCGAACAGACATACCCTATGATTGAACACCCCTCTCTCCCCCAGAAAAAAATTGCTGGCTACGCCCCTGAATGCAAAGTAATTAGCGTCTGCCGAGAATGTACTGTCTGCGTTACCCCTGCTCATTCAATTACTAATGTTCCATTGTCATACGTCAATTCCTTTTAAGGAGTTGACACAGGTAACAATACATAGTATAATACTAATAACAACTACGTGATTAACAGTGCGAGCTGTATTATCGGTTTATTCCATCTTGACTTTTGCTTGGCTGTTTTCTCCCTAAAACTTCTTTATAAAACACTAGTTGGGTCTAAACTCGAATACGCCACTGTAATGCAGAATTCTCACTCTTGTATAACAATTAACGCACTTCATTGCAACCGACGTCGTTCAGCTCGTTTCATCGTTGGTTATTGCGGCCGTAAACAGGCAGTTCAATAAAAGATGCTCTGGACCTCCCCAACTTGTCTAAGAGAAAGAAGCAAGCCCACCTACGTGTCTTGCACGTAGTCTTGATGATGAATTTTGAAGTAAAACGCACATTGTTTTCCCCAATTTCTTGCGTTTCATCTCGCGTCGACCATAAATTCAATGTTCAAATGCAGTATTCTCAGTCCCACATGCAGTTTCACTCAATGTTCATCTGCATGGAATCCCCTACCTGCCTTCACCGCCAGCAACCCTGATCATGCACCATTCAATCAAGACTTCCACATTAAACTTCTCACGTCACTCCTCTGTGTAACGCCGCAAACGACATTGACAATAACAAACAAACAAACTAACTAATGAATAAAAAGCCGAAATTAAAAAAAAATATTGCAGCATATTCAGGGAGTGAATAATGATGAGTGGGGCGAAGCGCTGGAGGGTTTCATCGCTAAACCGTGAACCATCCGTGAATATTGCTCACTACATCATCAAACACGTCACAAACCTTGTATATATTTATACAAGAAATTTTATTATTCGTAAGTGGTCGCTTATACGTCGCTTCCGTTCCCCTTTCATTATAACGGCTTTATGGTCGGCGAAGAACGGTGATAGTGATGGAGCGTAGTGGGACGTTTGCGAAAACGAGGTTGTGGGCAGTTTGGAAAGTTGGAATCATAGGTGGTCACGTTCAAACAAGGGATGGACACAGCGGGACAGCTCTTTAGCGCACACCTGTATACAAGTACAGAATCATCTTCAATTTCATATTAGCAACTTCTCAACGGTATTTACTTTATAGTCGGTGAAGTGGTGGATCGGCGATAAAACGTAGTGGGTTGTTGGCAAGGGCAAAGTAGTGGGCAGTTGGCAAAAATGGAACTATAGATGGTCACGTACATACATACAAGGGATGGACAGACCCACGCCTTTAGGAGCTTCACCCCTAAAACAAGAGTACTGGATTTTTTCTATAGTCTTAGTTTCCTTCACCTTTGGTTGTGTCTTTTCCTCAGATTGATTGTTCGACTGATTGAACTCTCTTGAAAGATGACAAAACAACAATCGATTGAAGCTTATTCTACTGAATGTTTCTAGGAAAACGCTTCAATGAATTTATTTACCGGTTGTGCCTCCTGTTACGTAGAAGGAAGTGTCATTGGAAATGCAAAAGTCGCGCCGGTGTTTGCCTGGCAGCGCAGCCGAACACGTCTTACGTGTTTTCAAGCGAGTGCCCTTCGTACCGGACAGGCAAAACTTTGACCTTGTCGAAACGTAATCGACTCAACAAATCCTTGTTGCGCGATTTCCGTTGGGGCGGTGGTCATTTTCTTGGTTTTCCTTTTGTGTGTAAGTGTGTGTGTGTGTGTGTGTGTGTGTGTGATTCCTTGTTTTTATCTTTTTCACATAGCACGCTGCTCGGGTGTCTACATTTATGATAGAGACTTCGGTGGCTTGCCGCGAGATGTGGGCGTAAGACACTCTATAACAGCTTTTGTGACACGCCATTCTTGTACTTGCCTGTGAGTATTTACAACAAGACGCTGTTACGTACAGATTCATCGGAGGTGCTTTTTTCCCCGCGGTTGTCGCGAGACGACTGACTGCACGGCGAAAAAAAGAAGAAAGATAGGAGTATTTGTTAGTCTTCTCGGTGAGCCCAGAACTGGCCACTTGCACGACTTTCTATATTAAGGGCGCACATTAAATCTCTCGTGAGTGCCTGAAAATTATCATTTGTCGCGAGACTCTTCTAAGAGAGTATAAGGATCTCAAAAGAGAGTTGACATGCCTCTTCCGATAGATTCGTGCACGTGGCAAGTCAGGAGTCATTTAGGGAAGAAGTCAGGAGTCAATCTACGTCACAGCTGATTTGAGAAGTGAAACAAACAAGTTTATATTACATTGCCAGATACGTACGTTAACTGCTAGCTATGACCCATTTTCCAAAACACCCATCACCGCGAAAAAAAAAACAATACGTGACACGCTCACCCGAAAACCGTCATCAGCCATAACTGGCGCTCACCTAAGTAATGATAAATTTTACTTTTAGACCTATGCTCTTAAAACAGGTCCCACCGACCCAAAAGCGAACGTTTTCACCACTAGGCTACGCGCCCGTGCCTGTTCATTACGTATGGGAGGGAAGCATATGAATGCTTTCTATAGCGACGATGCCAGAAAAGCAATTGGAAAGCAGTGCACTTGGTTCATTCGGCGCTTCATTGAATTACTTATGCGAAAACCTCGGATGCCTCAGCAAACTCGAAAACTGACCATTGACGTTGACTCATTCACACACTCGCTCGTGAATTGACTGACAATTCACTCACTCACTCTCTCACTCACTCCACTCACTTTCCCACTCACTCACTCCACCCACTCACTTCACATTCTCTCACTCACTCACTCACTCACTTCACTAAATCACTTCACATTCTCTCACTCACTTCTCTTAGTCTCATTCACTCACTCACTTCACTAAGTATCACTCCCTCACATCACCCTCACTCACTCACTTCACTTCTCTCACTCACTCACTCATTTAACTTAGTCTCACTCCCTCACATCACCCTCACTCACTCACTTCACTTACTCTCACTCACTCACTTGCACACGCGCGCTCAAACACACACAGGTACGAAGGACACATACGCGCACGCACGCACGATGTTGCAAGGAAGTCTGCAAATATTTCATACTTATATAGCTACGCTTTACACGCACACACGCACCTTGAACGCCTTCGTCCTGCTACATGAAAACCGGTTCCATCCGGTGCCTCACACTAAACGTCTGAACGCCGGCGGCTATACCACGAGACTGGGCACGCCCACAACTCTTTAACTAAACACCGCACTGGCAGTAATCCTGGCGCCGCGTAGACTCGCCAATTTGATCGTGTTGACTTGCGCCAGCCGGACTAAAGATGCGTCGACTGTCACGGCGGCGATAAAAACATGCCCATTGGAACACGCCTCTTCCTCGTGGCGCTTTTGAATAGGAGTCGGAGGTGATGCCAACGTTCGACAGATTTTCTTGGCAGCACTCGAAATGCACGTAGTGCCCGGTGTGTGTTGTTTTGTATAGATACAGACAGGCGATTGTTCGCAGGGAGAGCTGGGAATGTGTTCGACGAGGCAAGATTGAACTCATCGGAAGCAACAGTGTGGCCAGTCTTCTCCGCAGTATAAAAGGACAGACAAGATTAGACGGCTCACTGTCCAAGCATGAAGTTCCCGGTGGTGTTTGTCGTGGCCTTCGGCTTCATCTGCCTGACTGTCACCGATGCTGACGAAGAGACCGGTAAGCGTACTTCAGTTGCGCTTGCGTTCTTTCAGGATTCCTTCGGTTAACTCTACAGACTGATGCTTGATTGACAGCAACCAACTGAACCAACAGACAATCAAGCAAAGGAAAGCATTGGGGGAAAGGAACTGTTAGGTATTTTAAAACCGTATATAGTTTAAAGTTAATGATGTATATTGAAATGTATTAATTCGGAAAAAAATGCCCCCACCTCTCTGACGGGAATCGTGAAGAAATGCGAATGCATTGCGTAGCGTTCATAGCGGCGTTTCTCACGTGAGAACCCATCATTAAAAGAATAATGCTCTTTTTTCTTACACCATGCAGGCAATAGCGCCGTTCGACACACGAGGAGTTTTTCTGTTGCGAGAAACGTGGTATGCGTTTCCAGCTCTTATTTAAAAAAATACTATGCAGCATAGGGTTTCATACAATAATACCTAGAGGGGAATCTTGCGCTAGTGTCTACGCGGGCATCTTCAGCGGCGATGTACCCCATGGGAATTATGGGAAGTACAGGCTTCAGATCTGCTTCGTATGGATTACATTCTTGAGATTCGCGACACTTCTTTTCCGAGTGTAAAACAGTGATATGAACTTATATTTCATTGAAACTCACTTCATTTATTTGTACGCAAACTTTATTGCAAAAGGTTTTCGTTACGAGGCGACAAGAGTGAAACCTGGGCAAACTTAACCACGGGGGTATGCATCGCCCTGGCATTGCGTTCCAGATTTGGCATCAAGATTCAATGAAATATTTTTTACAAGAATTGAAAACAAGCATGCTTGTTTTTCTCTCAAAATTACGCATTGTCTATTTATGGAAATAATAGTACACTATCAAGTGAGAAACACTTAACGTTTCGTCTTCTGCAACCCTAGGTGCGTCTGTCCAAGTGGTCTGCCCCCAACGCACCTCTGGTTCTCTTACACGGTGTGTTCTGTTATGAAGCCGAGTCAGCGCAGCCTGACGGTGCGTCCACTAGCTTCGTCAACGTTTCGCAGTTGACTTAACAGTTTAGGCAAGACGCGCTCGTCAAAAAACATGAACTCGACGGAATATCCTGCACAGGCATGAGACGCTACATCTATACACAGCAGTGAGAGGACGACGCCTCGTTTAAACTGTCAAATACTACTCCTAAATCTCGAACATCACAGGTAAACAAGGGACCTGGTGGTCTTCAGCCTTTTCGAACAACAAAGACATGGCTTCAGCGCTTTCCACCACACCCCACTACCGGCACTGCGTGAAGAACGAAGCTGAAACTGTAGAAAGAGGTGTGTAGACAGTTCGCTAGCTAACCCTATCCAATCCGAAGCCTGTACTTCCCATAATTCCCATGGGGTTGCACGATCGCAGCGCTAGATTCCTCTCTAGATATTATTGTATAGAACTCTATGCTATGCAACATAGAGTTTCTCACCAACACCTAGATGGAAGTGAGGTGCCACTATCTATGCGATTTCTTAGGGGCGATGTTGGACCGCTGGGAATGACGATATATGTGTCTGCGAGGCTTGTGTTGACTGGTGTTGAGCGAGGCTTTTGCTCAAAAGCGAATAAGACTGCTTAAATAAAGCTTCTCTGTAGCAAACGTTATTAGTGGATCTCATTCACACGTATTCTATTCTAAAATAAATGTCCACTTTCCTTGATGGCACAGCCAAACGGAGAAGGAAAGAAACAGATTACATAAACGTGGCGAAAAAAAAACGCTCGCTTTTGCGGCCGTTGGTTACTTCTTCCTTTTTGTGAAGCTGTACAACAACGTAGAAGGTTTTAGTGTTAAATAAAACACGTTTTTGTGCAATGACAAAAATAAATAGCTTAATACATGGACTTTTTAGTAAGAAATAAATCATTTTAACGTGAAACCAGACGAATCTTTGAGGTATACAAATCCGAGTCAAGTTCGAAGCTCACGTATCCCGTCATTCCTTTGCATCCAGCAGCTCACTAGTGCCGGATTTTGCTCTACGTATGATTGTGAGAAACTCCATGCTATACTGTGAACAAAACAAATAGCATTCTCCGCTCGGAGTTGGCGTTTCAAAGCGGCGTCTCGAGCACGCATTTCCGAATGTTCGTGAGGGGCGCCTAACCAGCGAATGGTCGAGAGCTAGGTGCGAGTGGACGGGAAAATGGGGTGCAGGGGAGGAGAGAGAGAGCGAATGACGATAGAAGGAGCGGCGAACCACTGCACCTGTCATTGTATCTGGCGAACATAATGTCAGCGTCTTACCAACACGAACGCTACACAAACATATAAATGCGTTTCAAACACACTGCATTAAGGCGGTGGCAAGTCACGTTCAAGTCGAGGAGGTGGAGGCCCCGGTTGCTAGGGTTGAGGATAAACGCGTGCTCCCGCAGCTGTTGCTGACAGCTGCCGACGCCGAAGCGTGACATGGTGGAAGCTCCAGTTGCTAGGGGCGCGCACGCTCGCAGCTGTTGCTATGGGAGAGGGTGTTGGATAGATCTCGACGAACGCCTGAAACAGACCGACTAAGAAATGCGTTCGCATTTAAAACACGCTTTACATTGGTAGGATGGATCCACACGCACAACTTTCAACTACGCGGCTGATGTTCTAACAAAAGAAATACATAGGCGGTTCCCACCCTTCCACCCCCGGCCACTTTGTTGTTTTTTGTGTGCGGTTAATACAACGTTAGCCAGCGCCCCTCATAGCCCAACCGGCAACTATAGAACAGTTTTCGGAGAGGACGTGACGAGTGATCTTCTCGAGGTCACAGATGACCAATAAACTTGCATGCCACTTTAGGCTTCTAGTCTGTCAGGACGAAGCCCTGCTATGAAAGTATGAAAGGCGGGAACCTGTTAGAGGGCTAGCTCTTTTGTAAGGTGGCAGCAATAAAGAGAACCTACAATTGGGCAGAGGAAAGTATAGGGAACATAGGGGAAAACAGGAGCAAGGAGCAAGCTCTCATTCCTTCCAATATGTTGTGTGTTCTGCCGGGGTAATCTATCCGATATTGATTACAAGAATGGCTGCCCTTTCAATCTTAAGATCCTCGTCACTATAGTATTGAGTCTCCATATATGTAAGAGAAAGACATGCGTAGAACTTCCTTTAGAGAGGTACGTTAACCCTCTTCTGAAGGATCGTGGGACGCATGAAATATAGAGAGTCCATGCACTACTCTCCAAAAGAGCGTCAACGTGTTTCTCTAAAGGTGGGAGCCAAAGGACATATTTTTTTTCGCTTAGAGAACTTCCTGTTGGATTCTTAAAGCTTATGGCTTAACGTCTCACTTCTTACAGCACAAGGCCCCTTAAAGCACAAGCCGTGCGGTGTTCACGAAGAGTTCAAGGAGTGCCAGAGCAGCAGCTGTGGAGAGTGGCGCTGCGGGGAAGTGCGCGGTGCCCTCAGGCCTTGCACGGCAGACTGCCGGGACGACTGCTTCTGCTCTGAGGAGTACAACCGGCATCCGAACGGCACCTGCGTACCGCAAGACCATTGCCCACCTTCGGCGGTCGATCAGTCGGAAGAACCTCGTGGTAAGCACGCATCCTGTGCATTTTACCAGACATTTCCAGCACGGTTGTACATTGCACTATACCGGTGGGCAGATTTTTCTTGGCACCCGGTATAGCTTTAGGGGTACACTAAGGTAAATGTTAAGTCGACGTTGATTGTTGAAATAGTGGTCCAGAAACCTCGTAGTGCCACTTTTGCACCAAGTGCTTATTTTGAAATAAAACCTCGCTTCAATGGTCCGCATCGCGTTAGAGCACTTCAAATAACCCGCGTGAAAGCGGCCTCGTGGACGTCACTGTTTCTGTGCCGAACGTTGCCCACCTTTACTACGCCGCGAACACCAGTGACAGCAGAGCGGACGCAGCGAGAGCCACAGTAGCAACAAGGGCCATCGAAAACTTTTCTGCAATATCCTGCTTGCTTGGTTGAAGTGGGTCCTGCCAGATGGCATCACCTATTCAGTCTTATCAGCCAAAAACTGAAGCGAAAAAAGAGATATGATTTATTAGAAGCCAGAGAGGTCAAAATGGAAGCAAAACTGCTGCCCTGCCTATTTGCAACGAATTCATGGAAGTATTTTGCGCGAAACACACTTTTTTATCTTAAGCGAAGTTTGAAAAAAAATAAACCAGTTGTCAGATTGCGCTTGTCCGTGTGTCTCCTTTCTTCCGCGCAAAGTATTTCCAGGATAAGTAATACACTGTAGCACAAACTGTACTAATGAATACCTCGCGCACTTCCCGTTAGTTACGCCGGGCGGTTCTTTCTTCCACCATTCCCGTCAGACACCGTACTTTCAAAGGAATGCCATTGTGAAAGTAGAAAAAAAAACACCGCCACACTTCTAACTCTGAGAATGAAAGGGTGAGAGAACTTGATATGACATGATTACTGGTATATAGAGATAAACATTGCCTGATTACTGTGAGTAAAGTCTATTTTCTCTGGACCTGCCGGCCATTTTCGCTTGTTAGCCGTAGTCAAGCGTCTCCCATTCTGCTCCCCAGGTCAATCTCGGCGAGTCGCACGTCACGACAAACTCTCGAGCGAGTCCTTCTGTAGCGGCGAGACGGCGTCAACCGGATTCTGCAGAGTTCATTGCTACACCGAGTAGGACGTCGGTGTAGAAGCCGTCAAAACAAACGGAACGCCGCAAACAATGCTTCCCGTCTGGTCCGTCTGCCCCTGTTTTCGTATAAAGTTATCAGGGCGTCCGTTGCGTTTCAATTTGCTGCTTCCTTCGGCAACGGCACGTGGCCCCATCGGCACTCGACACCATGCGACAATAGCGACGCCATGTGATCACTGCGTTCAATCGGGGAGAGAGTGGCCGAGCAGTCCAGACTGTCCTATCTTAGGAGGTCGTTTCCGGTGTAACTCATTACTGCGCGACAGCATGAGTCGTATGCGATAATGCTTGCAATGACAGCGGTGTGAGCAACATGTTGAAACCATACGAGAATGCTTGTATAGGGAGATATGAGCCACTTCCGTTGCATTCCTCGCGACACCCCGTCTGCGCGAGAAAGATTGGAAGCTCGTTTTTTTCAGCGGCATGTTTGATCCCCGACATCCGCTGTGCCTCGGCGAGCAAAGAAAAAACGCGAGCGTCGATCGACTCACACCAGTTGTAGTGAACGAGTGCGAAGACGAACATCGGCCATGAAGAGCCTCGTGGTTTTGGTGGTGGTCTCTGTAGCGGTGTGCCTGGCTGACACAGGTATAAATATTCGAAGTTTAACGTTATCGCAGCGTAATTAACAGACGTACTGCGTTGATACCTGCTTGCTGAGTCATGCTGCTGTCAACGTTCTCTTAGTCGCAAGCTCAAGAACGAAATAATGTTTCCTTGTCACTTTAGGAATAAGTACAGAATAGTTTAATTCCGACGGCCCTTGCTCATAGGCCCAGAGTCTATTGAATCAAACTGGAGACAAATTAAGAGACGGCTCAATCTGTGTTAGAATGAAACAAGATAGGTGTGAATCTATAAGAGAGAGCGAAGCAGAAGCGAAAGTTTGAAAGGAGGCGGGGATAGGTGACACTCTGTACTTGATGCTTTCAGAAGAAATCAAGTCGACGAATCAATGCGGTGACGTAAGGTTGACAACCAGTGTTTTGTTACAGTTACGGACATGCAACAGCGCATTCATAGCCGGCTACTCGAAGAATGCTTTGTGGTTCCTAACGTTCATTGACCATTTCCGTTTCCCGACTCGATAATGCTATAGTTTCGTTTTCAAAGGAAGAAAATACTGATCGATCCTTGAATGTTAGCGTGAAAATCGAAGATGTGATCTACGCGCCACCTTTCTACCATCTTTTTAAAGCGTGATGAGGAATGTATAGCCCAGTAAAATCCACGGAAAGAGCAGTTTGTTTGAGACCAATGAGGGGTTTCTATCGCAGAAGGTTGAGAGCCGTCCCCAATAACGTAGCGATGATGTTAAAATACTTGAAGCCATAAGCGTTTTTTTTTGTTAAAACCTACGCTAACGGTGACGTTGATGTTCATTAATTGTTTGTGCAGGCACACGTTAGCACACGTGATTGTTAGGTAAGAAGAAACTCTTGTTGCATTTGAGACGTTGTTAAATCATAATGCTTGTAAACACAAAATCAATCGACATGTTAACGAACGGAAACCTAAAACATGTCTTACCTTTGGTGCATATCTATGTCACAATGTATATATGTATGATATGAACACTCTTTCACTGCAGCGTGAAATCAATCAATCAATCAATCAATCAATCAATCAATCAATCAATCAATCAATCAATCAATCAATCAATAAATCAATCAATAAAATAGTTCATAACGTAGATTACAATTGTTGCCGGTATGTCTATGTTGTAGCTACTGTTTACAGTGTGAAATCAAGCAGTCATTCAATGAATCAAACAATCAACCGATAACACAGTATTTTGCTGTTAGTGCATTGTATGCATACCTACCATCAGGCTGTTGATAAAACGTGTAAATAGTCATGTGCACGTCTATGGTATTGCTGACACCTTGCTCAGAAAGATGAAGATTAAATAAATAAATAAATAAATAAATAAATAAATAAATTTAACAGTGCAAAAAAGTACACTGCACATGGAGATCACAACGCTGCCCTACCTTTTTTTGGCGTTAATCTTTCACAATTACACATTGTTCATGAGTAGACTAGCCCAGCTACGAAATCTAATAAATCTTACATTTGACTCACGTGCGCAGATGGTGACAGCGGCGTGCCGGTGTTCAAGTTCCCGCCCGATCCCGCCGACTGCGGCACAAACGAGGTGTGGAAGCAGTGCGTAAGCAGCACGTGCGCCGAGACGACCTGCAGGAAGCGCATCGTGGGTCCCGGGTGCACGTACGACTGCCGCTACGGCTGCTTCTGTGCCGATGGATTCTACCGCAACGCGGAAGGGAACTGCGTCACGGTCGACCAGTGCCCGTCCGCGGATCCAGATCTCGGTAAGTGGGGGGAGGGGGGAGGTAGGTATTTCTAAACAGGAAAAATGAAAAGTGAGCGCCGGAACATGTCTGCATCAAAGTGCAACACCTCAGCAGTACCTCACAAGGGAAGGGATAAGAATTGACTAAGAGAGATAGAGACAATCTCCCCAATGCTATTTACCGCGTGCTTACAGGAGGTTTTCAGAAGCCTAGAATGGAAACAGTTAAGGATTAGAGTTAATGGAGAGTACATTAGTAACCTGCGCTTCGCCGATGACATTGCATTGCTGAGTTACTCAGGGGACGAATTGCAACTCATGATTACCGATTTAGACAAGGAGAGCAGAAAGGTGGGTCTTAAAATGAATCTGCAGAAAACGAAAGTAATGTACGACAATGTCGGAAAAGTGCAGCGCTTCGAGATAGGTAATAGTACACTTCAAGTTGTAAAAGACTATGTCTACTTAGGGCACGTAATAACCGCGGAGCCGAACCACGAGATTGAAGTAACTAGAAGAATAAGAATGGGGTGGAGCACATTTGGCAAGCACTCTCGAATTATGACAGGTAGATTGCCACTATCCCTCAAGAGGAAGGTATATAACAGCTGTATCTTGCCGGTACTTAGCTACGGAGCAGAAACCTGGAGACTTACAAAGAGGGTTCAGCTTAAATTGAGGACGATGCAGCGAGCAATGGAAGGGAAAATGGTAGGTGTAACCTTAACAGACAAGAAGAGATCAGAGTGGATTAGAGAACAAACGGGGGTTAAGGATATCATAGCTGAAATCAAGAAGAGGAAATGGACATGGGCCGGGCATGTAGCGCGTAGACAGGATAACCGCTGGTCGTTAAGCGTAACTAACTGGATTCCCAGAGAAGGCCAGTGGGTTAGGGGGAGACAGAAGGTTATGTGGGCAGACGAGATTAAGAAGTTTGCGGGTATAAATTGGCAGCAGCAAGCACAGGACTGGGTTCACTGGCGGAGCATGGGAGATGCCTTTGTCCTGCAGTGGACGTAGTCAAGCTGATGATGATGATGATGATGATGATGATGATAAAGAAGGAAGGAAACATTGAGATTGGGAGATGGTTCGAGGATTCCGTGAACGCGGGGTCCCGATCGGCGAGCTGTCGTCGAAGAGACGGCATCACGGACGAGACGGCCACGAAATCCGCCGAGCATATCCATTGCAGTAAGGTGTGGCGTCTTATTGTCGCTTACCTGATTCTTAAGTTTTGGAGAGGGCGCAAGTTTCGTGAACTCGTCGCATATGAAAGGCGTTCAAGGTGGGGGGTGGAAAACTACGAAAGAAAAGAGCTCAATTTATTGTTTGCCACAGCCGACGAACATCCAAGGAAGCCACGTGGAAAGCCGAACACATGTTGAATGTTCCTATTGCAATGTGGATATGGTGGGAAAAAAATTAGTGGCACTTACAGTGAGTCGTGTAAGACAGGGTTTAAGACAGGGTGTAAGACGGTCGTGTAAGACAGCTGTTGGGCACGTAGCTTTTCCTGGCTTCGCTAAGCTTTTCTCCTCGCCCACTCCACACTCTTTCAACCTCCTTGCTAAATCATATTCAATAAGTCTACGCCAGCACTGATTTTCTTTTTGTTTCTATTTCTATTTAGTTTATTTCTCCTTCTCGCTATTTATATTTGCCTGTCTCTTTCTGCCCCTCTTCCCTTCCACTTCAAACCCGGGTCTGCTGCTTTCCCCTTCACTCTCCTTCTTTCTTCCACCCTTTCCTCTATGTATCCCCATCCCCAAGAAGCAGGCATGCGTTGTGCCCCTATTGGTTATAGTTGTCAGCCTGTTCCTTCCCTATTTCCTCTGTTTTCGTGTTTTCGATGTACACATACCAAATATTCATAAGCTATGCACACTTCCACCTCCTTTATTTCTCGTTTTCTTTCTGTTACTCTCTTCCCTCTTTTTCCTCTACGCTTCCTCCTCACCTTCACTTTTTTCCCCAACACAGCATGGCTTTCTGTGCTATACCATGCAATGATGTATCCTGTGCTAGCGCGCCTGGATATCTCACTTTCGAATTGAGGGTATAGACGCGGGCTCGAAGCTGTCTTCGCCAAGAAACTACTTTGCCGAGAATTTCTCTAGTCCTCTTTCCTTCTACCTCTTTCTCTCTCTTTGTACTCGTTCTGTCACACATCGAAGTTACGACATACGACTCCAGACGAATCGGCACGCCGGTTCTGGGAACGAAGTAGAATAGGAAGAAGAGAAAACGTACACAGGACAATTTTGTTTATCCGACACACAGAAAACGTCGAGCAAGACAGCTCCCCTGTATATATAAAAATAAAATGAAAGCGAGCGCGTAAGAAAATGCAACTCACCTATAAGGGAAATTCTTAAAGCGTCTGCCACGGTAGGCGCCTCTGCTTTTCCTGCGATAACTCGTACTTATTGCCCCTGTTCTTGCCACTTTCTTTACCATTTCTTTACCAGTTCAGGCAGTTCATTTATGTGACACTTTTTCTGCCGTCCTAATGGTGAGTAGGCTCTATAGACGCAATTGTGTCATCGCTCGTGCCTTCAAACTTCGCATTTCTGAGCGGTGTGATAGTGATGATGATGATGAGTTTAACGTGAGTTTAGCGTGAGTTTAACGTCACAAAACCACCATATGATTATGAGAGACGCTGAAGTGGATGGCTCCAGAAATTTCGACCACCTGGGGTTCTTTAACGTGCACCCAAATTTGAGGTCACGGGCCTACAGCATTTCCGCCTCCATCGGAAATGCAGCAGCCGCTTCCGGGATTCGATCCCGTGAGCAGCGGGTCAGCAGGCGAGTACCTTAGCCCCTAGACCACCGTGGTGGGGCCTGAGCGGCGTGTGACACTGAGACTTATGTGGCATCGCGATTGTATTCATACCTCTTGTGGTCACCGGCATTTCGTATTAATCGCAAACGCATAACGCAGGTAATGTTTCCGTGCAGGCTCAAGCCAGCAGTGCGGCACCAACGAGGAGTGGAAGGTGTGCGTGAGCAGCTCGTGCGCCGAGACCACCTGCGAGAAGAGGACCATCGGCCCCGCCTGCACGGCCGACTGCCAGCGTGGCTGCTACTGCTCCGACGGGTTCCACCGCAACAAGGAAGGCGCTTGCGTCACCGCAGACCAGTGCCCGACGGTGTAACGAATGGACTGCGATACATCGGTAAGAAGTGTGGTGCCATCTTTCTCCGAATGGCCAAACGTGAAAGGGAGCTCAGGGTTGGGGGAAGCCATAGCGGTGAAAACACGGGGAATGAGGAAGAGGATGGAAGCATGGGCGTCGACAGGAAGGTGTTCAAGGAGCACTTGCTCCCATCAAGGACACATCAGCCATTGCCCCTAACAACAATCTGCCCCTTGCCCAGCCGCGATGCAACACGGATTTGCTCCCCTCCCAAGAAAAAATTCATGACGACGCTCTTAGACCGGACGTGCACCACTAACACCGTCCACCGAGAGAAACAACGTTATTTATCTCATTTTATGGAAAAGTGGCTAAAAGAAGGCAAGGAGTGTAGTAGGCCTCCTATACCACCTCAGCTCAAATAATAATAATAATAATAATAATAATAATAATAATAATAATAATAATAATAATAATAATAATAATAATAATAATAATAATAATAATAATAATAATAATAATAATAATAATAATAATAATAATAATAATAATAATAATAATATCTGAAATTTAACATTCCCAAACCACCATATGATTTTGAGTGACGCCGTAGTGAAGGGCCCCGGAAATTTCGACCACCTGGGCTTTTTAACGAGCGCCTATAACCCAAGCCTGAAGTAAAGGGTTCTAGCGGTGCATGAAAGCCTGCCGGAGCTCTTGACTACTTTAATGTTTACGAAATCTCAGAGGAGGGGAGGGATTTTTTGACACTGCCACGCAATGTGGCTCTTCTTACTACATTGAGTTGCTAACAACGCAAGTCCTGTTTGCTTCCTTCGCTCCTGGGTTTTTAAGGTTTTTAATGCTATGGCTTTGTGGAACTTACCGAACCAACGAGCTGGCCCGAAATTCTCTACTCTTGGAATTCACGTGCGAGGGCTGTAGAGCCAAGAACAAAAGTGATAAAGAAGCAAGGTAATTCATCGCGAAGAGGAAAAGTAAGATTTCAGAATCTACATATACTTTGTACGTGTTGCTGTAACACACCATCTTCTTTAAGTGTTCGTCCAGTGCTCTCGACCGGGTGACGTCATCTCATAGACGTCCAGATGTACGCATTCACACGCGTAGTTTCCAACACTCTTACGTAATTTGAGCATTTTGTCAGCGTCCACGAACAGAAACATTTCTTGTGGTTAGTGTTGGAATTTGCGCGGTGCACAAGCATTGCTTGTCGTTAGGAGTAGCACAAAACACATCTAAACAAAACTATTTCGCAATGAATTGACCATTTCCAGCATCAAGAGAGAGTGAGAGAAACACTATCAGAAAAACAGAGATTTTTGCCGACGTCTGTATAACGCTAGTATGCTACTTTGTACAGGGATGAGAAAGCGGACTAAAAGGTTTCAGCAGAAAGGGAAGAAAAAAAATCTAAAAAAAAGTTGTGACCAAGTTAACTTGACAAAACTATTTACAATTAGGGTGTCAGATAAGTGAAGCATGAAAGCATGAAAGTTCTTTTCTTTTCGTATTGTGTCTGCTTTTATTTCGTCTGTTCGCGCAATGCGATATCTGTGTTTATCATTCATGTCCAGGATTTCTATGCGTGGGCCGGCTTTCAGAAGCAAAGCATGGCCGGACCTCAGCGGACACCTAAAGCTTGGAAGAACAAAGAATGGTTACCTAACTAATAAACATTTGAAATAGCAGTGCGTTCAATAGATGGACTGTGTGGTTGCATATGTTCTCGCTGCAAGTGCGGTGAACGGGCTTTGTGAACCAAACGTTTGTTTTTCAGGCTTTCGTGTTAAGGGACACAAAAAGCAAGTTAACTTGCTTTATTCCAGATCAAAAACGCAGCTAATGACGGTCAGTAACGGCTTTGGCTTACGTTCATCGGGAAGTGCCGTTATAAACCAAATATAAAAGCGCGATGCAGTTGAAACTCGACTGAACGAAGTGATGAGGGCACTCGAATAATTTCGCTAAATCGTAAAATTCGTAAAATAGAGGATACAACTTAGCAGTCCTTCGAAATTTAAATTTGTAGATAGGCGTTGCCGAAAGCTGCTGTGGCATTTTATTTGCTGCTAATACTTGCCTGCAAGTGTGAAAGGTCCGCGAGGTCTGCCCGATCATAACTTTCCTCCTTACCAAGGCAATAGAAGCGATGTAGACGGTCACGTGCATTAAGCTATGAGAAGCTGCGAATATTGAAATACAAGAAACACGAGTGCAGTTAATATGCAGACAGGCAGAGCAACTTAGTCAATGTTAGTAAGAGACCATCAGTGCCATCTGTCGCTCGAGATATTAAAAAAAATCCCAGCGTATCCACGAAGTGAATAATGACGCGTGGGGCGAAGCGTCCGTCTGTTCATGTGTTCAATCGTTCGTGAGTCCGTCCGTTCACGCGTCCGTCCATCCGTGCGTGCTTCCATCTGTCCGTGCTTCTGTCCGTCCTTGCATCCATCCGTCCCCGCTTCCATCCGTCCTTACGTCCACCCGTCCCTGCTTCCGTCCGTCCGCCCGTCTATCTGTCCGTCCATGCTTCCGTCCGTCCGTCTGTGAGTCCGTCCATTCATGCTTCCGTGAGTCCGTCCGTCCATCCATCCGTCCATGCGTCCGTCCGTCTGTCTGTCTGTCTGTCTGTCTGTCTGTCTGTCTGTCTGTCTGTCTGTCTGTCTGTCTGTTTTTTTCCTCACACTAGCACCACCTGCTGAGTGAGTCATACAACCAGGTGGCCACCAACCGGTCACATGAGACATGCATGGAGAGACCCAGGGCTTTAGGAGCTCCTAAAACGAAAGCAACCAGCGCGTTATTCGGGGATATTCGCAGCAACAACAAACCAGTAATAACGCCGAGCGCAATTTTACATGTAACACCACTACCAACTGCAGCGTCCAGCCTCGTGTCGTAACTACGGAGGCTGGACATTTTAACGCACTAGCGTTACATCGCACGTCTGAAGCAAAGCCATGGGTGCCAAATTTAGAAAAAAAAGAATATCGCTGTATTTCTGCTCAAATATTTCCGGAAAAACTTCGTTAACTCGAGTTCAGTGCCACAAAAGCTTTGTACATTCAAGTAATGTCAACATTGAACCGTGTGGGTACTTCCCGGTGAATGAAAATGTGTTCCCTAACTAGATCCAGAAAGCCGTGAAATTTGATTTTATAAAATGATCTTCAACTGCGCACAATTTTTTGAAGAAGACGCGTACACAAAAATTAATATAATAATACCTAAATCTTTACATACAAGAACAACGGCAGGGTTAGAAGGGATGCCATATAGTGGTGGGCTTCGGAAAATTTGACGATCTGGCTTTTTAAGATTCACTAGCATCGCAGAGTACATAGTCTTACAGATACGTTTGTCGTACTCAGGACTAAGGAGTCCAGCTCTCCTGGTAGTCCAAGAATTGTGCTACATTTTGCAGTGTGATGAAGTTCTGTTTTTTTAATTCATTCACTACAAAATAACTTTTAGGGCCCCTCGAAGACTTAAATAGGTTCCTAATTATGAACGCAAAAGTTCAAAGACACGCTAATACAAGACATTTTCTTTAGAAATGGATATCCAAGTTCAAGCGACGCCAAATACTTGGGAAAACCAGATTGCGTTGAAGAATATATTTCGCCAGAGAGACAGCCATTCATAGATGGTGAAAGTTCCAGAGACAGCGAGGATGAAAAAGTTGAACTTGGATCTACACTGCTGAGTAAACAAAAACAATGACACTCGGTGATCATGATATGTGAGGTGTAATGTCCCAAAACAACCATATGATAATGAGAAACCCCGTAGTGGAGGGCTCCGGAAATTTTGACCACCCGGGGTTTTTTAACGTGCATTCAAACTGAGCACACGGGACTACAGCATTTTTACTTCTACTGAAATTGCCGCCACCACAGCCGGGATTCAATCCCGCGATCTGCGGGTCAGCACCCGAGTACCTTAGCCACTAGACCACCATGGCGGGACAATAAGAACGGGTGAGGAAGCGCCACAATAAAATAGAAAAATTGAGAAAAGAAATTAGAAAGCCAATGCAAGAGAAATCAACTATACTTTCAAACTTTGCATGTCTCATGAGAGCTTTCAAGAGTTCAGTGCATGCTTGTTCAATTGTCAACTCGAGGTTCCTGGCTACAACAAACGTGAAAGTAAGAAAATTCTTATAAAATGCACAAGTATTCATTAAAGCTTTGTTTTCTTATTTTTAAGTAATACTTTGAACAAACACTGCCTGGAAATATCTTACTCGGTTGCGTTCATTGCGAAGACTATATGGGAAATAAAGGGTAAACATTCAAAAATCACAATATCATCAGGAGAGAAGTCCTAGTGCACACATTCGGCAATCGCGACCACCATGGGATCGTGTACCTAAAGATCTCGCGAAGCTGATATGTGTACTCTGCGGGCTGTAATCGAAACTGCAAGTTGCTACACATTTTCACAAAAACGTGGCGTCTCGCAAGGACGAATCAGATTGATCGTGTCACGGACGGTCCGCTATATTCACTGATGCACATACAACGTGGTTTGCTTTCGTGTCTTGCTAACGCGTTAACACTGAGGCTAGCACAGCCGAACAAGGGAGTGACTGCCTACTGACCATCCTCAAGAGGACGCTCCTGAACTCGGTGTGGAGGAACGTCAGTCTATGAACATTGCGAATACCATCACGGAGGCCTGCTGCTGTTCGGTTTTCATTTGACACAGAGAATACTACGGAGGCGGAAAAAGAATGTGATTGTAAATCCTTATATAAAGTAACGCGCACATCTTCACGCTGGTTAGTGAGGGTGAATCGGGGTTAAGACGTCTTTATGTGAGGCGAAAAGTTCTAGGCTTCTTTTTTGGTGACATTTGCCATTTCATCATAAAAGGTCGATCTTGCATGTAACATTTGCTGAGACCTTAACTAACTTTGTTTTGCTCCAAACTTATCAGAACGCGTGTTTTTGTGGAGATTAATGCCGTAAGCTTACTTCGCACATCGATTCCTTTAAACTCACTTTTTTCCAGCATACCTGCACACCGCACAGAGTCAGATTCGTGCCCGAAATCGCTTTTCTCTCACACACACCGGCTGCGCGGGGTGTATGCCTGTTATGTGCAATGTATATCTCCTCCTCCTCCTCCTCCTCCTCCTCCTCCTCCTCCTCCTCCTCCTCCTCCTCATCCTCCTCCTCCTCCTCCACCTCCTCCTCCTCCACCACCTCCTCCTCCTCTTCACCCTCCTCCCCCCTCTCCCTTCTCTCCCCCTTCTCCTCTCCCTCAGTGTAGGGTAGCAAAGTGGACTTAGTGTAGTTGACATCCTTACCTTTCTGATATTCTTTCTCTCTCTCTCTCTCACACAGAGAGAGAGAGACGCACATACACAGACGCACGCTCATATAAGCACACACACGCCCGCACGCATAGACACACAAAGACACAAACACACTCCCACACACGCACACAGCACGCGCACACAAACCCACCCACACATACGCACGCGCGCACGCACACACACACACGAACCCCTCCCCTTACACACAGACATAATGGGAATAGCATGTAGTGCGAGAAATCTTGCGCAACGAGAGGTTTGTTTGAAGTCCCGATCACTGCGAATAGCATATGGCATAATTGAGTTTCATTATAAGAAACAACGTCAACTTCGGAAGCTGCTGAGGCGTGCATGTTGCCCTACGGGCGCGTATTGTTTAGTTCGCCAATTCGAATTGTGTCGTAATGGGAACCTATCAACAGAACTTGCGGTAGGCATTTTTGTAATAGTTTGAAACGGCCAATTTACACGTGCAAAATCATTGCTTTTCTTGCAGCACGATAAAGGTTTGCACAGAGAAGCGAATGCCGGCTAGCGATTGAGGAAGTGATGCATAGGGGAACATCCCTACCTTGTTCTGATCTTGAAGGCGAAGCCAAAGAGTCCTCAAAGTTGTTTGTTGTTTTATTCATTTTAGAGGCTAAGACGCGTCTCTGCAGGCCGCTTTCATGAGAATTTCAGGAAGCGTCTTGTAACAGCATTGACACGTCGCACAGAATGGTAACTTTAGGGATTACCTGTCAGGTGATGCGATATTCTCACGAGAAAACACGCCGAATGCGGTAATGAAGTGTCCCTGAAAGAATATCACCAAAAGACATTACCTCATATGACACTGTGACGTTTTTATAGCTTTGTTATGATTGAAAAGCCGCTTTATTTAGTGAGCATTTGTTGCTTATTCAAAAGATAAGGTTCTACCCACCGTTCCCGTCAAACACCGGACTTGTAAACGGATGCCATTGTGACATTAGAAAAAAAAACACTCACACTTCTAACTATGAGAAAGAGAGAAGGAGAGAGAATTTTATTGATATAACATGATTACTGGTATATCGTGATAAACATTGCTTGATTACTCTGAATGAAGTCGCCATGCCGAGGTGGTCTACTGGCTATGGTACTCGGCTGCAGGCCCGCAGGTTGCGGGATCGAATCCCAGCTACGGCTGTTGAATTTTCGATAAAGGCCAGATTGTGATGATATTGGGCACACGTTAATTAAACAACCCCTGGTAGTCGAAATTTCCGGAGCGTCCCACTACGGCATCTCTCACAATCATGTGGTGGTTTTGGGACGTTAAACACCACATATAAATCAATTATTGTGAGTGAAGTGTATTTTTTCGAGACCTGCCAGTAATTTTGGCTTGTTACGCGTGGTCAAGGGTCACCCATTCTGTTGCTCAAGTCAATTTCGGTAAGCCGCACCTTTCACGAAAAACTCTTGAGTGCGTCCTTTATTAACAGCGAGACGGCGTCAACCAGATTCTGCAGAGTTCATTGCTACACCGAGTAGGACGTCGGTGTAGAAGGTGTTCAAACTAACAGAACACCGCGAACAATGCTTCCCGTCTGCTCCATATGCCGCTGTTTTCGTATAACGTTATTAAGAAGTTCACTGCGTTTCTATTTAATGCTTCCTTCGGCGACAGCGCGTAGCCCCATCGCCAATTGACACTATGCGACAATACTGCGTGTGATCACTGCGTTCAATTGAGGAGAGGGCAGTCGAGCGGTCTAGACTGTCCTATCTTGGGAGGTGATTCCCGGCGTATCTCATAACTGCGCGTCAGCATCCGTCGTATATGGTAACGCTTGCAGTGACAGTGGTGTGAGCAACATGTTGGAACCATACGAGAATGCTTGTAAAGGGAGGTGCGAGCCACTTCCGTTGCATTCCTTGCGACACCCAGTCTGTGCGAGAAAGATTGGCAGCTTGCTTTTTCTTTTCAGCGGGACGTTTGAGCCGCGACATCCGCTGTGCCTCGGCGAGCAAAGAAAAAGCTCGAGCGTAGATCGACCCGCATCATTTGTAGTGAACGAGTGCGAAGACGAACATCGGCCATGAAGTGCTACGTGGTCCTGCTGGCAGTAGCTGTAGCTGTCTGCGTCACTGACACAGGTATATATACTAGAAATTTGCCGTAGCAGATTTGAGAGGCACGTTGTGTTCATGATTGGTTGAGGATTCATGTTGCTGCAAATGTTCTCTTGGTCGCAAGCTGGTTGATTAATATGTAAAATTTAACGTCCCAAAACCACCATTTGATTATGAGAGACGCCGTAGTTAAGGACTCCGGAAATTTCGACCCCCTGGGGTTCTTTAACGTGCACCCAAATCTGAGCACATGGGCCTACAACATTTCCGCCTCCATCGGAAATGCAGCTGCCACAGCCTGAATTTGATCCCGCGACCTACGTGGGCGCAAGGTCATGAACAAAAAATTCAGCCCTTTCTGTTCACCCCCTGATTTGTTGAGCCGTAATTGAATTCCAACTGCTCTTGCGACGAGGCTTCGGGTATAACGGAAGAAACTGAAAACAAAGTTATGGAAGGCGCGTTCTGTCTTATAATGAAAAAAAAGAAAAACACGATGGGCATAACTCTAGGAGTGAGAAGAACAGCAGCGAGAATGAGAAAGCATGCGGGGCATGTGGCATTCTCTATTTGATGCTTGCAGAAGAAAGCCGAAGAATCCACGTGATGACGCTCGTATAGGATTGATAAATGGTGTTTTATTATAGGTACGCGCATGTGATAGAACATTTATAGCCGGCTACTTGAACGCTTCGTGGTCTCAAGTTTTCACTGATCATTTTCGTTTACTGACTCAAAGGCGCTATAGTACCGTTTATAAAGGAGAAATGTACTGACAGATACTTGAAATTGAGATACTGAGAAACCGAACATAGTGTCTATGGTTTGACTTTCAAATATTTTGAAAGAGTGGCGAAGAATGTATAGACGAGTAGGACAACGGGCAGAATAGCTGGTTTCTGACCAATGTTGTGTTTATGTCGGAACAGATGAAGAAGCTGAGAAGCGTGTAAATTTGGGTCTCATGCTATACATTCATAGAAAAAACAAACTTAACCATGTGATAACGAGAAAGCAGAAAAAGAGAACACAGTACGGAGCGCTGACCAAGGAGGTTTAAACCTCCTTGGCGCTGACTACCAACAGCTGTGATTATTTCAGCACTGCAAACATACGCGCAACAAAAAATGAAAAACAAAGAAAGCCAGAAATATAGCAAACGACTTTCCTGACACATGCGCACAAGCTGTGCTTTGCGATATAAGCGTGGACCACTCAACTGCAAAGATAGTTAATTTACTCTTCAGTTAAAACGATATATTGCCACAATACAGAAACAGCAGGAGTCGAATACAAGAAACTTACTTTAATTGTACCAGAACACTGGCAAACTGATTGGAAGAGAACCTCGTCTTCTCTCGCTGCGCGTGTTCTTCATTGTTATCTTGGTGCTGCATATTCAATGTGGCATTTGCCCCCCTCCAGAGAGCAGCGTCCCGATGCTCTTCTACAAAAGATGGTGTAGCAGATGTATGGTGTAAATCAGTCCGAAAAGTAGGGCTTCATTCGGACAACGTGCACGATTTCTGGTTTTTGCTGGCGATTTGTCGAGGGGCTGTCAGGAACGACCACGTAATTAACGTCGCTCAGGCGTTGTAAAACTGTGTAGGGGCCAAAATACTTCTTCAGCAATTTTTCAGACAGTCCCCGGCGGCGGGTAGGACTCCATACCCAGACTTTGTCGCCGGCCCGATAGACGACATGTCGGTGTCGCAGATTATAACGTTGGGCGTCATAATTTTGCTGCTGAGTGATTCGGACGCGCGCAAGCTGCCTCGCTTCTTCTGCTCGTTGGGTAAAAGATACAGCGTCCAAATCGATGTCATTGCAGTCGTGCAGTGAACATGGCGTCAAGCATCGTCGTCACTTCACGGCCATCAAGGAGACTGAACGGCGTTCTTCGTGTAGTTTCTTGCTGTGCTGCATTATAGGTGAACGCGATGTATGGTAGGATGTCATCCCAGTTCTTGTGATCCATGTCAACGTACATACTCAACACGCCAGCAATAGTCTTGTTGAAGCGTTCTGTCAAGCCGTTGGTTTGTGGATGATAGGAAGTGGTTTTCCGATGGACTGTTCCACTGAGATCAAGCACTGTCTTCAGGAGCGCGGCCGTGAAAGCGGCACCTCGATCCGTTATTATGATTGTTGGAGCACCGTGCCTCAGGACGATATTTTCTACGAAGAATCGTGCGGTTTCAACGGCGGTGCCACTTGACAAAGCCTTTGTTTCGGCATAGCGCGTAAGATAATCAGTGGCGACTATTACCCACTTGTTTCCAGCATGGGAAGCTGGATATGGTCCAAGGAGATCCATTCCAATTTGGGCAAAAGGTACCGTGGGCACTTGAATTGGTTGTAATAGTTCAGCTGGTTTTAACGGTGGCGATTTTCGTCGTTGGCAATCGAGGCACGTGCGCACGTAATGCTTCACAATAGCTGGAAGTCTTGGCCAGTAGTATTTCTGTTGGATTCTGGCCAATGTGCGTGTGTATCCGAGATGACCAGACGTTGGCTCATCGTGGCAAGCACAAAGTATCTCCTCACGGAGTGACGTCGGAACGACAAGTAGGTGGATGCTTCCTGTGGGAGAAAAGTTCTTCTTATAGAGAACACCACTACGTAAGCAGAATGACGGCAGGCTCCTTGCAAATCTTCTAGGGACGGTTGTTGTCCGGCCTTTCAAAAATTCAATAAGGGGAAGCAACTCACTGCCTTCTTTCTGCTTGCACGAAATCGTAGTGGTGTCAAAGACTCCTACAAATGCCATGCTGTCATCTTCTGTGTCATCGTCGCGCTTTATCGGTGACCTTGATAAGCAATCGGCATCGGCGTGCTGCCGTCCGGACTTATACACGACCGTCATATCAAACTCTTGAAGGCGTAAGCTCCACCGTGCGAGCCGACCAGACGGGTCTTTCAAGTTGGTCAGCCAGAGAGAGAATGATGGTCGCTGACTACGTGAAAGCAACGGCCATAGAGGTATGGACAAAACTTCATAACCGCCCATACGACAGCAAGACACTCTTTTTTCGTTGTGGAGTAGTTGTACTCGGCGCGGGAAAGCGTCCTACTAGCATATGCGATCACACGCTCGGCTGAGTCTTGCCACTGGACGAGTACAGCGCCTAAACCCACGTTGCTGGCATCTGTATGGACCATGGTAGGAGCATCCTCATCAAAGTGAGCAAGCACAGGCGGAGTCTGCAGGCGTTGTTGGAGATCGTCAAATGCCACCTGTTGATCGTCGCCCCATGTGAACGAAACGTCTTCTCTTGTGAGTCGTGTTAACGGCGAGGCTATGTGAGAGAAATTGGCAATAAACCTTCGGTAGTATGCGCATAGGCCAAGGAAACGCCTGACTGCTTTCTTGTCTTTTGGTACCGTAAATTTTCTGACGACCGCAATCTTATCGGGATCAGGTCGAACACCTTCATGGCTCACCACATAACCGAAAAATTGGAGCTCCTCGAAACCGAAATGACACTTCTCGGGTTTCAGTGTCAGGCCGGCAGACCTTATCCCTGAATACCGATAGCAGCTTGCTCAGGTGTTCCTCAAATGTTTTTGAAAAAACAATGACGTCGTCCAGATAGACCAGACATGTCTGCCACTTAAGGCCTGACAGAACGGTATCCATCAGTCTCTGAAATGTTGCGGGGGCTGAGCACAATCTGAATGGCAACACTTTAAATTAATAAAGCCCGTCAGGCGTTACAAAAGCCGTTTTTTCTCTATCTCGCTCGTCGACCTCAATTTGCCAATACCCATTTTTGAGGTCCGTTGACGAAAAGTAGCTTGCATACCTCAGCCTGTCGAGTGAATCATCGATGCGCGGTAATGGGTATACGTCTTTCTTTGTCACACGGTTCAGCTTGCGGTAGTCGACACAAAATCGCAAGCTTCCGTCTTTCTTTTTAACCAGCACTACCGGCAATGCCCAAGGACTTCTTGACGGCTGGATGACGTCATCATCGAGCATTTTCTTCACTTGTTCCTGGATTGCTTCATGCTCTTTCGGTGCTAAGTGGTATGGGTTCTGTCGTATTGACCTTGCCGTCTCCTCCGTTATTATTCGATGCTTCGTCAGTGGCGTTTGACTGACCCTCGAGGTCGATGAAAAACAGTCTTTGAACTTGTGAAGAAGATCTACTAGACGCTGTCTCTGCGCTGGTGACAAATCCGTGCTTACGTAAATAGGTGGTGGGGCTGACGTGGCTTGCGGCTCGTCCTGCTGTACTACACAGCACTCGCGGATTTCGGTGATCTCGTCAAAGTAGGCAACTGTAGTGCTTGTGTAATGTGTCGTCGCTCGTTGGTACAATTCGTCAACAGAACCTCTGCTTCAGCGCACACAACATTGACGATACTTCTGGCAATTGCAACACCGCGAGAGAGTAGGAACCTCAATACTTGTTCAGCGATTCCTTCTCCAGTATTCTGCTCGCTGCACGTGACTGAAACAAGGCGGCACGATAACGGAGGTACGGTCACATCGTCAATGACTCGTAGGGATTTTCGGTGTAGTGCTGCGCTTTGATCCGCTGAAAAGGACAGTACACCGTCCGGAATATTGTTGATGGCACCATATTCACGCAAGAAATCCATCCCCAAGGTTGCCTCTTTGCAACACTCAGAAAGGATAACAAAAGTTGCGACGAAGGATGCATCCCCTATCTTCATTCTTGTGGTGCACTTTCCGGTAGGTGTGAGTAGCTGCCCTCCAGCTCCTCTAATCTGTGGTCCTGTCCATTCCATTCTAACCTTCCTGAGCGTGTCTGCCAGACTCTCACTCATTATTGAGAAGTCCGCGCCAGTGTCGACCAATGCCATGACGTCATGCCCGTCAATCGTAATTGCAACTTCGGCAGTAACAACCCCATCTTTCGTCGGTTCATTGAAAATGTGTCTCTATTTGTTCGGCAGTATTGGGGGATTTTCAGCACTTCGACGATTTGAAACCTTCCCCCCCCTGAGGTCGCTGCTTTTAGTTTTCCCGGCGTGGACTAGGAGATCTCCATCTTGGCATGTCAGTGGTGCTCCGTCTAGAGGATGGAGAATAACGCCCAGGAAAGGGTGAGCGTGACCGAAACCCAGGAGGAACATCCCGCGGGGTCATGACACTCGTGTTGACGTCAGGTGTTCTGTTGAAATGGCGCCGAGGAACCGTCGAAGGAAACCCTTGGTACCATGCGGCGCGATACGCGCAATACCGAACGATGTGGCCTGCTTCCCCACAATGAAAGCACAGGGGCCTATGATCAGGGGTACGCCAGATGTCTGTTTTGCGAAGTGGTGGCCGCCTCGGCATCGAAGTTTCTCTGTAGTACGAAGGCGCTGTCGGCGGATGTTGCTGGTGGTACTGATGTGGTGTCGGCACGTTCGCTGGCTGTCGGCGGACTACGTCTGCATAGCTTGCCCTGAGAGTGCTCGTGTTCGGCTCAGAAAGCGAGAGCGCCTGCCTGATCTCCTGGCGTACAACTTTCGTTACTGAGGCGATCGCGCAGTCATTCGGTTTGGCGATGAGCTTCTTGACCTCTTCTTGTATGATTTCTCGTATTATTTGGCGCAAAGAACCTTCGTCGGGTGTTGTTGCTGTGGTAGTGGCTGCCACGCTGATCGGTGCACTGTGGGTTGGGCGGTCATACTGGCGATAACGTAGATGCAGTGCACGTTCGATAGATGTCGCCGCCTTGGAGAATTCATCCACACTTGTAGGCGGGTTTCGTACGAGACCAGGGAATAGCTGCTCCTTAACGCCCCGCATGAGGTGGCTAACCTTTTTGGCTTCGGGCATATTATAATCTGCTCGACGAAATAGCCGCGCCATGTCCTCAACAAACATCGTAACGTATTCATTTGGTTTCTGAATCCGCGACTCGAGGAGACGCTGTGCGATTTCTCATCTTTCAGTGCTCGCGAACGTGTCGAGGAACTTCTGCCGGAGCTCATCCTAAGACGACCACACGCGATTCGTGAACCATGTTCGGGCTCCGTCTTGAAGCGGAAAATAAACGTAGCTCAATTTCTGTGTGGTGTTCCAACCGTTAACATTCGCTGTGTGCTCGAATTCCTCGAGCCAGTCATGTGCATCCTCATATGCGTTTCCGTGGAAGTCAACCGGAAGTTGAGGGTTCAAAACAGTCACATGTGTCGTGCTTGAGCTGGACATGTTGGGGCCAGTGCTTCCAGGCGCCGTCATGCTTTCTTGCACAGTCACGCTTTCCGGCAATGGACCAAACTCCGGGCTGAGGCCTAACAGGCGCCGGCTGCTGCGGTGAAGGGGGGTGTCGATGCGCGGAAGTCTTTTTGGACTTGATGCGGGGCTGTTGTCAGGCGTCCCGAACATGTACCCAGCGCCTCCACCAGTGACACAATGCAGAAACAGCAGCAGTCGAATACAGGAAACTCACTTTAATTGTACCAGAACACTGGCAAACTGATCGGAAGAGAACCCCGCCTTCTTCTCTCGCTGCGCGTGTTCTTCGTTGTTATCTTGGTGCTGCACAGTCAATGTGGCGATATGTGATAGAAGTGAAGAATGATCCATGATAACAGCGTGTTGATATCTTAATAGTTGCAACCGTAAAAGAGTTCCTTTTTTGGAAATGAACTACGCTCATATAGACGTTCATGATCGGTAATTTTTAGTGGGCGCACACGCTAACAACTGTTACTTGAGGAAAAGGCAACAAGAACACAATATATGTGAAAGAAGCGGACGCTCACAACGCTTCTTTCACATATATTGTGTTTCTGGTGGTTGTTCTTCAAGCGAAATGAATCGTCTGGCGTGCATTGCGACTCTTACGTTAACAAAATTGTCAGTTGCAAACCAACTCTTGGTGCATTTGTGTTGTTTCCACCGTGTTGCTTTTAAACATGAAATCGGCCAATCAGTTAACAAATGAAAGACCTAAGGTATGTCAACTTGCAGCTTCTGTATGTAACCATGTATTTTACTATTTATATGCCCACTAATTAAAGGCAGCATGGCTTCAATGAATGAATCAATCAAGCAATCAATACAACCCATAATATGAGGAAAGTGTGCGTTATATATGATGCGTATACATGTGTAGCCATGTGAGCGCATGTATATCATGTGACTTCGCTTTACTCAAGAGTGTGAAATCAAGCAATCACTCAACTAGCCGTAAAATATTGAGCAAGCACCCCCTCTCTCTTTCGGGAAATCTGACATTCGCGTGAATGACCGAACAAGTGGCCCCCCCTTCCCCACCCTCCTCCACTACGTCCACTTCTCTCTCAAGACTAGAATCACTCGTGTAAAGAAAACCCCCAGAAGGAGAACACTGATTGCATATTCAATACTATTTATGAGATCCAGTTGTCATGGGCCAGTCGTATACTGTTAGTTAGTTAGTTATGCTAGGTTTTATGTCGTAAAAGTAACAATGCCTATGATGCGCCAGACACTAAGTGATTTTGAATGATAGGGTTAAAATGTGAGGGGGAAAACAGATTTTTGTTTACAGTTGACTTAAGAAACCGGCGGCCTCTAGAAACAGAAAAATTTCCTCTATGGGGAGGATTGCGTTTTATGATAGTATTAACAATGGGTGTAAAGGTAGCCGTATATTGGTCTAAACGGTTGTTGCTTCAACTTCATGACACTTGTGTCAGCTCACCCTGATAGAGATTATCAAGGAGTGAAATGGACTGTGAGATCATCGGTGCAATTGTTCATGTTCCCAGCTGTATTCACATGACGTACAAAATTGTGATTCGGCTTTGGTGATCACGTTTTACGTCACCATACGAAACCCGTTCCCACGGCCCCACTTCGGACCACGCGGAACGATTCGTGAAACGACGAAAGCCCAAATCACAGTTGATTTTAATCAACTTTTAACGTCCCGAAACCACCATATATTTATGAGAGACGCCGTAGTGGAGGGCTCCGGAAATGTCGCCCACCTGGGGTTCTTTAACGTGCACCCAAATCTGAGCACACGAGCCTACAACATTTCCGCCTCCGTCGGAAATGCAGCCGCCGCAGCCAGGATTTGATCCCGCGATTTGCGGGTCAGCAGCCGAGTACCTTAGCCACTAGACCACCACGGCGGGGCCCAAATCACAGTTGGGGTCCTCGGTGAGCATTGCGAAAATTCTTGCTTGTAGCGTGAATTATTTAGCGTGATACTAGCGTGAATGCCGGTTTTGGAGGAATCCGAATGATATCACATGTCACGTGACGGATCCTTCCGCAATCACGTTCGTCGTGTGAGTACTGCTTTATACGCGTTGTACAGTAAATAAACAAAGCATTTAATTAAACGCATAAATGGGCATTTCTTTATTTTTGAGGCTTTCCCGCAGCCATCTTGAATTTAATCCCGGAACCGAGCAAGCGCCACTTCCTCCCTCTCCCTAATTTCTTTGGATTATCTTCTACCATAGGATGGGGTGACTTGCTTGCCATTTTATGGTAATTATTCAATGAACTAATAACTCGAAAGTATATTAACTTAATGCACTGTACGCATACCTGCCATCAGGGTTTAATGATAACGCGTCTCTAAACTTGTGCAAGTATATGGTAATGATACCGGCTAGCTCAGCAGCATGAAATTAAATAAATAAATAAATAACTAACAACAATATAATTAAACAGCACACCCACAAAAAAGAACAGTGCACCCACAGGTCTAAATGCTGTCCCGTTTTTTGCACTGATGTTCCACTATGTCCCTGAACAGACTAGCCCACGTAAGAACCCTAATCTTCCTTACCTCTGACGCGTGTGCGCAGATGGTGACAGCGGCGTGCCGGTGTTCAAGTTCCCGCCCGATCCCGCCGACTGCGGCACGAACGAGGTGTGGAAGCAGTGCGTGAGCAGCACGTGCGCCGAGACGACTTGCAAGAAGGGCTTCGTTGGTCCATCATGCACTTACGACTGCATCTACGGCTGCTACTGCGCCGATGGATTCCATCGCAACGCAGAAGGGAACTGCGTCACGTCCAACCAGTGCCCGCCCGAGGAACGAAATCTCGGTAACAAGCGGGGTGTTGTGGTTTGGTTGCGTTTTATATTTCGGACAGGGCTGCAGAGGAGGCTGGCTTGACACGAAGGCTCAATGAACTCATCACGTATAGCTCTGTTCAAGGCGGGATGTGGCAATAAGTAGGAGGAGTGAGCTGGAATGCTTATTAGCCACATCGGACGAAAATACAAAGAAACCAGGAAAAGCCCAAGACGTATTAAATATCACCGTTTGAATGAAGATCTGCGCAAAAAAATGCGCAAATTACATTAAGTCGTGCAAAGCTGGGTCATAGCAGAGATGGTGGGCAACGAGCTGGTTATGGCGTCGTTGAGGTTTTGCCCTCTCATGCTCCCCTCTCATCTCCACCCTTTGTTGCACTATACTCTATAGGACTGTGCTGGCGCTCTTTTGTGACTGTTCATTGGCATTTCTTTGTCTTTCTTGCTTTTATCAGATTTTCATTCTGTTCTCTCTGTCCGCCTTCCCTTTCATACCCGCTGTTTCTCTTTCTTTCTATGCTATGTTTCATTCTCTACCCTCGTCCTTTCCTTGCAACCTCTTATCTGCCCGCTCCGCATTCGCTTCCCTGTTTCACTTTTTTTCCCCTTTAGTGCATAGTTTTCTGTACTATATACTAAACGAGAATATATGACCGGCCAGCGTGCTTGGAACGCAGAGCTGTTTCGACGCTCGCGTTCGGATTGTGGGTACGAACAACCAAACCTCACTTCGCAAAGGAATCTCCTTCGAAGAGTTCGAAAAAAGAGAGATTTATGTAATATTAATAACTGTTGGAGTTTCACGTCTGAAAACCACTTTAATATTATAAGAGAGTGGATGCCTCCAAAACTTTCGACCATCCTGGGTTCTTTAACGTGAACCTAGATCTAAGCACTAGCCTAAAAAATTTCGCCTTAATCCAAAATGCCGCCGCCATGGCCGGATTCAATCCCGCGACCTGTGGGTCAGCAGTCGATTGCATTAGCCACCAGATCGCCATGGCAGGTGAGATAGCTATCTGTACCAGTTCTCTCGCCCATCGAAGTTATTGCATACCACGCCGGACGAATTGGTGCGCGGGTTTCGGGAGCGATGAAGAAGGCGAGAGCATGTGCCGGTTCATTATGAGCACAATGTTCTTTCTAGGAGAGCAAAAAAATGGCAGCATATCCACGGGGTGAATGATGGAGAGTGGGGCGAAGCATCTGTCCGTCTATTCGTTCCTGTTTCCGTCCGTCCATGCGTCCGTCTGTGTGACCATGCGTGTGTTCATCCGATCATCCGTTCGTGCGTCTGTTCGTGCATCCGCACGTCCACCCGTGCGTCCGTCCCTGCGTTCGTCCATGCATCCGACCCTGTGTCCGTCCATGCGTTCATCAGTCTGTGCAGCCATCCATGCGTCCGTCCATGCATCTGTCTGTGTGTCCGTTCGTCCATCTAGTCAACACGCCATGTACCACCATCTCGCATCTTTTCAACATATATTCCCTATATAGAAGCACCGCCATCCAGCGGACATTCCAAGGACTAAACAAGAGGTGGCACACGCACACTTTCTTACGGCTTGCGTTTCGTGTCTACTTCCCACCTTTAAACACCTCGAGTTCATAGTGTATACTACTTCACTGTATTCATGGCACTGCGGCCCAACGCTCGCTACATCTTTCTAAAACCCAGGAGGTTACGCCCAGCGAGTATAACGTAGCAACCCTTTCTTGTCAGATAGTGTACAATCTCAATGTAAATGCCAATGGCTGCTAATGGGGAATGAGAGACTGGAGAATTCGGCTTTTAGTTAACGCACACGCTGCGAATTTTTTATTGTTCAACGACATACCGAAGAAATCTCCCACCGGTACCGTCTTTCAAATCAGAACGTAAGACATGTTACGTACTACGACGAGGGACGAACGGGGGCCGCTTTGAGGAGCTTCGCCCCTAAAAACTCAAGCAAAACGGTTCTGTTTAAAGAAATAAAAAAAAGAACATTCAGTGACTACTTAAAGGCAACTCGGCTATAAAGTGATATGTTAGACTGGCCACCATGGCAGGTTGTTCGGCCTCTCCTGCTATATATAACTTTTATCAATTCACGCAGTTCTTGTCGTTTTCTTTGGCATTTGATCACTTTAGTTTTAGCCACAACTATGGAGAGGCACACTCAAATGGTGCTGCAGAAGCCTTTAGTTGCACTCCGAAATGCAAGCTCTGTGAGCGTGATTACCCCCCAGGTAACCATTGCTGCAGCAAAAGATTCCACATTCCATACATCGTGCGACGACGCAGGAGACAAAGGCGTAACCGCTCTGAGAAAGGAGTGAATCCCGACGAGGTTAAGGACCCCGCGGAACTGCAACCGGAGATGGCAGAGGGTTCCGTTGCCAAGCACCGCTTCAGTTGCAGAGGGGGCTCCCGTTCCAGGGGAAGCCCCCGTTCTAGGGGGAGCCCCCGTTTCAGAGGGCGCCCCCGTCCCACAGGGCACCCCCGTGCCACAGGCCACCCCCGTGCCATAGGATACTCTCGATCCAGTGGGCTCTCCTGTTCCAGGAGCCAATTAAGGTCGAGATCAATGTCGGCCGTGGATGGCGCTGGGCCACAGATATGGCGTGGTCAAGCTCCAGCTCCAGGCAGCTTGACAAGAAACAAGAAAGTGACCTGGGCCGACACAATTGGCGACAGCGGCTCCGCAACGACAACACCGACAACATCAAAGCAAGGTAAGGCACAGCCAGAGCATGTGGCATATTTGTGAATACACACACTGGAATGGGAAAACAAAGGACTCAAACAGGAACTAACTGAACTGAAAGCAACTCTAGCCAGGCTAGAAGAGTGTATCTTACAAAACACACCGCCTCCCATCACTCAATCATCAAGATCTGTGGTCACATCGTGTGGCCTACACAAAGCAGGGTCTTCGACATCCAGATAGATGAAGACACATCCGACGTAGACGACTTTTTGTCGGTCGTCAGCGGGGCTCCTTCTAACGCCTCCGCTAGTGATAACAAAAAACACACCGCAAGATGAAGAGTAGTTTTAGTAACTTTCAATCGGCAATTCCTGAGACTAGAGGCGCTCATGCAAATATGTGGCAGGATCGATCACCTGGAAAGACCATTCGCTCAACCTGAAGCCACGACAACAATTACCACGCCAGGCTCGGACTCCATGTCTTCCCTGGGACGCAAAACTTCGCTGCCCACACCCTCTCAGCCAACAGAACCAATAGGTGAAGTTAACACTCAGGGGGTCATACCAAGTCAACACCATGGATAGCTCACCGCAATTTTTGAAGATGTGGCAATAGAACTGTAATTCATTCAACAAAAGGCAAGCTAGCCTAACGCAATAAGTTAGATCGTGTAAAGAAAAGCCGCATGTGCTCCTCTTACAGGAGGAGGGGGCGGAAAAAACATTCAAACCTTGTTCTCTGGGTACACAGTTTCCAGGCCAACCACGAAGCCCAACTTCAAACAAGCCAGAGGAATCGCCCCCCTCATCCTCAAAAAAAGTAAGCTTTATGGAAAGGGACACCCCAACATACAAAAGAGGCCTAGAATCTATGCTAACACAAATCATTCCGAGTCGAACCTGTGAAGCCCACCTTTACATACTAAACGTATACAGTTGCCAGACTGACAGACTGAGGATTTTTACCAAACTCCTCACATCGGCCACGTCGCCAGCTAAGGACAGGCCATTGATTGTTGCCGGCGACTTGAATGCGCGCAACATCTGGGGCTACGCGACCAATGACAGGATAGTCTTAACCTTGCGGAGTGTGCGGACAACCACGGCATAAATTTAATCACGGGCTCAAGCCTCCAGGCACGCAGAGGCAATTTTGTTGAGTGGGACACCACCCCTGACCTGACGTTCCTGGAAAACACGGAAGGGTCGTAAAACAACCTGCAAGAGGACGTTGGTAGTGACTATTTTATCCTAGAAATCAACCTCTGTATCACACCTGATCCGCCCAAGACGTATAAGCACGTCGATTGGGATCTTTTTCCAGGAATGAGGGGTAGCGAGGACTGACAAAAATACCTTCGAAGGGCTACTGGAAACTCTGAAAAAAATGTGCCTGCGCAGTGTGCGGACAACCACGGCATAAATTTATCACGGGCTCAAGGTTCCAGACACGCAGAGGCTATTTTGTTGAGTGGGACACCAACCCTGACCTGACGTTCCTGGGAAACACGGAAGGGTCGTTAGACAACCGGCAAGAGGACGTTGGTAGTGACTATTTCATCTTAGAAATCAAACTCTGTATCACACCCGATCCGCCCAAGACGTACAAGTACGTCAATTGGGATCTTTTTCCAGGAATGAGGGGTAGCAAGGACTGACAAAGAGAAACCTTCGAAGGGCTACTGGAAACTCTGAAAAGTACTGTGCCTATAGCCCCCTAAGAATTATCCTTGGACCTGCAGGTGTTATCCATGGGCTCCAGACTCACACACCTTCTGGAGGCGAAGAACGCGGTGAGAGAGCGATGAAAAAAGCAGAAGATAAACAGGAGGCTGATATCTAAACTAAAGAAAATAAACATAAAGAACTAAGAACAGTTCAGAAAGCTGAGGGAAAAGCAATAGGACGATATTTGTAATAAGGCGGATGGTAAAATGAGAAGGATAAGCAAGTGAAGCCTTCTTAATAGCCTATTCGCGAACAGCAACAAACTGACCAAGAGCAATGCCCAGATGATGCTCGATAGACTAGTCCATCTACACACTAACGAACGCATTAGTTTCAGAGACTTTGCTAACACCCTGGCCGGCATATATCTGCCAACAGAGAGCAAATCCGTCGCCTGAAACGACCCGACACGCGAGTACTAGGGGACACCTCAACACTCACTGAATCGTCTATTCGTTGTCTCAGAAATTGTGCATGCCCTTCATGGCCTAAAAGGCCTCTTGGTTTCTGGTCCAGATGGACTCACAACCAAACTGTTCAGAAATCTCTATGACCAAGCTATCCAACTCATTACGAGTAAAATAAACGATGCATGCAATGCAGGCCTGGAACTGGGAGAATGGTGAGCTGTCGATGTAAATCTCATCCCGAAACCCTGAAACCACTCCATAGCGAGAATTCGAGACCGATTTCTCCTACTTCGTGCCACAGGAAGGTCGCCAAACATGTCATTTGCAATAGAATTGCAGAGAAGAAAAAAGAAAACAGTCTTTTTCGCCCCAGTATCATAAGCTTCCAAAAATCAGTATCAACGCAGGACGCTAGGCTTCTAATCAGGAGTGCCATCACAGACAATGAATGTAGAGCCATAAAAAACATCCTGGCGCTCGACCTAACCAAGACCTTCGACACGGTCAAGCATCTATACATTTTAACAAAATCTCAACTTTGGACCGCGGAGTAAAATTACATAACTATGTCAATCGTTTTTCGCTGACCTAACGGCCACCATAAACACCGAACAAACCAGAACCCGAAAGCTCAAGCTGAGGAATACCGGAACCCCCCCCCCCCCCCTTCTCCGAAGGTCACTGCTTTCGTCGCTTCTTTTCAACATTGCAATGCACGATCTGTTGAACCAACTCTCGAAAGTCCAAGGGGTGGGACAGCCGATTTACACGGATGACATTGCCATATGGTATGTAAGCGGCCCACTAGGCATTCAGTTGCAGAACCCACAACATGCACTGGACACCACAAATGTTCCTTCAAATACGGGGCTGAAGCTGTCACCGAGCAAAGCAGAGCTTCTTCTGTGTAAGCACGGTCACAGGAAGGGACAGCTCCTTAGCTCCCTCCCCGTTCACCTACACATCAAGGACGGAGGCAATGTCCTAATATGTAACACAATCAAGGTCCTGGGCATGGTCGTTGGGGCTTAGAGCGGTGACAACGTGGAGGCCCTCAAACGTTTAGAGAAGAATGTCCTCAACTTCACCACTGTCATAACATGGGTATGCAGCAGAAGGGACGGTCTCAAAGAGGACAACAACATAAAGGCATTTCACGCCTTTCTCATCAGCCAAGTGGTGGACGCCACCCCTGTCCTCAACTGGAAGAAGACGGAGCTCAAGAAAATTGATACATAAACTACAACAAGATTGAAAAAGGCCCTGAGCCTCCCTCTCAACACTAGTATGGAATGACTTCTTCAATTGGGCCTACAGAGTGCAGCTACGAATTTTTTTGAGGCACAGCGGTACGCCCAGATTTTTCAGCTCTCACTCTCAAGGGCGGGCAACGAGATCCTGTTAGAAGCCAGCCTTCAGACCCTCTTCATGCCACCAGAAAAGACCCAGTTTTGCACAAACACCACGAAAGAGATAATGCTTGATCTAATTTTCAGAAACATACTTCCGACCCACAATGAAGGACGAAGAAAAGCAAGGGCCAAGGCCATACTCGCGAAGATCATGCACAACGATACACAGGTCCTTTTCATTGATGCTGCGAAATAATAGAATCAAGGTGCCTACGCAGTCTCCATCGTGAACGCCCTGGCTCACTCGTCAAAGCAGCCACGGTAGTTACCAACTTCACCAACGAAGCAGAGGAAATGACCACTGCGCTAGCCCTTAGAAGCTGTGCGGGAGCCTCTGTCATTTACTCAAGCTCTAGAACAGCTATAAGAACTTTTTCGGCGGCCCTAGTTTCTTCGAAGGCAGCTAGGGTTGTTAACAGGCTCTTGGACTATGAGACGAAGGAAAAAAATGTCCCATCCTCACACATCGTATGGTTCCCGGCTCACATGGGGAACATTTCCGGCTTTCCTGGCTGCAACCATAACGAGCGGGCACACCAACTGGCGCGAGAACTCACTTTCCGCGTCTGAGGTCTGCCCTGTTGCTTTAATGCAACCTGCGGGAACCTCGTCGACAAAGACCCACTCGTGTCATACCACGAACTAATCTGTAATCATGAATGAGAACGTTGAACTTTTCCTCCTCCTTACAGAAAGCTCCAAAGACCACAAGCAATCACTTACAGACAGTTGCAGGCTCGTAAATACGTACATAACACCAACAACGCTAATCAGGATCAAATTTGACTTTTTTTGCTTGCCCACACTGTGGCCACGAATGTAACAAATTCGTCCACATGCTCTGGATGAGCCTTGCCAACGTGGGCACAAGCTTTTCTGACTAGTCCTTATGGAACTCCACCCTTCGAAGCGCAGAGGCTGTCTAGAGGGCCCGGGCCATCGCCGAAGGACTCTGCCTACCGGCCCTGCCCTCGGTGGTGCCACCGGATTTTAACGCCAGAGCTTTCGGCACCGACTTCTTTCTTCTCAGGACCTCCATAATGTTCATACTCACTCACGTCACTGATCGTTTTCGTTCGAGCTGTCAAATTATCTGACAGTATATTTCGGTCTTAAAAGACAGTGGGCTTTTTAGACCCGTTAGTGTCATTGTTAGGGCAGGTATGTTTTTAGTTCGGGCCTTCAAACATGATGTTTCTGAGCAATGTAGTCAGTCGGTTGGTCGGTCGGTCGGTCGGTCGGTCGGTGAACGAACTATTTAGGTCGTAAGAAATTGAGTTATATGGAATCGCTATCGCCCTCAGATCTCCCATGTTCAGTGGACTGCGTATGACTTGGAAAAACGTGGTGCAGGTGAACGTAAATTGCAGGCTCAAGCCAACAGTGCAGCACCAACGAGGAGTGGAAGGTGTGCGTGAGCAGCTCGTGTGCCGAGACCACCTGCGAGAAGAGGACCATCGGCCCCGCCTGCACGGCCGACTGCCGGCGCGGCTGCTACTGCTCCGACGGCTTCCACCGCAACAAGGAAGGAGCTTGCGTTACCGCAGACCAGTGCCCGACGGTGTAACGAATGGACTGCGATGCTCACACCGGTAAGAAGTGTGGCATCCCCTTTCTGCGGAAGCCCAAACACGAACAGAGCTCATTCTTGAGGGACGCCATAGCGGCGAAAACGCGGGGTCCAAGGAAAGGGACAGGATGTGCGCTACTCGCAACTGAATGCCAGCAAGCGTCCAGCCCCCTTCCTTGGTCCCGTATTTTCGGTGTTACGTCTTCTGTGAATGTACCGAACCAACTAGCCGAAAAGCCTGTACTGTTGGAATTCATGCTTGAGTGTTTAGAGCGAATAACGAAAGCGACAAAGGGGAAATGCCTACTTTATCGCGAAAAAGACAAGGATAGTTTTAGGATGTATGTACTGCTTCTACTTCTCATGTGTCTCTGTACCGAATCGTCTTTTGTAAATATTCGTCCAATGTTTTCACACTAGTGACGTGAACTTATATCAAAACGTGTGGATTAGCGTGCGGTGCGTTAAATAGTAAGAAGAAATTTTGTGAACTGCATTCGATTCTGCAAACACAAACATTTCTTGTGGTGGGTGTCATGACCTGCGTGGTGCACAAGCATTTTGTGTCATTAGAATTAGCACAAAACACAGCACAAGAAAACTGTACGGGTCGTTTTTCGCTTAGCAGCAAAGAAACGACCTATTTCAAGTACGAATGTTTTTTTTAATATTCATGTTGGGCCTGCTTTTATTTTGTTTGTGCGATGTCATACCTGTGTTTATCATCACTGCGCAGGATTTCTATACACGGGCACGCCTTTGCAAGCACAACATAGCTGAACATCAGTGGACAACTAAAGATCCGAAGAACAAAGAATGGTTACGCAAACAATAAACGTGTGAAATCGCAGTGCGTTCAGTATATGAACTGTGTGGTTGCATATTTTCTTCCTGCAAGTGGTGCGAACGGGCATTGTGAACAAAACGTTTGTCTTTCTGGCTTTAGTGTTAGGGAACACAAAAACTGTCTGAACTTGTTCTATTCCAGTACACAAACACAAAAAGACGGTTATGGTGGTCATAAACAGTTCTGGCTTCATAAAAACAGTTCACGATCATAGAAAATTGCAGATATAAAGCAAATACGAAAGCGTAATGCAGTTCAAACTCGATTGAACGATGTGATGAGGGCGTTCGAATGATTTCGTTAAATCGGGAAATTCGCAGAATAGAGGAAGTAACTTCTCGGTCCTTCGAAATATAAATCTAAAGCGTCACCGAAAGCTACTGTGACATTTTATTCGCCACTAATACATGCCTGTGAGTGCGAAAAGTCCGCGAGGGCAACGCGATAATAAATCCGTCCCTCATAGGGGCAATACAGGCGATGTAGATGGTCACGTGAAGCCATGGCAAATTGTGAATATTCAAAAAAAAAGAGTGCAGTTATATGAGTAGGTAAGCAGGGAAAGGAAGTTACTAGCAGACGATGAGTGCCATCTTCCACATGAGCCATTAAATAACGAAAGCAACCAGCGCGTTCCTCTCGGAATATCTGCAGGGACAAGGAACCTGTGCTAACGCCAAGCGCAATTTTGTGTATAACAGCACTATCGACTGCGGTGTATGGCCTTGTCAAAATAAAACTACTGTCGTGACTGGAGAGCCCGGACGTCCTAAAGCGCGAGCCTTACATCACACGTCTGAAAAAAAAAATCGTGTGTGTAAATATTAGAAACGAGTCGCTGCATTTTCGCTCATTTATTTCTGAAAACACTTCGTTTTAACGTGTTCTACGCCATGAAAGCTACGTGGATTTGAGCTAACATTGAAGCCTGTGGGTTCAGGGGGAAGGAAATGTGCTCTCTAGATCCAGAAACTCGCAAAATATGGTTTTGTTACACCTAGCTTTAATTGTATATACTTTCCTAAAGAAGACACGTCTAGGAAACCTGATGTGATACATGAAGTTTGGGTTCCAAAAGCACGATGTGATTAGAAGGCATGCCGTAGTGGACGGCTCGGGAAATTTAGACCAGCTGGTGTTTCTTTTAACATGCACAAACATCGCACAGTACATCGGTCTCTAACATTTCGCCTCCATTGGAACGTGGCCGCCACGGCGGGGATCGAACCGTGACCTTTGGGGCAGCAGCCGAGAACCGTAGCCACTACACCACTTCGGTGGACACGTCAGCAAAAGTTAGGGAATTTCTAATTTCTTGCGACGTCTAAAGTTACGAGAATGCAGGTAGGTAGTGTCATTGTGAAGAATAATAGTTTGAGGCGTTGAACATACAATAACTTGCAGCAAAGAAAGAATATTTGGTGATGAAATACCACTTGCTGCTCCTTCACATCCAGGGTTACCATCGCCACCCCGGGTCAACCATTTACCCGAAGACCAGTGCCTAAATGCCGACTAGGGGCAAATACGAAAGGTGTCATCAGTCAATAAAGCCTGCTGTCACCGTACTGTGAAGAATATCCATTTTAGAGTGAAGCTGCTGACGAGATGTTTGCAGCCTGGTTTGCTCAGTCAGCGGAAGCGATAACATACCATGAATCTATACTACGCTTCTGCCGATCATCATTATAGCTCCTAATGTCACTCGATCATCCCGGACTGGACGCCTGCACGTGGTCTTTTCTGGAGGCAGTTTCGAACACTGCATGGTGTGCCTCAGTGGCAGCATATTTGCCTGCCACGTTGAAAAACTGAATTCTGTTCCAGCTCGACCAGTTTTAACGGCGAGTTGTTCGAGCACTCACTCTTAAGAAAAGATGGAGTAAAAAGGGCGGGTGCCGTTTTGTCCGGCAATAATATTCATCATACATCTTGACCTCCTTTCCTTTCATTTCCTTGTGCTCCTTTCCACGCCCGACACGTTTAAAGTTACGAGTGGCATGCGTGCTATCATTATGACTTACCGCTCTAGACAGGAAAGTGGCCAGCGCCGAGTTTTCAAGAAAGGAAGCGCAAGCAAGCCTGAGTTGTTCTTTGAATTATAGTCACTACATAACAGCCCACACCTCATGCGAAACCACAAGCAGGGGTACACGAAGAATAAATAAATAAATAAATAAATAAATAAACAAATAAATATTGTTCAGAACCTAGCAGTGCAAATTTAACTTGTCCTGGATGTTGAAGGTTTCATCAGCACGATGGAAATATGAATATCGGAAACAGTACACGCGTACGCGTTTCACAATGTCAAATTCTTCCACGTCACTGAAATTTGTGGGGCAACAGTGCCGTTCGGAAGGTACCGGTGGAGTACAGCAGAAGTTAGCCGAGATGCGTGGATTGTGAAGTGACAGCACGTTTCATCGCCGTAACAATTTGCATGTTGGTGGCAAGCGGCGCTTCACAATATCAATCATAATTGCACTACATGAAATGTACTAGAAAACTGTGCTTTGGTTTTGGTCTCGGTCAAGTTATTATGCATTAAATACAATCAAGGCGAATTACGAGTGTGAAAAATTATTACCACACAAGGCGACGTAAAGTGAAACTCATATGCCTGGCGAGTTATCATCGTGATCAACCGCTAACAGCAGCTCATTGTTCATCATCGCTGTAACTCTTGGTACTTTCGCAGCCTTCTACGCCCAGAGAAAGATCCTCGTTATCGAGACAGTTTCTTCCAACATCGCTCCCGAAAGCCGTGATCAGCTGCTAATAGCAGCCCACCACTTAGAGGAACGAACCTGCTGGGACCTTGGCCGACAGTCTCACATGCGCGCAAAGCCACGAAAGTTCTCTTGTGCTTCTTCATTAAGGACGACTGGACTTCACCAGCGCTTGTGAAAGAACAGCGTGAGGCCTTGGTGTGGTATTCTCGAGCTGGCTATTTATCCACCTTTTTCTTACTCCTTTTCTTTCCATCTCCTTCCTTTATATTATTCACATTTTATCCTAGCCCAAGTATAGGATAGCCAACCGAGCCAAGCTTGGTTAACCACCTCGCCTTTTCCTCTCTCTCTCTCTCGCTCATTTCGATCGCCCTGTGATGTAGCATGGCTCCCCAATAAAATGAACTTGCACGCCACAGGAGGCTTGCACGCCATATTGCCCGTTATCTCTTACGTATTGACGACGCTGTAGAAGACAATTCGGTTTGAAGACACAAGCAATACGAGGCAGCTCACGAAGGCTTCTAAGATGTTTGATAATTCCACTTATCTTGTTGCGACGGCGTTTATATCAACCCTCATGCATTTTAAATGCCGATGCATTTCTTAGTCAGACTGTTTCAGGCATCCAGCGTTGTCCGTGGAGGTGTCCGCGCGCCCGCAGGTGTTATCTCTCCACTCTCACTCCCTCTCCCATAGCCAGAGCAGTGGGCGAGCGTGTTTATCCTCGCCCCTAGCAACCGGAGCATGTGGCGTGAGAGAGTGTTTCACCACTCCTCTCGCCATTCGATCTTTTCTTTCTGCGTCCAGCTCTAACATCCACTCACACCTCACTCTCGACCATTCGTTGACTGGGCGCCTCTCAAGAACATACGGAAATGTGTGCTCGAGATACCGCTTTGAAACGCCAACGCCGAGCCGAGAACGCCGGTGCCCCACTGTTTCGTCCGCTCACTCCTCACTCTCAACGGTTCGCTGCCCTCTCAAGACAACAAACGGTTGCCTCCCAAGATGATGGCAGAATTCAGTGAAGGTGAATGTCTGACTGCAATGGTGCTCTCTCTCGGCGCGAGAAATTCGATCGCATTTCCTCATGATTCCGTTCGGGAAGGTGGGGGCATTGATTTCTTTTTACTTGCTTTGAACAGTGCCCGGAATTCCCTAGGCTCATTTTCTAAAGCGCCGTGGTGTTCAGTTCATTCTTTGACCACCACTGTTATTTGAAAAACCACACAATATTGTCACGGGGTCGTGACGTGGCCGAAGGCAGGAGACTTCGTGTTGGGATTGAACTGTTTATTTGGGCAAACCTGTGCCCGGTGAACAGAAAGTCCAATTACAGCAGCAGTCTCGCACAGATTGCAGTCTCGGACTGATAGCGGCGAACGGAGCGTCGGCCTTCGATCAACAACTGACAAGCGGCGAAGCGCGTCGGCATTTATACTCTTGCCGTCGAATGTTCTAGCGTTATCGCTGGCGGTGGCGTATGTTCTAGAACAATCTGTACCGTTCGCACAGTGGGCGTAATCTTATCGAAATGATCTACTACAGTCCGGAACCTTCTCGAAAGCTGCAGGCGCGGTTTGCGCTGAGAATCGTGTGAAGTTCTAGAACCATGTGATGTTCTAGAACGATAACAGAAACTTGGGAAATGGAACGTGGCGTTGCCCCCCTCTGAAAAAAGGCATCGTCCCGATGCTTTAACTAAATATGAAAGTACAATAATAATGCAAGAAAGTACAATGAATAAATTACGATACAACAATAAGACAAAAAAACACTGTTTCAGTTTGTTAACGCGCATGAAATGGCTTGAGGCGCGCGACATGGACGACTTCAGGTCATTATCGGCGTCGTTGAGAGTTCGTGATGCCGTCGGGGACAACCTCGTAATCAAGTGGGCCGAGACGTCGAACCACCTTGTACGGTCCGAAGTATCGTCGCAGAAGCTTTTCACTTAGTCCACGTCGGCGTATCGGCGTCCACACCCAAACACGTTCACCGGGCTGGTATTCCACGAAGCGTCGTCGAAGGTTGTAACGGTGGCTGTCGGTCGTCTGTTGATTCTTGATACGGAGACGCGCAAGTTGTCGGGCTTCTTCGGCGCGTTGAAGGTACTCGCTCACATCGAGGTTTTCTTCGTCGGTGACGTTGGGTAACATGGCATCGAGCGTCGTTGCCGGGCTCCTTCCGTAGACCAATTTGTATGGAGATATCTGCGTCGGCTCCTGCACCGCCGTGTTGTATGCGAAGGTCACATACGGAAGAATGGCGTCCCACATCTTGTGTTCGACATCGACGTACATTGACAGCATGTCGGCGATCGTCTTGTTAAGCCGCTCGGTGAGGCCGTTGGTCTGTGGGTGGTACGCTGTCGTCCGGTGGTGGTTTGTTTGGCTGTATGCCAAGATCGTTTGAGTTAAGTCGGCAGTGAATGCCGTTCCTCTGTCGGTGATAAGGACCTCCGGGGTGGCGTGACGTAGGACGATATTTTCGACGAAGAACTTAGCTACCTCGGATGCACTGCCGTTTGGCAGGGCTTTTGTCTCGGCGTAGCGGGTAAGGTAGTCGGTAGCTACCACGATCCACTTGTTTCCGAAAGCCGACGTCGAGAACGGCCCCAGTAGGTCCATACCAATCTGCTGGAAAGGTCGGCAAGGTCGATCAATTGGCTGCAGAAGTCCCGCTGGCCTTGTCGGCGGTGTCTTGCGTCGCTGACAGTCCCGGCATGTCCTCACATAACGAGTGACGTCGGTGGTAAGACGTGGCCAGTAGTACCTTTCTTGTATCCTCGCGAGCGTGCGAGAAACACCGAGGTGCCCTGCCGTCGGATCGTCGTGCAGGGCCTACAGGAGTTCTGGTCGCAGAGCTGAAGGCACCACAAGGAGGTACTTAGCTCGAAGCGGTGAAAAGTTTTTTTTGTAGAAGACCGTTTCGTAGAAAGAACGACGCAAGTGCGCGCTTGAATACCTTCGGGACTTCGGCGGTCCTGCCTTCGAGGTATTCTATTAGGGCCTTAAGTTCCGGGTCGGCCCGCTGTCGTTCAGCGAAGTCGTCGGTAGTTATCGTTCCCAAGAAGTAGTCGTCCTCCGGGTCGTCGGGTAGCGGTTGGTCGACAGGCGCACGAGAGAGACAGTCGGCGTCGGAGTGTTTTTTGCCGGACTTGTAAATGACAGTAATGTCATATTCTTGAAGTCTCAGGCTCCATCGTGCGAGGCGACCTGAAGGGTCCTTCAGGTGGCTAGCCAACACAAGGCGTGGTGGTCGCTCACAACTTTGAAGGGCCTGCCGTAGAGGTAGAAGCGAAATTTCGACGTAGCCCAGATGATGGCGAGGCACTCCTTTTCTGTTGTGGAATAATTTGCTTCTGCTTTGGATAGCGATCGGCTGGCGTAACTAATAACCCTTTCAAGTACGTCAGCCTTCTGCACAAGAACGGCGCCAAGACCTATGCTGCTTGCGTCAGTATGTATTTCTGTCTCGGCGAATTCGTCGAAATGGGCAAGTAACGGAGGCGTCTGGAGGCGATGTTTAAGCTCCTGGAAAGCGTGTTCCTGTGGCGTTTCCCGCTTGAACTCCATGTCGGCCTTGGTAAGGTTAGTGAGAGGATCGGCGATGCGGGCGAAGTTTTTCACGAACCGCCTATAATAGGCGCAAAGGCCCAGAAATCGGCGCACGGCTTTCTTGTCAGTGGACGGCGGGAAGTCGGCGATGGCGGCTGTTTTCCGTGGATCGGGACGAACTCCAGACTTGCTGTTAACGTGCCCCAGAAACAAAAGCTCCTCATACGCAAATCGGCACTTTTCTGGCTTCTGTGTGAGTCCGGAAGTCTTGATGGCTTGAAGTACAGCTTCAAGGCGCCGAAGATGCTCGTCGAAACTCGAGGAAAACACGACGACGTCGTCCAAGTACACAAGGCAAGTCTGCCACTTCAATCCGGCCAGTACTGTATTCATAACGCGTTGAAAAGTTGCAGGCGGTGAGAAAAGGCCGAAGGGCATCACCTTAAACTCGAAGAGGCCGTCCGGTGTTTTAAACGCCGTCTTCTCTCGGTCTCTTTCGTCGACTTCGATTTGCCAATAGCCAGTCTTGAGGTCCATTGACGAAAAGTACTTGGCGTTATGGAGCCGATCAAGTGCGTCGTCTATTCGTGGGAGAGGATACACGTACTTTCTTGTGATTTTGTTCAGGCGGCGATAATCGACGCAGAAACGTAGGGTCCCATCTTTTTTTTTTCACTAACACCACGGGGGATGCCCATGGACTCTTGAACGGCTGGATAATGTCATCCCGCAGCATTTAACCAACTTGTCTCTTCATGGCCTCACATTCTCGCGTGGAAACCCTGTACGGACCCTGATGGAGTGGTATGGCATTTTCTTCAGTTATGATGCGATGTTTCGTGATTGGGGTCTGCCGAATTTTCGATGACGACGAAAAGCAATCTTCGTATTGCAGGAGCAGGGCGTTGAGCTGTTCTTGCTTATCGTTCGTAAGTCTGGGATTGACGTCGAAAGCAATGGGAGGGGCTTGGTTCCTCTGAGCAGGTTCCGCAGAATCGGCGAGGGCGAAAGCACTGGTGGCTTCGACAATTTCTTCGATGTATGCGACCGTTGTTCCTTTGTTCACGTGTTTGTACTCATTGCTGAAATTCGTGAGCATAACCGCTGCTTTGCCTCCCCGCAGCTCTGCAATTCCTCTTGCGACGCAAATATTTCGGGTGACCAACAGATGCTGACTGCCTTCAACGACGCCTTCCAAATCAGGTGATTTAGGTGCGCCGACTGAAATAATGACGCTTGAGTGAGGCGGAATGGTGACTTGTTCTTCCAGCACATTCAAGGCATGGTGTTCTGACGGCGTGCGCGGCGGTAGTGATTCTTCTGTGGATAACGTTATCGACTTTGTTTTTAGGTTGATGACAGCACCATGGAGGCATAAGAAGTCCATGCCAAGGATGACATCTCTCGAGCAACGCTGTAGGACTACGAAGTCTGTAGGATAAATACGGCCGTTAATGGTGACTCTCGCTGTGCAGATTCCTGCAGGCGTTACGAGATGACCTCCGGCTGTGCGGATTTCAGGGCCTTTCCAAGCTGTCCTAACTTTCTTTAACTTCGCGGTGAACGACCCACTGATAACAGAATAGTCGGCTCCAGTATCAATGAGAGCGGTCACACTGTGGCCGTCGATAAGAACGTCGAGGTCGCTAATTCGCCGTCTCGCATTACAGTTAGGGCGTGGCGTCGGGTCACGGCTGCGTCGGCTTGTTCCGCTGCTTTCATGTTGCATCGTCAGGCCACCTTCGGTAAGTGAGCTTTCGCCGTCAGGACTTTGCCTGGTTGGCGTTGTGTTCGGAAAGCTCCGCCGCGGCGTCGTCGTCGTCGGAGGATCTTCGGTAGTTCGTCGCACAGCAACCGCACCTCCACCGGTTGCTGCCCTTAGTTTCCCGGATACGGGCTAGGAGAGCGGCCCCGCGTTGGGCCAGAGTACTGCCGGTGGTGCGGTGACGTGCGGCGGCTGGGCGACGGCGAACGTGAAAGGCTTCGTGGTGTCCACCGAGTTCCTGTCAGGTAGTCGGCGATGTCACGTGGTCGTTCTCCTGGCTGTGGACGCGGTGCATTGACGGCGAAGCCACGCAGTCCCATCTGTCGGTACTGGCAACGGCGGTATGTGTGCCTGGCCTCGCCGCAGTGGTAGCAGAGCGGGCGATGGTCAGGGGTGCGCCAGACGTCAGTCTTCCTCGGTGCACTGCACTGGGCCGCTGGCGAACGGTATGACGTCGGTGGGGGTGGTGGCGGCGGTGGCGTCTGTCGACGGAAGTGCGAAGGGGCGGCGTTCTGGCGTGGACAGGGAGGAGCGTTGTGGCGCAGTGCAGCGGCGTAGCTCATAGCTTCCGGCTCGGGCAGCGGTGCGTGGGGAATTTGAAGCGATTGCCGAACTTCTTCTCGCACAATGTCGGTGATTGAATCCACTTTAGGCTGCGCCGAAGGCAAGAGCTTGCGCAGCTCTTCCCGCACGATCGCTCGGATCGTTTCACGCAGGTCTTCGGAGTTACTGGCTTGAGCAGCAGCGCAATCTGGAGTCAGGCGGCGATTATACTGTCTGGTGCGCATGTCCAGGGTCTTTTCGATAGTGGTCGCTTCGGTTACAAATTCTTGGACGGTTTTCGGTGGGTTTCTCATCAGTCCCGCGAAGAGCTCCTGTTTTACCCCTCGCATGAGGAAACGAACTTTTTTCTCCTCAGCCATGTCTTGGTCAGCGTGACGGAATAGTCGGGTCATTTCTTCTGTGAAAATGGCGACATTTTCATTTGGTAGCTGAACCCGGGTCTCTAATAAAGCAGCGGCCCTCTCTTTGCGAGCGACGCTTCGCGAACGTTTGCAGGAATGCGCCGCAGAAGACATCCCACGTTCGGAGCGTGGATTCCCGATTTTCGAGCCAGGTCCTTGCGGTGTCTTCCAAATAGAAAAACACACGACGCAGCTTTTCGTCATGGTCCCAGTGGTTGAGGGCGGCCACGCGGTCGTATGTTTCTAGCCAGGACTCCGGGTTTTCGAACGATGACCCATGCAAAATTGGTGGTTCCCTGGGTTGATGCATGACCATCGTGGGCTGGGACGCTGCGGTTGTGATTGTCGTTGCAGTCGCGGTCATGGCCTTGGTCTTCCGCGCCTTGTCTTGTAGAAGCCCGTACTCCGGAGGTAGCCCTTGCTGTCGGTGGCTTGTTCGCTGCTCCTGGTTGGCGTCGCTGTCTTCTCCGCGACGTGGGCTGGGTTCACGGCTTGACGGGGGCGTCCGGTACATGAACGAAGCAGCACCTTCACCAGATGTCACGGGGTCGTGACGTGGCCGAAGACAGGAGACTTCGTGTTGGGATTGAACTGTTTATTTGGGCGAACCTGTGCCCGGTGAACAGAAAGTCCAATTACAGCAGCAGTCTCGCACAGATTGCAGTCTCGGACTGATACAAAGAGAAGTTTATTAACTTCAAACTCAAAAAACTCTTTACATCATTTATTCATACAGTGCTCGTTTAGACACCCCTCTTGTGCACTATGGGGCATACAAACTCCATTATCCCTCGGACTGATAGCGGCGAACGGAGCGTCGGCCTTCGATCAACAACTGACAAGCGGCGAAGCGCGTCGGCATTTATACTCTTGCCGTCGAATGTTCTAGCGTTATCGCTGGCGGTGGCGTAGGTTCCAGAACAATCTGTAGCGTTCGCACAGTGGGCGTGATCTTATCGAAATGATCTACTACAGTCCAGAACCTTCTCGAAAGCTGCAGGCGTGGTTTGCGCTGAGAATCGTGTGATGTTTTGGGACGATAACAGAAACTTGGGAAATGGAACGTGGCATTATAGTTGGATTCAATGCAGCGATTACTAATAACGTTAAAATAATCCAGTCACATTCATTAGTCATCCATCATCGTTATCGCGCACTACGTGTTCACATTTCGGTGCGCATAGATGAAAGCGCTTTGAGATAAGTGTTCGAGGGCCTCTTTGGGGGGATAAAGGAACAAGCGATTCTTCAATTTTCATGGCGCGATATTCCAGCATTACTTACAAGTGCTTCCACGAAGTGGTGGATTTTTACGCGCAGTGGAAAGCGTTTGAAAATTTCTCCCAAACGCGCCTGATACCGTGACTGCACTGCGGCACCTCGAAGTTTAAATGGCGTTTTCCCCGAACACTACTGTTCGTCAGAAAAGAAACATGTTCTCTGTAACCGCTGAAGCAAATAAATGCAAACGATTGTGACATCTTTTTAAATAACGTGCGCTCTTTCTGAAGCAAAAGAATTTTGTTGCAACCAGAACTGTATTTTGAACGAAAGTCTTCCTTTAGGAAAGAAGCCCTGAAATTCTCGTCATGAAACATTTATATTTGTATATAAAGAATGGCCGTGTTTAAATCCATACTTTAGTTCAGGGAGATACCCCGTGCACATGCAATAACCAGAAAATATTTCACAATCCTACACGCAAAATATTTTCACAAATGTTTGTTTTTATTTATTTTTATATACTGCAGCCTCAATGAGGCTGTTGGAAAAAGTGAGAAACCAAAACACAACATGAACAAATGAACATTCATGAACAGGCCTCCGAAAATTCGTGAAGTGATAGCGAACGAACATTTCCCGGCAGCATATTCCAGGTTTCTGTAGTTGAAAGGAAAAACCTATATTTGAATATGTCAGTGTGGGTGAAAAAAGTTGCAATGTTAAGGGCATGGTAACTCCTCGTAGACGAAAATCTGAAAAATTTGAGATATAATTTGAGAGTGCTGAAGCGAGTAGAATTGATTAAATTGTGCAAAAATTTTAGGCATTCAACAAGGTGACTCTTCGCATGGGTAGTGAGACCTAGGTGGTGAAGGAAATTTGTTGGAGGAAAATTCCTGTCTTATCTCTTGCATACAAAGCGCACAGCTCTGTTTTAAACAGATTCAAGTTTGTTGATGTCACATTTCTTACGGGGTTTCCAAACCGGACTACCATATTCATGAATGGGACGAATAAGAGTTTTGCAGGTGAGCAGTTTGGTTTTCTGAGGAGAAACATGAAGCGTACGATGTGAATAACCCAAACTTTTAAGGGCTTTGTTGCATGTGAGATCAATATGTTTATAACATAATAAATTATGTGTCATAAGAATACCAACATTCTTATATTCAGACACCTTGCATAGACTAACATTGTTAAAAACATATGCAAAATTGAAGGTTATGAACGTCTGGTAAATTGCATAATGACTGTCTTGCAGAAGTTAACATTCCTTTGCCAAGATTTGGACCAGCTACAAAAATGAGAAAATTAATTTTAGGAATGGCATGATACAGTGGAGATTTAATGGTATGATAGAGGGTTTCTTCAAGAATCAAAATACTAACAGTTGCTTTATTATTTTTATTTTTTTGCCAAAATCATACAACATTTAGTAAAATCCCCTTCCAAGCAAGTTGAAAATTAGGTTTAGTTTGCTTTAAAAATAACAGAGCGATGGACAGTAGTACTTGTGCACCTTGTCAGTGCTGCATGTTCAGAATAAGTAGTTAACGATTTAGAGTACTTGGTACTTTACTACGGGAGAGCATATAGCGTTCCCGTGGGCCTCATATTTGATGAGGCGGTGAAAAACTTTATTCGTCAAAAGGCCAAAGAGTAAAATAATATTTAAAAAAATGGAAAAGCAACGTTGTGGGCGGCCTTCATGCTGCCGGTTGTGGCGTCCAGGCAGTGCCTAGCTGCGACGTCCTCCGCCCAAGTCACCAGCCGAAGTTGCAGGTGCGGCCTGCTGCTGGACAAAGCAGCCTCCCGCTGCTGCGGACTTCTGAGGTGCCAAGAGGCAGGGAGCAAGTGTGCCGGACAGGAGTAAAATATGTACTCATAGTAGGCGATTGAGCTGCCACATAAGCGGCAGGCTGGAGAGTACGTTTCGGGGTGGAAGAGGGCAAGACGTGAAGGAGTAAGGAAGGTGCGGGCCTGAAGTTGGCGCCACAGGTGTTGTTGGTGGTGGGAAAGGAATTGGTGTGGTGGGGGAAGGTGAGGCGGGAGAGGCGGTAGTAAAATGTGACGTCGTAGTACGTGAGAAGTGCGTCTCGCGTACTCATCCCGGGCGGGGGCGGGCTTGCTCCGTCGGTCGAACCGCGAGCGATAGAATTGGCCGCCTCTTTGCCTGGATGATCCACGTGGGTGAGTACAGAGATGACATAAATGGGGCGAGAGGAAATGGCGCCAGATCACAGGATGCGTGCGGCCGGGGTGCCACCTACCCTACAACATAGTTATATACCGCCGATTTAGAGTCGGAAAAAATGTATTCTGCTGAGGTTTGTGTAATGACGAGGGCAATAGCTGCCTCTTCAGCCTCACCAGAGGTCGAAGTACAGACGGAGGCGGTAATGATAGGTCGGAGGGAGTTGTCGGTGACTGCGAGGGCGTGGGCTGCGTATTGACGATACGGGGCGGCATCCGCATAAGCCACGTCGGGTTGCCGTCTGAAGTTACGCCAGAGCGCGGAGGCTCGCGCTGTTCTGCGGGAGGGGTCTTGTTCGGGATGCATATTTTTAGGAGCGAAGCTCCTTAAGGCGTGGGCTGTGCGTCCCCTGTATGTAGCCACCTCTCGTTTAGTTCTTGCAGTGTCCACTAGATGGCGGTACCGTCTCCTGTATGTCGCCTCCTCTCGTTTAGTTCTTGCAGTGTTCACTAGATGGCGGCACCGTCTCCTGCATGTAGCCACCTCTCGTTTAGTTCTTTCAGTGCTCACTAGATGACGGGACTTGTAGCTGATGATGAAAAGATGCAAGATGTTATACGGTACTTCTAATTGATGATGAAATATGCGAGATGTTATAAAATAGGAATGATGTCACATATGGCACGTGTCATTCGTGGAAGACAATCGTTCGATTTAGTGCGGCGACGTACGCTAAAGGGAGCATTGTAATAAAATCGAGTAGGCAAAATGTACGGAAGATTCATGGTTTACCAGGTTTTCCTCCAGAGCTTCGCCCACTCATCATAATTCACTTCGTGGATATGGCGGAATTTTTTTGGGAAGGTTTCGATGTCTAGAAGGGAAGAGACGTGGGAAGGGATGGGCAATGAGATGGGAAGAGGGAAGAGAGGGGAGAGTTTAAGGGTGGAGAGAAGTGCGCGACCTGGCCGTGTGCGAGAGAGACGTGGAGCTGGGCCGTGCAATTGGCCTCTGTCAGCTCCGTGAGGGAGTTGTGGACACCCATCGATAGTAGCCAATCCGTTGAGGTAGATGTGGGAAGGGACAGGGCCGAATTATACGCCTGACGAATAAGGCAGTTGACTTTGTCTTTCTCTGTGCGAGAAAGGAAGAGATATGGTAGAGAATAAACAAAGCGACTGAGAACAAAGGCCTGATCAATTTTAATTCAATTCAATTCTTTATTTGCAAACTGTGAAACATACAGAAACATCACGACATGTTGGACCCATAGCCGAAGGCTAGTTGGGGGTCCAAAAAATAAATAACTAAGGGTTCCATGTACAAAAAAGATATATCACACGCATACAGATAGTTATCGTGCATCCTTAATTTGCCCGAGTGAAACAAAATGAGAGCGAAAGTGTCGGTAAATGCACGATTGTCTTTAACAGTTTTAACTTACGAAAATACAAGTAAACAAAGCAGATTGTTGCAATATTATGAAGGTTAAAATATGCATGGGTAATACCGAAAACAAAACCTAATCATTGGTTGACAATGGTATTTTAAACAATTTCACAAGTTTCTGGCACACACACACACACACACACACACACACACACACACACGAATGACATCATAATTCCAGGTGGTGGAGGTCGTGTTCGCGCATGCCGTGGTGGCGGTTTGCAATGCGGCGTATGAGGTGCATGGTCTGGTGTACAGCGTTGCTGAGTTGAGTGATGAGGGTAGTGTGGTTACCATTGAACTGAAGAAAGACTCCAAGGATGCGAAGGGTAGAGACGAGAGGAAGTGGTGTGCCGTCAACGGAGATGGTGAGTGGAGAAGCAGACAGGGGAGCCAATCCCCGCGGCAGGAGGAGCAAAAGCCCCGGTTTGGTCGCAGAGCAGCTCAACCCGATAGCTCGGGCGTGAGATGTCACCGCGTCCATACCCGACTAGAGAATGGTCTCCATGTCGCCAAAATTGCCTGTGGTCACCCAAAGGGTGATGTCATCAGCATAGAAAGCCTGAGATTGAGCTGGTATTTTGATAAGCTTGCGTGCTAGGGGGAAGAGGGTAATGTTAAAAAGAAGAGAGGACAGAACGGATCCTTGGGGAGTACCCTTGTTGCCCAAGGAGAAAGAAGGAGAAGAAAGTGGGCCGTATGATATTTCTGCGGTGCGGTGGGCGACGAAAGCGGTGATGTAAGCATGTACATGGTGTCCGACGTCAAGGGAGGAGAGAGCGTCCAGAATAGCTGTGTGATGTACATTGTCAAACGCTTTGATTAAGTCCAGCGCCAGGATAGCTCGGGTGCGTTTTTGGTGGGATGGGTGTAAGACATCCTCGGAAAGCTCGAGCATCACATCCTGCGTGCACAACTGCAGACGAAAGCCGAACATGGAGTACGGATATAGGTTATAGTCGTCCAGGTAGGTTTGGAGGAGGGCCAGGATGACATGCTCAAACAGCTTGCCAAGGCAAGATGTCAGAGAGATTAGGCGCAGGTGCTCGAGGAAAATGGGTTAGCCAGGTTTAGGGATGAAAAAGACACGTGCACAGGTCCAGGAGGAGGGAAGAGTACCAGCCTGCCAATGTGTGTTGAGGAGGTCTGTAAGGGCTTCGACGGAGGGGGTATCCAGGTTGCGGAGAGCCTTGTTTGTAATGCGGTCCGCCCCTGGAATCGACGTTGTGTGGAGCTTGAATAGCGCAGCACGAACCTCTCTGAAAGAAATGTCAGCATCAAGGTCGCTGTTGGTAGAGACGGAGTAAGCAGGAATAAAGTTTGGGGGTCGGCGCAGAGGTAGCGGTCCCGGATGGTCACCAGAAACTCAGTATCGGTTAGTGAGGAAGAGTGAAGTAGAAGGGAGACATCCTTGCGCTGGGATGCTTTGGTATGGGTGGGGTCAAGCAGCACCCTGAGAAGCGACCAAGTGTCGCAGAGGTCGAGGTTGCTGGTCATGTGGTCGCACGTTGGGTTCCACTGTTGTCGTAGAAGACAGGTGCAGTGCTCCTCCATGTCCAACGCGAGCCGGGTCAAATGTTTCCGGGCCTGCCATCGGTGGTGGATAGCGTGGTAGGACTCCCAAAGGTGCAGCAGAAGGCTGTCTGCCGTAGTGGAGTGTGGCGCTGCAGGGAGTGTAGATGTAGCGGTGCGGACATTTGCCAAAATGGTCTCCGTCCAGACTGAGAGGTCCGTGATAGCAGGAAGAGAGGACGCAGAGAGACGAAGGAAGTGGAAGAGATCCCAGTCCACTACCTAAGCAAGACGAGTAGAGGAGCGAGCAAGGAAGGGGAGTGAGAAAGTGGTGCAAAGAACGTTGTGATCGCTACCGAGGGAGATACCTGTATTAGGCCAGGATGAGTCAGCTACATTTCTGGCGAGTGCAAGGTCCGGATTGGTGTCTCGTTGGACACTGGACCCAATTCTGGTAGGGCGAGTGAAGTCGTTAAGAATTGATAGATGTTCGTTGTGGGTGAAGTCCCAGATTGGGTGGCCGTTGCGGGTATTCTGGGGGTAGCCCCAGCTGGTATGGGGGGCGTTGAAGTCGCCTAGAATTACTAGGGCATTGCGGCCGGCACAGGAAAGCACTTTGCGTTGGACGAGGCGTAGAGGAGCAGAAGGAGCTTTGGGAGTGCTGTACACATTGAGAACGAAAAGGCTTGCCTCAGTGTGACGGCAAGGAAGGATTTCAAGGATGAGATGGGCACATTCCGAAACGTCCAACTGGTTCAGCACCACAGTAAGGTTACGGTGCACCAGTGTCGCAACGTTCGGGTGGGCCTCAGAAGATGGATGAAAGGCGGTGTAATCGCGAAGTTTTGCGGGACTTAGTGGTTCTTGAAGTGCCATGACAGAGAGAGTAGTGTCGGGAGGGTTTTTATGGAGGTGGAGCTGAAGGGTGCTCCGTTTGGCGCGGAACCCCCGACAGTTCTACCGCCAGAGATTAAGGTGCGGGTGGTGCCTGGCCATGATGAATGGCAGGGAGTTGGTGTAGGTGCCAGGGTGAGCGGGGCGGGGAGCGAGCGATGCGCAAGGGTGGCCCCAGTACCGCTCTGTCGGGTCTCTAAGGCAGCTACCCCGGCGTCTAAGGTGGTGAGGGCAGACGTGCCAGCGCGGCCTGCAGCTGATGCGTAAGCTCTTGAATTTGGAGCTGCTGGGCAGTTATAGTGACCTCGAGAGCCGCGATTTTGGGGTCCGACGTGTGGGGCTGCGTTGTCGAGCTTACCGGTGGTGTGGCCGTGGTGGTGGTTGTGGTGGAGGTGGCGGTGGAGGCCTTGGAGTGGGCAGGGGCGGGGAATAGACGGAGCGGTGGTGGCTGGAATACCAGGTACCGCGGGATGTAGACCGGTGACGGGGGCGGGAAAGCCGGGAGCTCTTGAGGATTGGCCCGGAGGGTGGTGCTGGTGCCGGAGGCTGGAGTTTGCAGCTGGACGAGGGTGACGGGCCACTCCTGTTGAATCGGAGTTTGCATGGACGTGAGCCCGTGACGTGGTCTTCTTTGCACAAAATGCAGCTTGGGACGCAGGTAGGGGACTCAACTCTCTTGTGGGTCTGGCAGCAGCAGTAGCAGAGGGCGCACTTAGGTTTGCAGCAGACGTCCGCGCGATGGCCAGGAATCCAGCAGTTAATGCAGGCTTCGGCTTTCGGGCGGGACGGGTGGCAGCGGTAGACGCCGCAATTGAAAACGATGGTAGAGGGGAGGATAGTAGTGCCGACAAAGGTAATTAGGATGGATTTGGAATGCCCCATCCAGCGCGCGTCGGCGATGGCGTGAGTGTTTTCAAATTCATAGACTGAATATCTTGGATGATTTCGTCCTGTGTTTGGGAGTCGACGGCGTTGTAGATGATGCCGCGGAGGGCGTTGTCTGGTGCTGCCATGTAGGCACGTAGGGGGTAAGAGATGGTACCCAGGCGGAGTTCAGATGCACGGAGGTAGAGACATGCGCGTGGCTCAGATGGGGTGCTGACAGTGAGTTGTTGTATGGATTGAAGCGTACGCAGTCAGCGGTGTGGGCTGCTGCGTAGTCGATGTTGGCGAGACTGCAAAGAGTTTGCAGCAAGACACCGTTAGTTGTAGTGCGGAGGTCAAGCGCCCTCCCTGACTGAAGACTATTTTGAAGTCCTCTGCAGGGAGTCGAGGGAGGGGAGCATGACGACGAAGCGTTAGAGCACTAGAGGTGGTGTTCGGCAGTCGAGCAGTCTCATGCGACGGGGTCGAGAAAGGCGGCGTCGAAGTGATGGGCTGGCGGGCCGTGGCTGCATGGTGTGTTTTGACTGCACGGATCCAGCGTGAGTCAGCTTGGAATTCAGCTGTGGTGATGGATTCACCGTCGACTTGATACTCCATGTCCGCGGCTTGAATATTCAGGAACACTTTCGGTGAAAGTGGCGAAACATGAGTGGCGTCAGCCGCTCTTATGGCTCAGAACGCGGCTGTGCGTTTCGCAGGGGCGCGTAGTCGAGCGGCACACGATAGAGCGCATCGGTGGCGTGTCAAAGCACAAAAGTGGCTCAGAAGCGTCAAAAAAACGGGCGTGATTTGGCCCCAATGGTGTTAAAATTATCCACTCACCTTTACGGATGCACTGGGGAAGTTTCAAGAAGAAAGGGCGAAGAGTTGTGGTGAAACGGGCCATGAAGTATGGAGCTCATGCGAGGCACGTCCGTCCCGTCTCGCAGCTCGGAGCATTCCGTCTTGATGAGGCCTTGTCGTCAAAACATGATTATTGAAAAAGACCAATTTTACATTCACCTTTAGAAGCGTCATCACTGATTTCAATATCAGCTTGGAATGCTGAGAACATTAATACTCAACCGGGACAGAAAGACAGACTTAGGAAACCAAGGCAACATAAAATGACGACGTATGCAGCTGCTAAAAACCTCCATACTTCCACTGGTTAAGATGGATATTTCACCCAAGTACATAAGTTGCGTTTCGTGGTACAGCATCAAGAATAATCAGGAAGATTCCTCACCCGTGCTGTACATCCTTCATTGCGAGAAAATACTGTGAGTGAAACTCCAACAGCTTGTTTGACGTGATGACTAATCCATAGCAGCATGAATGCAACACGGTCCTGTTCCTTCTGCTTTTCCGCTTTTGAACGTTTGATCATTGTTAATTATCATTCTCGTCATACCAAAGCCACCCCCTTAATCTGCCTGCCTGCCCACCTGCCTGCCTGCCTGCCTATCATCTATCTATCTATCTATCTATCTATCTATCTATCTATCTATCTATCTATCTATCTATCTATCTATCTATCTATCTATCTATCTATCTATCTATCTATCTATCTATCTATCTATCTATCTATCTATCTATCTATCTATCTATCTATCTATCTATCTATCTGTCTATCTATCTGTCTGTCTGTCTGTCTGTCTGTCTGTCTGTCTGTCTGTCTGTCTGTCTGTCTGTCTGTCTGTCTGTCTGTCTGTCTGTCTGTCTGTCTGCCTGCCTGCCTGCCTGCCTGCCTGCCTGCCTGCCTGCCTGCCTGCCTGCCTGCCTGCCTATCTATCTATCTATCTATCTATCTATCTATCTATCTATCTATCTATCTATCTATCTATCTATCTATCTATCTATCTATCTATCTATCTATCTATCTATCTATCTATCTATCTATCTATCTATCTATCTATCTATCTATCTATCTATCTATCTATCTATCTATCTATCTATCTATCTATCTATCTATCTATCTATCTATCTATCTATCTATCTATCTATCTATCTATCTATCTATGCGCCACGTACTCAGTACTGTAGTGGCCATTTCGTTCTTTGATAATGTATTCCAAAATTGTCCCCTCTCTTTGCGGAGGACTCCGGTGGCTGTGGAACCTCTGCAGATGTCTTGCAGCATTCAGTGTGGAGGCCTTTAGAAGGCCAGGCTGTCATAGGCTGTCGTGGTAACGGAGGCATAGCCACTTTAGTGCCACCTGAGGGGCCACAGGAGGGGCCACTTACACGTGGTCCCTCTGCGAAGGATGATGCACTCAGTACACACGAGGAGAAAGGTAGGGCTCGCAGAGCATGGGTTCGAGTACAACTGCATCGCCTGAACCAACAGGACATCTTACATGTGGGCAGCGTGTCTTGCACGCAAGCAAATTCTCTGAGAAAACGTCATGACCACCAACATTTTGTCACGGTGGCGTGGTGGCACTCCACCAGAAACGCTAAATGCACTCTCCTTTACAGAGACCTCCGGTACGAAGGCGGAGATCGTGCATGGCTATCATGCTGACCCTACACATGGCTTAATCTAGGGCACATGACTCGATCTACCATTGTCAATTACTCTCAGGCACTGTATCGTGTTTTATTAGGGGGGAATTCCCAAAGAATCTAGTTCTATATGAAAACACCCCCTCCATGACTACAACATGATCAGTTTTTTGGTGTCGAGCACCTCAGAGGTTGGAGGGAAGAGAAGTGGACAACGCCACGACTCACGCACAAACCTGCCAAGATGCAACTCGGGCCACTTCAGAAAACTTCTAATAATGCCGTAATGGAGTTAGAACGTAACAATCGTGAAGTACCTGCTCACGCACGTTCTTTTACATGTCAGGGTTACGCTCCTTCTCAAAAAGGTCTACCAAGAGACGAAGCCATCCACTATAGAGAAATTCAATATATTCTGGTCTGAAACGTGACACGCCATGTCAATAACGTGCTATAAAGGCTCCCACCCCAGCAGAAGAAAGTGCCGCGGCATATCACCTTCGCTGAGGCTGCTCAAAGCATCCCCCCTCCCCTCATTTGACACAGCGAAAAGACGCCGACAGAAAAGTTGGAGGAGCGACAAGTGCGACAGTCGTGATCTGACCTGACCGAGTATGTAAATTAGTTTCAAGGGCCGGCTAAAGCTAACAAAATTCTTAGCTAAGGCCCAAAACCGCGAGTTATCTTTTAATAAATTTTCAAGACAAATGCCTTAGATGCTACATGAACGGGCCGTCACTTCTCAGAAATATCTCGGTGAGCGGGTGTGTTCGATACGGCAGAGTGATGGGCCAGCTGGTAGCACGGAGACATTAGCGCGAAGCATCTGAGGAACGGCTAACACAAGATGGAGCACAACGCTGTCTCGAGAGAATAAATACAACGACCGAAAAAAAGAGATCACTTTAGCATTCCAGTCTTCTTAGACGACGCTTGAGTTTTACAGTGAAAGCTGCATATGGCTAGCAGAAACAAACAAGCAAACAAAAAACCTGTTCGGCAGCTGCGTCACGAGTGGTCTACAATACTTTTACTACCAATTACGTCGTTCTCATCATCATACTGAAGCAGGCGCGCCATTGGCTGCGCTGTGAGTGGCGTAGTGCATCCCGTCACAGTAGGGGAACTGATCACACACGCATCAGTTTCTACTGAAGCCTTCCACATGGGTAAGCTACGGATAACTCTAGAAGAACGCCGACAGCAGAAACGTGAGAGAGTTCGCATTCTCCGGGTCAATGATGCAGTCCGGGCAAAAAAAAAAAAAGAAAGGGCCCGGGAAGTTGAGTGCCCTGAGGAACTGCGTACCTTCCAAGTCACATGAACTCGCAGCCGTCCAAGTCGCGCTAAATCGCGAACGGTATTACAAGCGCCGGTGTTGGGCGGATCCTTCAAACCACGCCCCCGAGTTGACTCCAAATGTAAAACGCTCGCAACAACGCCGCGCCGAACAAGCGCCGTTGCAGGCACGACAACGTCAACGTGACGATCGCGGGAGCGCGTTCGCCGGGCCGAACGCCCGCTTTCAGAGGGAGTTTCTCCAGTGGCACTTTCGCTTTGGCTGCGACGTCTGTGACCGCCTGTGGGTTGAGAACGACCACTGCGGTTGATACAAAACGCATTTAACCACTCATTACACTCCTCAATAACCGTGATTATGTGACGCACATTGTGCGGTATGTGAAATAAACACCGTTGTAAACCCAAGACAAACGTGTGTCTAACCTAACTAAAATGGAGGAACAAGTAACCAACAATTGTGAAAAGCCTCAGTGTAGCGTCGGGTTGAACCGACTGCTAAATACAGAAGCCGCACATTTCATCTTTAGCTGGTTCATAATTCGTACAGAGTGCTTCGGTGATGATTTTCTTGCTGTATGTGACATGCAAACAAGTAAATCTCCATCGTGCTTCGAGATGAGTGTTATCTTGTGACTAGCAGCCACGAGCTTGCAATGAATGATTCTAGGTCCCACACGTGTTTCAAACAGCTTCAGATAGCGCAGTTTTTTCATAAAGTGAGCAAGCGCGGGAATAAATATGCTTGCTCGCACAATTTGAAATATCAGAGCCGCACAAATGTGTTCTAGCTGTACCCATGCTAATGAACAAGCTCTCAATTCACGCACTCCTAAACAGTACAGGAAGTTGAAATTTCACTTGTTATCAACCGGGACAGAGTAATTGCACGGCAAGTTTTTTTTTTAATTCAGATTTAGCTGTTAGAATTTACCAAGGTTAATTTATTGATATGTGGGGTTGAACATCTCAAAACCAACATGATTTTTAGAGACGCTGTAGTGGAGGGATCTGGAGATTTCGACCACCTGGGGTTCTTTAACGTGAACCCAAATATGAGCACACACGCCTACATAATTTCCGCCTCCATCGGAAATGCAGCCGCCGCAGCCGGGATTCGATCCCACGACCTGCGGGTCAGCAGCCTGGTACATTAACCATAGACCACCATGGCGGGGTGACTTACGAAGGTTAGACAGCATCAGTCAGCACCACAATTATTTGTTCATTAAATTTAAAAACATAAGACTTTGCATCTGTACTTTTAGATGCGAAGAGTGTTATGGTCGAGCTCAGTCCGGTGTGCGGCGTGACCACCCTTACAACGCATGCGCGCCCCTCCCCCTCTGCTCTCCTACGCCCTGCTCTTTTACCTCGCTATGCCGACGCGAGCAGTGTCTGTTAAGCAAGCTCTCCCCTCTCTCTCTTGTCAACACATCGCTTCCACCCGGCGTCCTTACCCCAACTGCCCATGCGCACTCTCTTCCACTCTCTCTTCTTTTTTGCACTCCCCCTCCCCTCTCACCTCGCAATGCCGACGCAGGGAGAAATTGCTAGCAAGTTTCTTGAATGAAAAAACCGACTGCTCGCACTGCGCAACCGTTGGCTTCGCTGGTCACCCTAATATATTGGCACCTGATATTGACCTCCGAGGTATTGCCCGTGAGAGATTTCTGCTGTGCGTTGTTGAACAATAAACTTTCGTTGCGTGTGCGTTAACCAAAAGTGGACTGCGGGTCTCTGTGTCCAATTGGAGTCTCCTGCCTCCCATTGCCCATGAGCAGCTATTGGCATGTTCTTGTAGGAAACACAGGTTTACCACAGCGTGCTTTGCGTTTCCCCCGATTTCTCTCCTGTGCAATGCCACGATGAGCGCCACCGTCAACGCCACCGCTAATGTAAGCGTTTGGGCCCGCTTCTCCGCATCTACACAGGCTTTCCTTTAGTGACAGATGATGTATTTTTTTGGTTTGATTACCTTGTCTTTTTTAAGGATCATCGCCGACCTCCTTTTCCTTCATCTGCCTTTTTGTTGATGCAGAGGCCTGTGTACTTAGATGTAGGTGTACGTTGAAGAAGTCCAAGTAGTCAAAATTTTCGGCGCCCCCCACGATTGCGTCCGTCACCATATCGCGGTTTGAAGGCGACAGCCTTTATTGTCACTTGCTCACATCCGTCCGTCACCCTCCGCCATGCCCTAGCACGATGCCAGCTGTGGCCTCTTTTCCTCACATTCTGTCAGAAATTACATGCGTGAGTAAACAAATTGTTATTTGGCTCAGAAAAAAGCACACCCCACAAATTTCACAACGGGACAGAGGGGTCTGGCCTGCCGGCGCGATCACGGACACGCTAGACGGCCAGGAATTGTTCCGGCCTCCCCTGCTCTGATCCCATTAATCCATTAAGTGATCACACAGGGCCTCTTTTAAGCGTTTGAGTAAGTGAGATCATGCATAGAGTTTCCTAATGTTAGAGGGCTCTGGTGCTGCGATCATTCAGCGACCATGAGAAAGGGGGGTGACGCACAACTTTGCCTAGTATTGCCCATAGTCTTCGTACTTGCAGGCTGTAAGCGCACTTGTGGCTTTGCTTATTGATCTGTTTCGGTTTGATTTCGAACAAAAAAAAAAGGACCGTTGTGATCCCGAGTCTAAAAAGTTCAGTGTGGTAAAGCGTAACTGCCATACCCCACCAATTAAAATAAATAACTAATTATAGCCAATTTTCCCCCTCCCCCACTGCTCATTGTACATTACCATGTAGGCTAGTTTGTTCTGGCTGATTAGAGCCCCTTTCAATAACCAGTCTCTTTTTAATGAGGTACAAAGGAAGATGTTCATTGTTAAACGTGGCGCAAACCCACTTCTAGGGTGTGACTTTCGCACAGAGCTTTTGAGACAAACAGCTTATAGTGCATTTTGTCGAAATGCTGCACTAATATAGAAGAAAGCAGCAGCACTCGACAGGATAAAATATTAGTACGTTATTTCTACGCAATTGGTAGCTTGCACGAGGTCATAATGGTTCTTACGTAAAGAAAAATGAAAAGGCACACTCTCCGAGTCACGTGGTGCAGGCCGCAGTCGAATTCAAGAAGGAAGAAGTTCTCGACAAGCCGAACGGACGTTGCATCAACATGGGTAAGAGGACGCTCTCAAAGTACTGCGACAAACTGAATATTGACCTTTTAGCGTTCCACTGTAGAAGAGAGGTTGTCGTAACTCATTTCGTAACACGTCGTCAAATGCGTCGCAGCGAGGCTCGCTCATGAACTGTGTTTATGGCGTTCAATGTCGGCGCTTGCCAGCAAAAAGCACGTTACACGAAATAATGATGCCTCATTCAGGGTGAAAACTAACTACTTTGGAATCGTTACTGGGGCTCTTCGATTTTCCACTTCTGGCTACCCGCGGGCTGCCAGAGCCAGCCAGAGTGCGCTCGTTTTTTTTCGGGCTGCTCCGTCCCCCCGTGGCGCACTTCCGGTTGCGTTCGTTTTTCTCGGGTTGGACGTTCTGGCGACCCGCTGGGAGCCCGAGGGTCGCCAGACGCTTCCAGGAAAATTTAGTCGTGGAAGCTTTCTGGAAGATTTTGGGCAGGTTTCGAGCTAGCAGACGCCGAAAAGGTACGATGCGCGCTCTGCGCCATCTTTGTGAGGACTTGACGGATTGCAATGTGGGTGCTTGAGGACTGCGCCTTCTCTTGTCATCGTTATCTTCTGAAGCCTGTTCCGCCTTGCGAGATAAGGTGATAACGAAGGCGGCGGGTGTTTGAAGCTACTGTTCATTGCTTTTGTTACGTTTCCCGTGAAGCTTCCTCCGTTAACAACGCGGCGAACTGTTGCCTGCTGGCTGCCTCGTGCACATGCCTCAAAAGTTATGTGCAGTGGGGCCCTTGAATAGGGGCACCACCCTGCCGGACAGACTTCGCTCTTCACCCTGTATATTCTTCGGGGCACTGGAGTTGTAGCTTGTCTGGATTATGTACATAATAAAGTTTTCTAGTACTACTACTACACATTCGCACGCACGCATAGAGACAACTTTGGAGTTATTTTTTTTGTAGTAGTCGTGTAGTAGTAGTAGACCAAGCTAACACGTGACCACGCTTGTGGAGCCGTGCCTGATTTCTGTGCACTGAGTGAAGACGATTGTGTTTGAACTAGCTCGCTCCATCGTATGTTTGCGTGCGTGAATCTCTGTACTGAGTATACTCGATTTTGATATGTGGGATTTAACATCCCAAAACCACAATATGATTAATAGAGACACCGTAGTGGAGGGCTCCGGAAATTTCGACCACCTGGGATGACTACTCGATTGATCTTCGATGGTGATAAAAGGCCCCAGATCACGACTGTTGGTGATGCTCAATGGTCGCATGCGGCGTGCGAACCCACTTCAATCTAAGGGCCAGCATATGTGGTATGCTATTACACGATACGACGCGAGAAAAAAACAACTCCCAAGCATTTCCCCCAGGGTGAACATGGTTAAGTGCGAATACACGGGGTGATGCTATGAGGGGTATTTATTAATTCGCACTATTATATTTATTAATCACACTATGGTGCCTTTATGGTGTAATGGTTCCTGGGAATCGCAATTTGATCATACGGGGGAGTTTACTTTAACTCACGGCGAATGCCAACGGATTTTAACTTTACTCCCCCTCACGACCCGCTCTCAACGGGAGACTGAGAGAGAAGGCGGGCGCGCGAGAGAGAGGGGTGCGCGCGCAGCTGCAGCGAGCAAGGAGAGCGGATGAGCGAGCGAAGGGGGAGGGGGTATAAGGCGCGTTACTGACACCGATATCAGCGTCGCGTCCGTGGCTTATTCGGTAGAGCGTCGCACTGTGGCCCGCCAAGTCCTCTTTCTTTTAAAGATAGAGACAAGACTGTGGACGCCGCCGACGGCGGTGGATGGTTTGGGGTCGCTTATAAAGTGTATTCACACTTAAAAAAGAATGAATTCAGAAATGTATACATCCTTTCGTTACTCATTTATCGTTGGCTTTGTCTTGTTTCACCTCTTCGTAACAATGCCGCGCAGTATGTGTACTGCACCTAGTCAATGAAATCAAAGCTGATATACATGACACTGGTCAAGTACCACTTAGGACTGGAAAACAGGCCAAAGCAAGTTCTAAAAACGGGTCGAGAACGTGTCATGCAGAAGTTTATTTTATATACGACGCGCACTCGTGGTACCGAAGCCTACGCATGTCTAACCTTTAGACAAAAACGTAAATTGTTCAACACGCACGTGTTTGCGACGCATACTACGTGATAGCTGAGCAGGTGTTCTCGAGCTCTTTTGAGGACACAATAACTTTCGCGTGATTTCGCGTCGTGTTGTGCAGTGACTGATACATGTACTAAAGAGACGTGAGCTTGTTAAGCCATCACCGTCGTGGCAGCTCACCTTGCATCGTTCTCGAGGCAGCGTGCGTCAGCTGGCTGTTTCGCTCGCGCACGCGGTGAGTGATCTTGCGAGCGTACGACGTCGTACCCCAAATGCTCGAGGGTATTATTTCAGCTTTTTGGTGAGCTTAGCTAGGTATGTTCAAGCGGACAATGCAGAAAAAAAATACCGAAGTGCACGCGGCATATTGTTTCGTTTGCTGTCATGACGGTAGAGTTTCTTTACGTAACGCTGTTTGTTCCAGCGTTCGATTTTGCGATCTTCGGACAGCTTCGGATTGTCTCGGGGTTCCTCACACACGAGAACACGACGTTGTTTCCTGTCCAGACCGGAACTAGCTGACTGACCTCTCTGGCTGCCAGTTAGCTGCCAGAGGCCTGAAAATCGAAGAGCCCCACTGTTCACCCACGTGGCCTCGGACAATGGCAGCCTTCCAATGCAGAGACATTTCACAAATGCAGCCTGTATTTAGGATACCTAGGGCCATTAGACATTTTAGGCTATGTAAAGGCAATAGTCGTATTCACTGATCTGTACCAGCAGTTTACGTATGCCGAACGTGTCGCGTACGAGATTATATGCTTTTGAATGATCGGTTAGCGGTCATCAAGCAGTACGTGGAGTGTTTTGTTATACACCATTATGACGGCCAGAAAGGAACCCAAGTAGTTCTGTAGCACTACGTTTGAATTAACAGTGAAATATTTAAACCTCGTGTTACCGTACTCGGGTTCGAGGTTACAGCACACTTTAGTATTGCAAAATCTCAATCTGTGGGATCACAATTTGCCTTCTCGCAGACGACGAGTCGCCCGCATCGATAACACCGAGCGCCATGCCTGACTGGAGGGGCGTAGGTGAGTATACCCGGAATTTATCAAAGGGTTTCCTTTATTGAGGGCACCTGTAACAATAACAAAATAGCCTTTTTCATTGTAACACGATGTAAATAACATATTTAAAGTGAATCATGGCCGGGGCCGATTTGGACGTGTGCAGACACGCATACAATAACGACGCACAGGTCACGTGATATATTGATCACATCTGCGTAGGGTGTGGCTGCTCGACATTAATAAAGTAAGAAAAAACAAATTAAAAAAGAAAAGCACGCACCCATTCTCATAAGAAGTAATCCATGTATTGAGCCTACTTAACACGAGGATGATGTTTTAAAAGAAAAGACACTTATTAGTACTCATTTCTCTTTACTCTCTTTGGGACAGCCGAACGGAGTATTCGGTACCACCGCTCTTTTCGTAAGTACATATTTAACCTTTTTTTAACTGCGGCATGTGCTTTTGGAAGTTAACACTAATAGATCACTCCTAGAGCAAAAGGTCAGATTTCAGTTTCCAAAATGACTGCCGCCGTCACGACGAGACGGAAATTCAAAGCATAAAGCGAGAGACAGACGGTACAATTTTGCATGCGGTGCTGCGTGCGGCGTCGGATTACCTGGTGTGCGGCTTACGACGTTTCGAGACACATATAAGGTGACTGAGCAATCAGTGGCAGGCTCTACCCCTCCCCCCCCCCCATGGCGCCTCTGCTTGCACGGTAGGAAAACATCGTATCTTCGTAACAAAGCACAAATCAAGCAACTTTGCACAGCCACGCTTCGCTCTATCAAGCAATAATTATTAAAATTATGCCACCGTGAACAACAACCACGTCGCAACAGCAGCAAGTTGGCGGTAACTCCCGACTCGGACAGGTATAGTGAGTACTGCCCATCGCCTACGCCATTCACACACGAGCTCGTCATCAAGCGCTTGTTTATGGCAACTCGATTACGCATCGTACTCTTATGTGATGCGTTAGGATATGGTATTAACTTTCTGAACGTCATCGATGTGAAAAGCAAAGGTGCAAGCGAAGGGAGCCGGCTCACCTAGACGCAAGTGTCACGGCGTTTACCTGCGAAATGACCTTGCATCCCTGCTCGCGATCTCGCTAATGGTTTCAGAAGTGGTGTTGTCTTGTAGGAATGGCGCACATCGATCATCACTTCGATCAATAAAGAGTTCTTTCACGTCACAACCGAAATGTACTCGATGTTTCGCACGCCACAGCGAGTGGTGTTGCTGGCAAATGCTCCGTGGTTCGACTCCAACCGACTCGTCTTGGCCAAGCTAACCGGAGCGGAAACAGAGAGATGGCGCCACCATCGGTGTGCCGACACACGCCTTTCGAGCTAATTGGCCGCAGCCATGCGTCATTCCGACACGACGACGGAATCATATGCCTGGTTTCATGCACGCCTCGCATGTTGACGCGATAAAACGCCACGAAGCGTCACCATTCCTTCTGCCGCACTGCCGCGTCAAACGCTGCGTAACATGAAAAAAAAAATTGGTCCGAATCTGCATGTTACACTGCAAATGTCGTCGAAAGATGATAGTCTTGCGTCTCGATAGAGTGAACAAAACGTTTATTTGATGTTCTGCGCAAGAAAATCGGTGAATGGTATTCTGGAGGCACTGCGTTATGTGTGTCGAGCGTGTAGCGAAGGCGAACGAGCGCATCGAGGCACGTTAGACCCGAGCGCCATCTGGCAGTTATCGTCGAAAACGAAGGTGTGCGCACCAGCGGAGAAAGATGCGCGCCAGTCTCGGAGCTGATAAGGTGTAGAACGCAAAGCGACGGGCAGGTGCCACCACCGTGTCGTTGTTGCAAAGCGTTGGAAACACCATTTTGAGCATAGCGTTGCACTGTCAGCGCAGCGCGATAAACGCTACAGTGCTTAGAGTTACTTGTGCGTGCCTCTTCCAGTATAAAGGCAGATATACGAAACATGGACGTGTTGTTATGGAGCTTCAGATATGCGTAGTAATTGCTTTTTAATTGAAAATCGCACAACTATGAAGGCTAAATCTTGAGCACTATTGGTGGGTGCTGCGAATGGGGTCGACAGTTTGGTGTCGATTGAGGTATCTTTAAAGGCTGACAAACAGACAAATGTACAGACAGACAGACAGACAGACAGACAGACAGACAGACAGACAGACAGACAGACAGACAGACAGACAGACAGACAGACAGACAGACAGACAGACAGACAGACAGACCAAAATTTTTCCGTTGAAGGTCCCCAAGAAAGACTGTCGACTTGAAAAATAATACCGCCCGTCTCATGCATACAAGCCAAACAACACGCTACGTGTTCGTGATAATTCCTATGAATAGGTGAATAGTAGTCGACTGATGCATACTAAATAAAATGTCGGGAATATTCTCATAGAAAACACCCCGCATTGCCACTCTTTCCCCTTTTCTACACAAGTCCTCAAGTGTAATTTATAATCGTGAATCAAGTCAGCTCGACAGCCGTATGCAATGACGCAGAGTCACCATGCATAAATGAGGAGCTCTGAAAGCATTTAGGCCCCGAAAATCGCTGTTATACACTTATTCTTTCTGCAGACGCGATCCACCTGAACGTAACCGCATATAATTTCACAGTAATAGCAAGCACAATCCAAGTGTTAGCGAAATAGTGGAGCATGCAGCCATGTTTACAATTATGGCGGTTCACTAGCAAAATATACAAGCGGGGCAACACGCACTTCACATGTTCGCCTTAATGCAAAATTGCTAAACTTGTTCAACTGCAGTCTTAGCGTGAATTATCAGCTGAGGATAAGGTGATAACAGCATAACTAGTATTATTGTAAAATATCCATACTATAGTGCTGCTGAGTGCAACTCGACTAATATTTTTTAGAGCAGGGTGCACTGCAAGCAATAGCCACCACGTATTTTTATATGCGAGTAAGCCTATGAATAACGGGGTGTATTTTTAATGTGTTTCACACAGCCGAAGAGAGGTTTGAATGTTCAAATGTCATTTACGTTATACATAGGCCGCAGAGCAGTACCACACACATACACAAAAAAAAACGAGCACCAGAGAGCAAGGATGGGCGTTTTGGCATGCTCGTATTACTTATGGCCGGCTGATGTGTTGGAGCGGCACAGTTCAAACTTGCCTACCTATAAACTTATGCATTACATGTGAAAAATGCGTAAGCTGAATGCTGAATCAGCACATGCGTTTTAATGGTTAACTCATGTTAGTACATGTTAATCCACTTACGACTGAAAGTAGAGTTCATAAGCTCGTATTTATTCCTACCTGCTTTTTAATTCTGAAGGTCCAGTACGAGGCACGGTGCCCGGTAAGTATGAAGGAAGTTATTTCGCGTGTTTTCACTACACAAGTTGCAATAACATGCGCTATCAGTAGTGTTTATTAAAGCTGTGATGCCACCGCGAGGCTAACGATTCGAGAGATCATTGTATGAATGGCCTCAAGTCAACCAATCGAGCAGCAATGTAATACTAGAGATGTAAGAACCTATAGGTCAGTGCAGCAGACACAGCTCAACAAATACAAAGATATCTGAGAGCTTAGGCCGAAACATTGCAATGTCCTTTAAAGAAAAGCACACTAAGCAATATAACCGAAAATTTAGGCCACCGAAGAAGCTAAAAAAATTGCCAGCGTATCTGCTTGCTTCGTTGCAAATGTCATCGAAAAACGATAGTCGTCTGCCGGCCGTCTTATTCAGCGCAGCGTACGAAACACTAGTGTCTTTAGAATTACGTATCTGTATATTGTCTTGTGAAGGAACACACCAGCTTGCGCATTGATGTTGCGTCTGGAATATACGTAACATTTGCTTTTGATCGACAACATTCACGAGTACGAAGGCAGCCACTAGTTCAAGATGGCTGGGCGTTCAGCAAGTGCCTAAACTCTTACCAGGTGGCTGAATAGTGTGACTAACAGACAAACGAACAGCTCACCATTTCCGTGTTCAACTATTCTAATAAAGACTATATCGTCTTTAAAACTACTTCGTGAAATACAGAATGTGCAATAGTTTAATGCTTTTATTGATCCTGTATGTAAAATATTGGATTCAGATTAATTTACTTGGAACACTTGATTCAGATTAGAGAAGAGAAGCCGGCAGCTGGGGTTGATAAGTTTTCGCTATTGTTTGGAAAACTAGTGAGCCATTATGTACGCGTGCGTCCCCCTTGAGTGTTGCGATGCAAAATAAAATTTGATTGCCTTATTTTCACATGCTCGTTTCCTCACTCTCTTACCCCACTTTCCTGCGTCTGGCCAGGTGATGACGACATGTACCAGATGCTCATAGGGAATGCACCAGTGCAGCACTACTCCGTGGGCCTGTCACCCGAAACACCAACCTCAGGTATTTACCACCGTCGATACTATGGCGATGTCGTGGCGCAGTGTGTTCGCAGTTCCATGCTCTCTCTATTCTTTGCTCAAGCTTCCATGCTTATTCAATGCTCACGAACAGTACAAAGGACAACAGAGCCACTCAATAGTTTTTTTTTAAAATTGGCAGATACTACGTACAGTGAGAATCGATGATATGCGAAGCACGATTGAGAAGTGTTGATGTGTCAGTTTAAAATCAGCACAACGTTACAAGGTGGAGCTAAATGATGCCGTACATGAATTCCGTGGCATGATTATCATGTTTGGATGTGTCGTTTACCTTCGTCATCTATTCGCGTTACGTGATACCAAATTTAGTATATGTGGAGCTAGCAAAACGGCCGCGAGCACGCTATGAGCGTGGTATGTTGTGATGTTCCTACATAACACGCGTGTCAGGATTATGATTTTTGCATTAGTTATCTACTTCGTCATCCATTGACGTCACGTAACACAGAATTTTTATATGTGGAGCCAGCAAAACGTCCGCAAGCGCATCATAAAGGCCCCAATATACTCTAATTCATATACCGTTGACGCGCGCGCATGCTGGGCACAGTGACGCTACGTTAGCAAAACGCGAGCACGCTATATTCTGACGCCAGGCGCAACCAGCGTCCAGTCGTATAGTGTCCGAAGAACGGCGTGGGCTTTCGGATGTCACTTAAAGGCCACTGTATTTGGGAACTGAAATACTTCATGCTTAATACTTGTTTTTTATAAAAGTTGCCAGCAGGTGCCTGAGCTGACTTGTAATGAATGTGCGCCACACAGAAAGAACAAGATGTCATGAAGCTCCCAGCTCTACTCCCATCCTCTGGTTCTGGAGCTTAGGCCGAGTAATATTTTTCCGTCCTACCATGCAGAGCGATATGGTACTGAAAGTATATACAATGTAATCGCGGGCCAGATAACAACCATTAGTCAAGCGAGCCTTGACGACCCCGAAAGTTTCACACACAAACAAAGGAGGCACTGTCAGAAGTAGAAACACTTGGTGTTGCGTCTAGTCGTCTAGACGCAACCATGAAGTGAATCTATTGGCGAAACAATTGAGAACTGCAGGTTATTTGATTGATATAATGATTGATTGATCGATATGAGGGGTTTAACGTCCCAAAACCACCATATGGTTATGAGAGACACCGTAGTGGTGGGCTCCGGAAATTTCGGCCACCTGGGGTTCTTTAACGTGTACCCAAATGTAAGCACACGGGCCTACAGAAAACTGTACGTTACTACTAAAATCGTGCTGTTAATCTCTTTTTTTTGCAGATTATTCTTATTTCGCGTAAGTATAAAGAACATATTTTATGAAGTCAGAAATGGAAGGCGTAATAATTTTAATGCGATAGCATCGCGTAAAAAAGACTTGGCAACGGGTAGCACATGTGTGTGTTTGCAAATATGGCGACAGTCATTCTTATTTCCTAGACCAAGGCCTACGAGCTCAGCTGGGTGGGCCACATTCACGAAATGTATTCCCCAAGGAACGGCCTTGGATTTTTTTGGTAGGGGGGTTTGGGGGGAGTCGTGTGTTAAACGGCCATCTTTGGCGACTGGCGGTGACCGTTAAGCTGACTAAATAATTTATTATACCCCGAATAGTTGAAACGTGATAAAATTTCGGGTGGTGGGAGAGGTTTCACGAATTATTGAAACCACTAGAAAACTTGTTTCTGCAAACGAACTCCGGGCTTCCTACGTATAAAAATTTCAGTGAAAAAAAAAAACGCAAGTTCCAGTAAAGCTTGAAGGAGGGCCCTTTATATTGCCACCCACGCTCACCGGACTTTACGCTATCAGGCTTGAGCAACGGAAAGGACAAGAGAAAAAAACCGAAGCATATCCACGCAGTGCATGATGATGAGTGGGGAGAAACATCCGTCAGTCCGTCCGCGCTTCCGTCCGTCCGTTCGCGCATTCAACCGTCTGTGTGCCCGTCCGTGCGTCCGTCCATGCGTCCATCCATGCGCCCATCCCTGTGTTCGTCCGTCGATCCAACCGTGCATCCGTCCGTGCATCCGTCTGTCCATATGTCCGTCCATCTAGCAAACACTCCAAGTACCGCCATCTCACATATTTTAGTCATATATTCATCATATAAAAGTATCGCCATCCAGCGGACATACCAAGGACTTAACGAGAGGTGGCATGGCCGGACTAGAAGAGCGACACGCACGCATTTTCTTACGGCCTGCGCTCCGTGTTTAGTTGCCACTTTCCACCGCCGCTAGTTCACGGAACTGTGGCCCAGCCCTCGGTAAACCTTGCGGTGTTTAGAAAAATTTATCGTCACAGACGTCAATAGCATTTCACCAGAACATTTTCTTCTTAGACATACAATAAGGATGATGACGAAGCAGACTTCAATTATATGAACATGGATATGAGATAACGTGGATGGAACACGTACATTCGATAATGTGTGTTTAGAAAAAATGTTTAATGATTTCGAGTACTTTGTACTCAACTGTGGGAGAGCACTGAGTCGTGATTGATAGCCGGTCAGCAACCAATCTTCGATGGTTCACACAAACACAAAACCAAATAAGTGACGCCCAGATGGTTTAATATGCTCGGGAACGTTTTATTTTTTGGTTCCATATAGTGCTGAAAGTGCGTCCTTTTGTTATAGTTTTGTTTTAGAAAGATTCAAATTCCAGGCAAAATTTATTGGAGATTAAGCCACTGACACTTGTCTGTGTACGTTATTTAATCAGAAACAACCATTTTTTTATTTATGAAAAGCGTGCGCGGGTTTCCTCCTCAATTCTAAAGAGTGCGCGCGGGCCACTCCTCTATAGTCCGGCCGTTGAGGTCGGACTAAAGGAGTGACTACTACTACTACTACTACTACTACTACTATTACTACTACTACTACTACTACTACTACTACGACCACCACCACCACCACCGCCACTACTACTACTACTACTACTACTACTACTACTACTACTACTACTACTACTACTACTACTACTACTACATACATACATACATACATACATACATACATACATACATACATACATACATACATACATACATCGCGGACGCACGACCCACGGCATAAGGATCTTCCCCGCTAAAACGGCTTATCGCACATCGCAGGCCACGCCCGAGTGTATGGAACGCTTGCGACTGTATCCTAATCTTCGGACGAAATAGCGTGCGCGTTTCAAGTTCCGTTGGTTTCAGAAGTACCGCGAGCACCAGCAATTGCACTGGGACGGTAGATCGCGTGTGTACACGACTTTTCGCGCCACCGACCAGATTTTCCACATACCGACGATTGCGTTCGACATTATGTCTGTCCTTTGAGCGTTACTTATTTTTCTATTCACACGTTCTCTGAACAACGGGGTCTGTCTCTACCGGCCTGTCTTTTGTGCGTTTTAGCTTAAAACCCAAAGGGGAATGTTGTAAATGTTCAATTTTAACAAGTTGTTGAATGCGTATAAAAAAGTCATTTTTTCATGCTCTCTTTCTTCTTTGGCTTCTCTGTTACTCACCTCCTAGCAAGCTATATAGGTTACAAACGAGCTCAAAATAACCGTGGCAGAGGCTAGGATCGCACACCTGATAGTTGTCATTATTTCATGCACGAAATCACCTATGGAGAGTCATGAAGTTTGATTCATGAGCATGGAGTTTCCTAAAACTAATTTGAAGGGACTCTGGCACTGCAATCGTTGAACGACCATGGGAATAATGGGTAGTACACGGATTTTCCTAGTCTTCGTACTTGCGCGTGGCCCATCGCACTAGCGGCTTTATTTATTGCTGTGCTGTGATTTTGTTTTGATTGAATGAACAAACGAACCCTTTTGAATATCGCGACCCGATTTGAAATAGTAAGCCTAAAGAAAATTAGGTGGTGAAGCACAACCGCTTAACATTTGCTGACTTTTGTTTAGTGAGAAAGCAGCTCCAAGCCACACGAACACACACGGAGCCAGAAGCAGGCCAGAAGTACGAAGATAAGACAAATCTGTGTACTACCCATCGTTCCCATGCTCGCTGAAGCGCCATGCGTCGTAGCTCCCATAGACACTAGCGCCAGAATCCCCCCTAGTGTATATTTAGGAAGCTCTATGGTCGTGAGCACGCTTAGGGTGAACATCGCAGTGCGTGCCCCATTGGGCCAACAGAAACACTAATCTACGTATATTTGAAGCTCGGCAAATGCTTAGTGCATGGGAAGTGGGACTATTCTAGCACCACGAGCACCACATCCTCTGATCACACCTTCATCGAAGGTGCTCACCGATAGGCGGTGCTCACGCTAATAATATAACCATGCGGGAAAAGGAATAACCATGTGCCGAGCTTAGTGTTGGTGTAAGTTGACTTCGCTGATAGCAACATGCGGCACAGACCCCCGTTTTCGCACCAATCACGATTGAACCTGCCCATAAGGTCCGAACGTAATTGTTCTCAAGTTCTTGGCGGAACACTGAAGGGAAACAGTGGCTTGATTTGGACCGATAAAGTGAACTCTGAGACCTAACGCCATAATCTGATGAAATTATCTGAAACCTTGCATGGTAGGTTTCAGGGTCGTTTTTATCGTGTAGAAGCTACGCAATATTGAGTAGACACCTTCAAACTTTACTACGTCACGGTGTTTGGTGCGGGAATCTGATGGGGCGTCTCCACTTTCATTTTCTTTTCATGTTTTTTTTTACTTACCGATTACCATGTGGCTGTATGAGTGGTGTTTTCGGGATTCTGAAATTGTACTTAACTAATACGTGACACAGCGTTTTGCTCTTCAGTGTGGCTTTAAGTGTAGAGCTACGTGTGCACATACTCTATGTCGTTATGTAGGATGCGAGACGTTCAAGCCACATACACGGCAGTGCTTATTTGCGGGGAATGCCTCAATTGACAGGAACTACATCACCACCAGCACGTGGGTCTGGTGCTTCCTGATCGTGCTCACGGGCATCATCTCCTTCACAACGACGCTGTTCGTCATCACTTTGGTCGGTGAGTTCAACGCATGTCTCTTTAAACGAAGTGCCGAGGTGATTATGAGGGCTAAGTGGCGATTTGTCGGTTAGTACACCGAAAATGAAAAAAATAAAGAATATACGGAGTAACAACAACAATAACATCGGCGGTTTTATCTGCCAAAACAACGATATGACTGTTAAGCACGTTGCAGTGCAGGGCTACGGTAGTTTTTGACCTTGTGTTGTTCTTTAACGTCCACTAACAATCGCACAGTACAACAGTGGTGTTAACTCCGCGGGAAAGTCACTAAATTTAGCGTAGTTTTAGTTATGCTAGCGACAATTATTTCTCTTCGGAGTCTTAGCGATTTCGAAGGGTACTTCCAAAGTTTGAGGTAGATTGTTCTAAAACACATATAGAAAATTAGGAAACTGCGAAAAGAATCGAATGGTCGGAACAAGGTTCAATGAGGCCAAAGCATACAGGATCAAACTACTTTTGGCACTGTAATCTTTAGCGTGTAATGCTTACCGGTTCACAGTGGCGTAGCCGGGAGGTAAGAGCGTAGTCCAACGTCATTCGCTATAACAGAGATTCATTCAAAATGTTGGGTAAATAAAAAAAATGGCCCCGAATCGGCATGTTACACTGCAAATGTCAAAAGATGATAGTTTTACGTTTGGAGAGAGTGAACAAAATGTATGTTTCACGTTCTGCGCAAGAACATCGGTGAATGGTATTCTGGAGGCGCTGTGGTAGAGTGCCTCGAGCGTGTAGTGGAGGCGAACGAGCGCATCGAGGCACGTTAGACACGAGCGTCAGCTGGAAGTTGTCTTCGAAAACGAAGGAAGGCATGCGCACCCGCGGAGAAAGATGCGCGCCTGTCTCGAAGGTGATAAAGTGTAGAATGCAAAGCGACGGGCAGGTGCCACCACCGTGTCGTCCTAGTGAAGCGTTGGAAACACTTACCTTTTTGAGCATCGTGTTGCACTGTAAGTGCAGCGTGATAAGTGCTACGGTCCTTAGAATTACTTGTGTGTGCCTTCTCTATTATAAAAGCACACATACAAAACATCGAGGTGTTGTTATGGTGCCTCAGGTATGCGCAATAAGTGCCTTTAATTGACAATCACACAAGCGTGAACGCTGAAACTTGAGCAATATTGGTGGGCGCTGCGGATTGGGTTGGCCGTTAAGAATATCGCTTGGTGCCGTTTGGGGTATTGTTACAACAGACAGACAACTGTACAGACAGACAGACAGACAGACAGACAGACAGACAGACAGACAGACAGACAGACAGACAGACAGACAGACAGACAGACAGACAGACAGACAGACAGACAGACAGACAGACAGACAGACAGACAGACCAAAGTTTTTCAGTCGAAGGTCCTCAAGAAAGACTATCGTCTTTGAAGAGATCAAAGCATATCCACGGAGTGAATGATGATTGGTGGGGCGAAGCGTTCGTCAGTCTGTCCGTGCTTCCGTCCGTCGATACGTTCTTGCTTCCGTCCGTTCATGCGTCCGCCTGTGCATCCGTCAGTGTGTCAGTCCATTCGTGTGGCCGTCCCCCTGTCTGTCCATTTGCCCGTCCGTGCGTCCACTCCTGTCTGTCTGTCTGTCTGTCTGTCTGTCTGTCTGTCTGTCTGTCTGTCTGTCTGTCTGTCCGTCCATCCGTCCATTCATCCATCTGTATGTTCATCGGTTCGTCTATCTGTCCGTCCGTTTATCTAGTGAACACTACAAGTACCGCCATCTCACATCTTTTCATCATGTATTCGTCATGTACAACTACTGCCATTTAACGGACATTCAAAGACCGCTCTTTCGGGTATGTGCCACCGGTCGTTACGCACTACAACGGGGGACGCACAGGCCACGCCACAAGGAGCTTCGCTCCTCAAAGTGATCTGTTTTGGTGCTTTATCAAATAGAAAGTAACACTGATGAAAAAATTATCCTAATCATTGTTTATCGACTTCTTGGAAGTGGTCTGGCAACAAAAAATACTTTACCACCATTGCAATACACGCACCTTTAGCACTTTAACACCATCGAAATACGAGCACTCCAGAACTCCGGAATGACGCAGAAACGCGGAATTCGCTTCTGTTGCGCCCACAGTTGATGAAGGAGCCGATTTTGACAGCAGCCTATCATTTTTTCACGCAGACTCCGAGTACGGGGACAGCACGCCGGCACGTGGCGGGTCGCAAGACGTGTTTTTTGAGGCGTTGCCACCATCGCCGCCACAACCAGTCATTACGCCGTCGCCACGCAACGACACGCACTACGAAGAGATCATATTTTGAACGCCTAACCACTGTATTCGTTTTTTCTCTTCTCTTTCGCCAAGTCACAGCACGCAGCGTATATGGCCATTATAATACATACATAACTTTTGAATGTGCTCTTCATATTATCTTTATTTGCTTCTCATTACATGCCCCTTGCCTAGTTACATAGCTCCTGCATTGCATATTGGCTGCTGCTGCTTTTCACAGCTTCAATCTCAGCTTTCCAAAGAGTAATGCAGTCATGTGCTCATAAATGCGGGACGATTCCTAGCGAACTGCCGGCACAGTTAACAGAGCCGTCCATCCATCCGTCCGTCCATTCATTCATCTGTCCATCCATCCATCAATCCATCTATTCATTCATACACCCACACATTCGTCCGCCTACGCCTGGGTGGTTTCGGGATCACTTCCTTAACTTCGGATAGGCCAAACGTAGTATGAGAGATTTAGAGGGTCTTGAGATACGCCTGAATAAGCATGGATTGAACATATACGTGAAAATTCGTCGTGTACGTCGTCAACACTTTACTGCAGACACGTGGGCCACAAACTAGTTTACCACAGGCCGCTGTATGCGTATATATTCGGCATGAGCAACAGGGGATTGAAAATTCATATCTCCACAAGAACTGCTGGAATGGTGCTGGAAAAGAAAGCGCTTTTAGTAAATTGGACATCGGCAGAGTTGACCGAACGAATGCAAATAATAGATATCAGGGTGCCAGCAGAATTCTGCGTGGCAATCAAGCTTCCCACGAAACGGTCACGCCAGGTCTCGAAGTGTTCTTGGAAAAGGACCCGAGGGAGACGTAATGTCGGTGAAACGCCGGTTGTGGTTTCAATGCTGGTCCCCTAAATTCAACGTGACAGCGTTACAGAGCTCATTTTAGCAGAAATTACGCGTCGGCGTGATGCCGGCGTCACTAATTATGGGCGAAAAATTATAATGTACATGACCGAAAAATTGATAAAGATGCAAATAAAATACATTTGGGGGTCCAAGTGATTATCTAACCCGGTTGTTCGCATGGCAGGCAGGTGTTCTCTCACAAGGTCAGCTATTATTTCTAATACAGTTAAGATAGCTTCCTCTGCTTGAAAATGCCGTTTAAATTACGTTGATGCTTTACAAACACACGCACCCTGTATACAGGCTTGGCCATACAGCACGTAATATTAATAATATTGCGTGGTACAAGCGCACGTTGCAATCAAGTGTGATAACATGCGATTATGTCACAAAGACTTCGTGGTTCAAAGCCGGCACAGATATTAGTGCGCGTATTCACTTCAGACCACGTGGTGGGTATACAGAAAGCTCGCAAATATTTCCCGCGCATAAGTGGTCGTAATTTAAAGCATGCTATCCAGTACCCAAAAGGCAGCCATATACGAAAGCTTGACGGGAACAGCCACTTTCAACTTTATCGATTACATTGTAGTAATCCGCAAGATATCGAGTAACATCATACAATAAAAACTACGCACTAAGCTGTTGAAGTACGCACCAGGGCAAGATTTCACCGTCGCATTTCAGCTATTAAAAAAGAAGCGTGAGGGTCCACCCATTTTCAAGAACGAGTTTTTTTGGCAATACACGGAGTGGTTGATGTAAAGGTTAAGAGCCTTGGAGTTAATCGGAGGTGTATGTACTGAGAAGTTAACTACAATAAAAATTTTCATTGGTAACACAGATAATGTTGATAGTGTCGCTGTGTATATAGGTTCAAAATGATAGCTCTTCCACCATGTTGTCTAAGTCTTCATTTCATGTGGCAAAAATTACAAATAAATGAAACAGATTAGCAGTAAAAAACAACAAAAGGGTGCATTTTCTTCGCCCGGTGCAGTTTTTACGCCCATTTAGTGAAAACTGGCCAGTTACTTTTCTGGAGGAGAATAATGCAGGGGCATGCCCGTAGAAAGCCGCCATCAGTGGTCTAAATTTTACCACATCAGCATTCATAATACGTGACAGATATCGAAAGCATGTCATAATCCAAGACTTCGGTAAAACATTGACCACTCACCTAAGGAAGTATCGACACCTCCCGTTCCCTTAGAGTAGAAATTTCCGGTCAACATGTAAAGAAGTTCTTTTTATAAAACTAACCTTCAGAGCTCCAAAATTAAAATATTATATGCATAAAGCTGGCCTGGCTGCTTTCCTTTTTTGCTGATTTTGTAGTAATGACGAAGCAATCGAGCACTATTTTTTATTGGGTAGCTGCTTGAATTTACTGAGTAAAGACATTCTTAAACCGGCTTTCAATAAAATTAGATTTCATTTGATTTTTTCTAATGTTCTCTCCCTAGGAGCCTCGTCATTAGGTTGTTGTCAGCGGGATATCGGTTCCACTACAGAAAGACTCTTGATCTAATCAACGCGCTTTTGGTGGGAAATCTCTGATTTTGTGAGATTAAATTCGTCTAAACATTTTGCATTGCATTAGATATACATGGTCCCGCAATCACTTTGATAATTTTTTTTCTCGGCCCATTCCCCAGAGGGGCGTAAGTCATATATATATAGGACATCATCATCATCAGCATCATTATCATCAGTATCATCATCATCATCATCATCATCATCACATAGAACCGCTTGGCGCATGTAGGAGTCTGATTGAAGGAGGAAGAAGATATTGACAAGCTGGACAGTATTGATATAATGTCTAGGCAAGCTGGACATCAATATGGTTCTTGGCCGAGCCCCCTTTGTCGACGAGTGCCAGCAGTATGAGAGGATCATCATCATATTCATCATCATCTTCATCATCATCATCGTCATCACTGGGTGTATTGCGGGCGTTTTTTTCATGAAAGGGCAACTGTTATTCTACAAAATACTGCTGCTCTGAACTCAATGCGCTCCCTGTAGCTCATTCGTGGAAATGATTAAATAGCAGCCGCAGAGGACCTGCCCACGAAATACGTTTACAAACGGGCAAGCACTGCGTGTTCATAGCTGGAATGTGGAACGTCCAGAGTTGTCCACCTTTAATGGAAGCCCCACATCAGCACTAAAACGCTAACAGTTTGTTGAATGTATTACGCGGCTTTGGAAGTTTGTTGATATGTACGGCAGAAAAAATGAGTAGCCCTTTGGTAGTAGGGGTGTGAAGCAATTTGTGGTTAGTTTACGCTCTTAGTATCCGGGGTCGCGTTGTCATTGCCAAGTATATATTGCCACGTTCCATTCCCAAGTTTTCGTTATCGTCCCAAAACACCACACGATTCTCAGCGCAAACCGCACCTGCAGTTTTCGAGAAGGTTCCGGACTGTAGTAGATCATTTCGATGAGATCACGCCCACTGTGCGAACGGTACAGATTGTTCTGGAACCTACGCCACCGCCAGCGATAACGCTAGAACATTCGATGGCAAGAGTATAAATGCCGACGCGCTTCGCCGCTTGTCAGTAGTTGTTGATCGAAGGCCGACGCTCCGTTCGCCGCTATCAGTCCGAGACTGCTATATGTGCGAGACTGCTGCTGTAATTGGACTTTCCATTTACCGGGCACAGGTTCGCCTAAATAAACAGTTAAATCCGAACAAGAAGTCTCCTGTCTTCGGCCACGTCACGACCCCGTGACAATATAGTGAAACCAACTTTTTCACATTGAAAGGAAGCAGCAATCTCTCATAGCACGTTTTACCAGCAGTTGGTGTGTGCCTGTCACACGCAGAACTAGATAACTTGCGCCTAAATGTAGTGCATGCAGTGCACAAGAATGCGTGATTAAAGAAAAGTGCCTGTGGTGGCACATATGCTGTCATGTAGTGTTTGTTTTGATTACTACTAAGAGCACGTATACCATACACATGAGAAATTTATAGTAATAATCCCAATGACCTGTATTACGATCTTTATTGCAGGCGAGAAGTGGTAGCTAGTTGGTAAAATCGCAAGATTTTCATTCGAATTCACGATGGTTTTGCTATAAAAACTCTTGATATCTGCTACTAAGTACATGAACATTGGAGGTAATTTTTAACCTTAATTTAAAGTTAAGTTTCAATAAATAGCTAACTACGAATTTTCACAAGGTTTATAGTGTGCATGTAGAAGTGTGTGCCACTGTGAGTTTTCATAGTACAATGCATATTAGCTTTACCAACTGCCGTTCGTCCATTTCATAATGCAGCATCACGCAATTGGTATAAGTAAACTTCAGATCATTCGTCAACTATGTATTGGGATTGAACGTGCAAGTAATATGCCTGGCTTTCAGTAATAAGAGGATAAGGCAGAACAAAAAAAAAACATAACAGATTTATCTGTCGCAGGCGAATTTCGAAATTCCTGATCTTCTACAATGCACACTTCGTGTTAATCGTTCTCTCATATTTCATACCCTATACCGGCCTGAATGTTAGCTGTTCTCATCACAACAGTATTTAATAATCTAATTACAGTGCAGTACCAATGAGATCACTTCTCCGCAGAAGAATTTGATCTGATATTAGAGTACAATATGGCAAGCTCAGCTTGTGCAGTCATCAATTTTTGAAACTTTCTCGCAGCGCACGACTCTCCTGCCTCGCTTACTCCGAGCTCGTTAGGTGATTGGAGGCCAATAGTTCAGTATACTCGTTACTTTTTAGATGCCAAGCAGCTCATGGCGGAGTTCTATCCAGTGTCCGGCGTGACCCCTCTTACCGCGCATGCGCAACAGCTCACCGAAGCACTACCAGAACGGGCCCACGCGCTCGAGCTCTTCGGCCTATTTAAGGGGCTGGTTGAGACGCTGTGGCCTCTCCCCTTACACTTTTTCATCAATCTTGTAATGTCGTCTTGGAACTAGATTGTGCAAACGCACGTTGAATTAACGTGTTGTATCCTAATCAGAACGCGCTGGCACGCGCTATAGCGTGTTCGGGTCCAACGTTATTCGGTCCTGCGTAAGTGGCTGTGTAAAAAGGCTGTGGCCTTTCGACCTTATGCGCTCTCAGCAATCACATGATGGCATCGGTGAACGAGATTCTACAGACGCGTTTGAACCCACATGCTCCTGGTTGGCATGGCGATGAGCCGGCGTGGCGTGCTCCAGCAAGAGTTCTGGAGGAGTAACAGCAACAGAAACCACAGCGAATTCATGATGTGCTCCACTTGCAAGGACGCGTTAACATCAGGCATGGTGCCCGTGATCAACGGGACTTCAAGTCCCAACTAGCATGCTCACCAAAAATAAATTCCTATAGACATTTTAGAAAGCTACACATGTACCAGGCATTATTTATAGAGCATTTTTTCGACATATTTTAAGCGGTAACTTTTTTCTGCGCGTGACTACCTTTTGAAACTCGCAAAACGGTGTAAAACACGGTACGAAAAGAAACGTTCCTATAAATCGACCATTCCGTGCATACTCTCAACTCTAGCTTTTTTATGTTATTCGAGCGTCTTGCTTTTATTTATTCCTTCCGGTAGCTTTATATGTTTCACTCGTTAGCACGTAGGTAACATTGCGTAAGTTCTAACGCTTTCAGGCTTTTGTTACGAATAATAATAAAATGCACCAATTATTTTTTTTTCATATATTAGGAGAGTTGCTTGATGGGAAAGTCGTTACATACTTAGTGAAATAGTTGGTTCGTTAGTGCCACGTCTCTGGTCTTTCTTTGTGTTTCTAGTGCTCTGCTTTTTCTGATTTCGACGTTTTGTGGCTTTTTTAAATTACTATATTTAGAAAGCTTTTACTAAAACTTACTGCTTTTAATATTTCTGTTTTTGCTCTGTGCACTGCATAGGCCCAAAAAATATAATGCTGGACTTGGCAGAAAGACCATTTCAATCTATGTGGAGACGTCAGAAGCACCGTTAGGCGGTGCACGAAAGAATCAGTTAAAAAGGGCATATGGCTGAAGATCACATCGACTTTGTTCACAAGAAGTTTAACCGGAGCCGTGTCCGTTTTATTTGAATTGTTTTGTAGTCTAGTTCCAACATTGCATTATTTTGCACGGGGGCAATAAAAAACCAACAGCGTTTGCTGCATAAAAAGAAGTGGTAGTGTATTCGCAGTACATAATTTTAGCTTTTTTGTTAGTATTTTATTTTGTATACTGCATATCAAGCTTAAAACAAGATAAAACATACTTGGCTCAGATGCCACAAGAGCAGATGATCAATAGGGAGTTTTATATCCGCATGCTCCGACACATGCGTGATGCATTGCGACGCCGTCACCACAGCCTATGGGCATCTGGACAATGAAGCCTTCTCCACAATATAGCAAAGCCGCTCAGCGTGACAGAATTTCTCGCAAAGCACAGCATTACTGTACTTACATATTCGCCACACTCGCCTGACCTCTACACGTGCAATATTTTGCTGTTTTCTCGAGTGAAGAGAGCCCTAAAATGTCACCGCATGGGGAGCGCGGAGGCCGTTAAAGAAGCCCCTTCAAAAAAGCTGACAGCCCTTCCAAGAGAAGTGTTGTTCAAGTGTTTCGAATCCCTCAAGAAGCGTTGGAAGCTGTGTGTAGGCTGGAAGAAAAAATATTACGAAGGAGTGCTGGTAAAATGATTACAATGTTAAAGGCTTTTTTTATCAACTCTGTCTCGAAACTTCGCAAACCAAGGTTGTGTTTTAACCAATCACAGCATTTCGAAAACCAAAAGTAAGTTCTTGACCGGGAGGGCTTGGACGAAAAGCTAGAATGGCAATCACTGCTCGAGTCCATAGAAAGTATGCAGAAGGATAATAAAGAAACTTTAAAATTACGAAGCCCAAACTCGAAATGTTTTATTGACAAGTGCGTTCAGGTGCGATAGGAAATAACAGCAAACTTGCAATTGCATCAGTTCGGCCATGTGGTGAGGTAAAAGTTCCGCTCGCTGCTGATATCGAAACAATCGACGAAAAAGATACCTAAACTATTGTCACTCACATAAGAAAACGCTCTTGCATCGTATTTTTTCTTAATCGCCTAGAGTTTTTGCAGTTTCAGCCAGATACCTTCCGTGGGCAATCCCAGCAAAGTCTTTGCAGTATATGTAGGTGGTTTCTGAAGGAAAATGAAGATAAAAAGAAGTTAGACAACTATTCAAAAAATCCCAACGACATAATAATTATCTCCAGCCTGAAACAATCGCAGTGATGTTCTGCGAGACTACAGCCACAAGGTTGGTTTCTATCTATTGGTGAAGTATGTTCGTACACATTCCACGTAGCATTATTTCGACAATTACTTTGTATTTATCGTAAAGAGTCATGGAATTCGTGATTTACACTTTAACATTTTTGAAATTGTGCACGTAGAAAACTGTCATTTCTACATGCTTAACACGACACTGCTAGAACGCTATGGAAGAGTAAGCGCCGGTGAGGTAAGACATGCTTATTTGACTAGAGTAGACTTCAGACAAAATTCGCGCTTCTCTTCTTTTTGCAATTTGCGCTATAAGGCCACTGAACTATTGATGATAGTTAAGTGGCGCACGCAAGATAAACGCAGAAGAGCCCACAAACGTGTGCATATCACACGTTCATTGGGAATGAATATGTGGTTCGCTGAAGTCAATGTATTTGTGATGGCTACCGTAAAATTGAAAAGAAACTTCAAATATGAGCAAACAAGGGTTGTTTTTTGTTTGAGCAGACGCAAAACGAAGAACTGGTTCATTTAGGTACCCAATTAACCAACTTGAACAAAGTTTCTTATGATTGAAAAAAAAACGTAGTGTTCTAAATAGACGAAGTAGTATAATTTTGATTGAGGGTTTGATAAAGAAACGTTTTCCTCATAACGAGAGCAGTGGCAAACTAAGAGCCCATATTTTGAAGAATACGTAAACTTGTCAGTATGACACTTAACATCACTATGAAATGTTTTGTTTATAAGTGACAAAGTGTTCAATGAGACCACGAGTTTTAGAAATTAGGCAATCAAGATGTAATCAAGATCAAGATAAAAATAAGGCTTGCACTGAACATTTCGTTTGAATATTAGCATATGGTACGAGCTTTTAAAGCAGTCAAAGAATGCAGTTAAGATCGGACAACTTTTTTCCGAGCAAAAATGATTTCGTATTTTCTTGTGAATTTGTACACAAGGTATCTCAAGATTAACGCTGCTATTTACGTTGTAATGTTGGTAGCGCGTCACATGCATCGCAACTCATGATATCGTTACGTGTATAATAATACTAAATCTGTCGTAAGACACAGTACAGATCACGCCCGAACGTCAACTTTATCGATTCTCTTCTCGACGCCTTTTTGAATTCGTCCCACTGTACACTGAGAAGGTTAGTGAAAACCCCGCATTACAAACCCTGGTGGCAAAAGCGCTGGTCGGCGCGTCTATGTGGCCACTGTACAAGAGGTTGGCAGCGCTTGAGCCTTTTACGTGGACGACGTCACGAGGAAAAAGATGTGACGAGGTTTTACCCGGGACAAATTCGCACGTAGCGTCTGTTACTTGTCAAAGAATGCGGTATGGGCCCGTGAAACGTCAAAGTAGCTTCCTAGAGCGGCCGGCACGTCTAGTTAGGGACCAAATAAGAACGAGGAAGCCCGCTGAAAATCGTTCTTCACAATGCCGCTCGTCGTAACGGTGCTTCTGCGTTTATGGAGAAGCAGTCAATCTGTTGCGGCACGCTGACAGGCATGGTCAGCGCGAGTATTATATCATCGCGAGTGTATTTGGTGATGGACTCTGCAGAAGCCAAAATATACGCATCCAGTGGCCACGTTGGTTCACCCCCAAACAAAAGGTAAAAAAAGGTGAGTAGTCAGCAGTGTTACGGCGAGAGGAGTTGTACGTGGACGTCAGGTATGCCAGAGTAAGGTCCCTGTCACTGTGGGCGATCGTCACGTAAATGGAAAGGATGTCTGTCAGTGTCCAGTTTAAACGCTCTGTAAGCGCATTAGTCTAGGAGTGGTATGAGGTCGTGCGCTTATGCTGGGAAGAGCAGGAACGCAGGCTATTGTCAATAACTTGAGCAAGGAAGGTACGGCCTTGGTCTGTCGGTAGTTGGCGTGGGGAACCGTGCACTAAAATAAGGTCTCGAAGCGAAAAATTGGTGACGTCCATAGCGCAACTGCTTGGCAGGGCTTGGGTGCTTGCGTAGCGGGTCGCGTGATTGATAGCAACGGCAACCTATAGCTGCCAGAAGTGGATGTTGCAAATGCACCAAGCAGATGAAAATTGACTCGAAAGAAAGCCTCCGGTGAAATGTAGATAGGTTGAAGATAACTGGCAGGACGTCCTGATGGCTTCTTGCGGCACTGACAAACTTCGCAGGCGTTGACATAATGTCGCACGAGCATGCAGAGCCAAGCCAGTAGAAGTGGTGGCGTGCATGGTCGTACGTGTCAGAAGCGACAAGATGACCAGTGGCTGGTGCGTCATGAAGCTCGCGGAGAACAGTAGAATGCAGGTGCATACGCACGACGAGCAGCATATTTGATTGGTGGATGAGAAGTTGTGCCGATATAAGGTGTTATCGTTTGAGCCAAACAAGCGTACAGAGGTGTCGTGCGGGAAGGATTGTAATCAATTGCGTTATTTGGCTTATGTGCGGATCCCGACGCTGCTAGTCGCCGAGTCGAAGTAAGTGGGAAAGAAAAAAAAATGCAGTCGATAGAGTCAGCGTTCGTAGAGTCGACGTCAACCACAGAGTAGCGTGATAAGCAATCCGCATCTTGGTGCAGGCGTCCACTCTTGTAGACTACCGTGTAGAGTGCTCTTGCAGGTGGTGCGCGCAGCGAGCGAGACGACCTGTAGAATCTTTTAAGGAGGTGAGCCAAAAAAAAAAAAAGATGGTGGTAGGCAAGCACTGTAAAAGGTTGGCTATAAGTAAGGGAGAATTTCACAACTGCCCATACCGGAGCGAGGCATTCGCGCTCCGTGATTGAATAACTGCGCTTCGAGGAGGACCTACTGGCGTAAGCGATCACGTGAATCTGCCCCCATTGTCGCTGTGGCAGCACAGCACCAATTCTTTGACCAATGGAGTCAGTGCGGACTACTGCTGGTCATGAAGAGTCGAAATGGGCTATGACAGGGGAAAACGTAAGCAGAGTGACGAGCTCGGAGAATGCTGTTTGTTGGGAAGGACCCCAGTTAAAGGGGTTGTCTTGTTTGAGCAGGTTTGTGAGAGTTCAAGAAATTTCGGTGAAGTCTTTGAAAATCTACAGAAATTAAGAGCATAGTTCCATAAAGCTACAAACATCCTTGGCGGTTGTCGGCGCAGGGCAGTCCTTCATGGCTGGATTATATTCTGTATCTGGTAGTATGCCCGAAGCATGCCCAAGCATCGTATTGTGGCGGCACCGGAACTGGCATTTGCACGAATTCAGCTGAAGTACATCTTCAGCTGAATTCTCACGGTAAGTTTCGAAGGTGGGCGAAAATACAATGACGTTGCATAATTAACACAGACACATCGACGACTTGAATTCGTGAAGCAGGGAGCCCATCTTTGTTCGAAAGTGGCTATAGCAATACAGAGGCCGAAAGGCATCACCTTGAAGTTGTAGAGGACATGAGCTGTTACATAGGCCGTCATCTCTGGGTCCATGGGGTACACTGTAATCTGCTAATATGCGACAAAGGTCGATGAGAGAGAAGTACGCGGAACCATGCAGACACTCAAGGGCATCCTCAGTTCACGGTAAAAGGTAGGCGTATTTCCTTGTGATGTTATTGAGGTGGCGATAGTCCAAGAAAAGCGCTACAATATGTCCTTATTTTAAACTAAAACTACCTGAGCGGCCAAGGGATTGGTGGACGGCTCTGCAATGTTCTTCGCGAGCATGCTTCTTACTTCCTGTTGGATGATGCCCCGATCAAAGGCAGACACTCTGTAGGCTCGGCGGTGTAGAGGGTTGGCATCACCATTGTGTATGTGATGCTGATGACGGACGCCTGGACAAAAGGTTGTTCACCGAAATCGAACATGTCCTGGTAAATGTCCTTCGCGAGCATCTTGTTTACTTCCTGTTGAACGACGCCCCGATCAGATGCAGATACCCTGTAGGGGTGGTGGTGAACAGGGTTGGCATCGCCAGTGTGTATGCGATGCTGGACGACGGACGTCTGGCCTAAAGGTCGATCACCAGCATCAAAAATGTCCTTGCATGTCTCGAATACATTCTGAAAGGCTTCAACATGTTCATATGGAAGGTCAGCAATGGTCATATTTAAAATATGACGGCTGCCACAAGTTGTTTTTGGTGGTGCGTGCTGCGTAGAAACAACGTCGTCCAGAGCGAAAGCTCCGACTTGTGAATCCAGCAGTGACCAAAGGTGAGCTATAAATATGCTTTGTGGGAGCGCGTAAGCAAGCAATGTGGCTGGGACCTAAGTGTCATGTTGGCAAATGTTATTTTCTACCTCAACAAACCTCCTCGTGTCTGGTTTGAAGCGCACGAACACGAAGTTGTGAGCTGGGACATGTTCAACAATATCACTGCACTAACCGAGTCAGTCCGCCATGCCTCACGGCTATAAACATTACTGCTATATACTGTTATAATACACTGTTATAATATAGAAAGGCTGAAAGACTATGCAGAGATTCGAAGAGCTATGCCATATTTTGCAAACACAGTCAGAAGCATCACCGCTATCTAAAGTGAAGGCTCCCTTGAACATGTAAATCTAACGTCTTATGAACGCATGCAACAGAGTAACAGTTAGCTGCAGAATGATGTAGACTTTTTCACAGATGGCTGTCTAGGTGCCGCCATAATTCTCGCTGGGCTGCACTAAACAAGCCTTATCCCCCATCCTCCGCCCCAAAAAAGCTCTATCGAGGCTGTGATTTTAGCCTTCGTTCTGCCGCGCTGAGCCCATGGAGCAAGACGGTGTTTTTCCTGTCACGTGACAAGGTGTGTAACTTCACGATTGGTACTCACGTCTTTGTACTTGCCGCTTGGCAGTAGCCTGTACTTCGTGACGAGAAGGGCCACTGTGAGAGCGATCACCACTTGCGAGAGTGCAGACGCTATGCACTTTCGCGGTCCGAATCCGTAAGGGAGGTACGACATGGGATGTATGTTAGCCTTGTTGGCCTTGCTGAATCTGCACCACGTAATAAAGCAGAAGATAAAAAGATTAGCATAGCATAGCTAATTGACATATAAAATTCGACTCTACGAGACCAGAAATACAATCTACAATTCAAGAGATTGTCAATACGTGTGAGCCTTTTCTTTGTTACTACTATTTTCCACCCAAAAGTTTGTTCAAAGATCTTCTAGGACAGTGCCCAACAAACTTTGCGCTTTTGGATACTTATGGCAAAGCATGTCGATTCTGGCATTGTGTCAAAGGCGAAGCTGCTGCTGTCCTTATGGATTGATTATTTCATAGTACATCAAGAAGAATAAGCAGCTTGGTGAGAACAGGAAATACGTCAACCGCGGTGGAGCAGTGGTTATGCTGCTCAGTTGCGGATCCCGAAGGCCACGGGTTCAATCCTTACTGCAGAGGTCACATTCTGGTGGAGGCGTATAATGCCAGAGGCTTGTCTACTATGAAATGTCAGGGCACGTTAACAAAATGCCGGATGGTCGAAATTTCCGGAGTCCTCCTTTACGGCTCCGGAACACAGTCGAGACTCGATAACACTAACTTGCGATAATATTAACTGATCTCTTATGATGATATTGTAGATTTGGCACGTAAAAGACCGGATTTTATTAATGAAACGCATATTGCCAACATTTAATTGGCGAGGTATTAACGCACGAAGGAGTCCACCAAAAGTTTCTCGATTGTCTCAGTTGTGAGGCTTGCCTCCCTGCTTCAGACGGTTTTGGCGGGATTATCAGTGATTAGCACCGATTTTAGATCACTGCCGAAGCCAACCCCATAACGGCCTTATATATGTTTGTTGTGAACACGTATTTAATTACCTCGCAGAAATGACAGTATATGTAGGCCCAGCTGCTTTCATGATAACCACTCAAAGGTACATCAAAACTGGGGTCCATGTTTGGCGAAAAGATATAACACAGAAGAAGCGATGTTCATGAGGCACTAGGAATCTATGCTTGCATTGATAATGAAACGAAAACCCTTATTTGAACCAGAAAACGTCGACTACAATCAATCAACAAAAACAGGAGGTCCTTCAAAGTAGTCCATGACGCTAAGAATATACATATGTACAATATTGCAAGTTAAATACAAATATTATTAATTGCCATAGAAATGTTTGCGATTTCGCGTGCGGGAGGGTGATACAGAAGTCGGGTTGCATTGGTACTTATGCCAACATTTACAACACAAGATCCGACTTCAGTACGGCAATCATCCACTGCGTCATTGGCGTCACCTAGTGATTCACGGTAAAGATATTTGAAGTTTTATTTCAAAAAGCTTGCATTAGAGGGAGGAAATAAAGTGCGGCTGTGTTTTGAGCCTACACCAAGAAAATTGTCGAGGATCAGATTGTGGAGGCGTGAAACGACAATTTTTATGCATTCTATGCCTCCTTGATGACCTAATGGGCATCGCAGAAAAGATAGTCATTTTTTTCAGTATTTTGTTTTCGTTCATTCAAGCGTTATGCTCTCACATCTAGTCAACGCATGTAGCACACAAATTTCAATAAAATCTAGGTGACAGAGCCGGCCTTTTTGATGCATACATTCCCACATCATCGGTATTGTTCATAGCGCTCAGAGAGGCAAAGATAATATTTATCGGAAGCGGCCTTTTATTTAGGCCTTATACGAGCTCACTCTAATCTTGAAGTTGAAAAACGTTTTGCTTCGTTACCGTTCAGGGTCAAACTTTTCGGGTTCTGGCCACAGTGTGGGGTCGTAGTGTAGGTCGAGTGTGGGAACAGAGACGTTCATGCCTTTGAGGATACGAATGCCGTTGTACTCGTAGTCTTGGTCACATATCCTGCGCACTGAGCTGCAAGGGCACAATCATTGTCACGGATGTACATTGCAGGTTGAATAGCAGGTTAAAAAATCGCTGGCTACAGAGGTGGTTACGACCACTAAATGTAATAACACGCACGCTCATTTCTGCGTTTCTTGCTGGTCTATTGCACGTGCAGATGCTGTGATGCGTAGCCCGTGCCAGATTATCTGGGAGCACTCTAGAAGGTTTCAGCACCTGCTGTTGGGCTCAAGCGCGCAAACGTGAACGGCTGAGTTTGTACTTGAGTCCTCGACTATGAACCTACTCTTGCCGTTCCCTTGACTTTCATATTTTTCCTTGGATAAAATATTGAAATCAATCAATCAGTCAATCAATCTTGAACTAACGTAGTCACCCCAGATAAACCGCATGTGTGATGCTGCATTTTTAAACGCCTACGCTGCTTGCCGCGAATCAGATTATCGACGGTGGCCGACGCTCTGTTAGCCGATATCGATATACGGCGTGTATTGCTTCTGTAGTGACGATTCTTTTCGTGGGCACAGTTTCATCCAAAAAGTGCCGTCTAAGAAACAGACTGCTGCCTTCGACGATATCGAAAACCCGTGACATACGGTGGAGGTGCTCGGTAACGACACGAAGAATGCACTTTATTGGTTATATTTATTGCTTATTGCACTTTCTTGCTTTATTATTGCGCTTCCATATGTTTCTGTGTCTAATATTGCTTGTGGACGGCAACTTTCAGTCTTCGAAACACCGACTGTTGCCTTCATCAACGTCCCGACTCCGTGACAACAAGCTCAACTAAGGTAACGAACAGACAATGAGTCCGGAGAAAGTACAGGGGACTATTTATTGTTTTTAACCATAGGGTGACGATTTTCACCTACGTGGAAAGGAAATAAAAGGAGCGGCATTTATCCGGTTTTTGCATCTTCTTATGACTGAAGCTTAATGCCCTTTAGCTACAGAAAAAGAATACCATGTTACGTTTGAACCGCGTGTTTAGCGGGAAGAGCAACATCAACACTAAAAACTACCCGGGCGGGAACTTGAAACTACTGAAGTCTGAGCCAGTAAGCAGATTAAATTAGACAAAAAATACGAAATTCACAGGAAGCAATGTTGTATTCACAAATATCGACAACTTAGTGAGGTAGAACATAAAATAAAGACTGCTTGTTGCTCGCTGCATGATCGGTTGGCTGAGCCACATTTCCTAAAGAAATTTTTATTGGCTCACCTGCCACGCAACAAATACCAAATATCCGACGTTTACCTTCACCTTCGCATTTACTTGAGCATCCATCTGATATTCTAAGTTATGTTTTTTTTTTCAGGAATATTCTCTTCTTGCTATATGTGTATATGCTGCGAGCAGAGTCCATTTCGTTTTCTGAAAATGAATGCCTTGCGGGTTGAAAACTTGTCTCAGGGAGGGGACCATACCTGGGAACATAGCTTTTGATTAATGAACTGATCTGAATCCGATACTGTGTCAAATTATCTAAGAGAACTTACATATGGCAAAGCGAGAGGGCATTAGGGAAGAAGTTAGATGTCTGGAAAGTTTAATCCCCATGTGGCTACTGCACAGATTTGCCTGTTCACGAAGGCTCCACAAGAAACTGTGACTTTCATATATGTGGCCATTGTTGATTTGACCTTTTCGTGACGACTATCGGGAACCCTACAAAGGAACCGAGGTAACCTAAATATGCTGGCCAAATGGTGGGTGGGGCCAAAAAGCTATAAAGAAACCCCGTGAGGATTTTCAGGTAGAACGCATGCCGTTATCGTTGCCATGTTTTTCAAGGCCGTTTATTACTTGCTTGCATGACGTTCTGCTGACTCCAAGCACATACACAAAAAGAGATTGATATGCAAGATTATGTGACTGCGCTGGACAGGCAAGGACAGGTGGACGCTGCCTTCGCAAGATCTAAAAAAAATGACACATGACTATAGGCTGAAGCGCGTATCAGGAAGGTGGGCCTAGATGTTGGGAAACTGCGTGTGTGTAGTGGTTTGTTACATATAACGCAACTCTCTACCATGTTTAGTGATAAAAGGAATGCGGCCTATTGCCGAGTAGCTTGTACGAAATTCTGCTTAATTTTTTCATTGATCGGATTCTAAGCCGGTTCAAATTGCATTAGTTCTTTGTGAATAACAACAGACACAAGTTTAACCACAGACCCTAAGCTGATAAGCATGTGATATATTGACACCTTGACGTCCCCTCTTTACCAGAATTATATCGTGTAAGAATTCTTACCAGATTCAACAAACACTCGTATATGCCACCTAAAGTCCTCAGCTATGCCAAGACGAGATCCTTAATTTTGAACAACTACAGAAGAGATGATCAAGAGTGCATTAAGGGCTCATTTTGTTGCTTCACACAGACTAATGAAGCCAAGAAGGGCCCGGGGTGCAATATTTTTCGCGTTTTTTAAAAACTGCATTGTAGCAATCACAAGAGACAAATCAAATAAAATGGATGAAAAACGATATGTCTTCGGTGGGGTCGAACGTACAGCATTAGGGTTACGCGCTATGCGCTCTAACGCTCGTCGTGTTCAATTATTTTGAACTCATTATACAATTAGAACAATACCGTTCCTGCCCAACAAAATTCTGCCAAACAGCGACTACCATGGTGCTCCCGTGCCGCGAACGATGCTATGGGCTCCGGCCGACATGAGCCTTGGTAGTTATCAGGCGGCCGATTCCGCAGCCCGCGCGCTCAATCTCCGGGAACCATCCTCATTCTGCAGCAACCCGGACTCCGAAACTAATCTCGCTTACACCTTTAACAAGACCATAAAATCTTACCGATCCAATGATCATATCTGTTCGAAACCCTGTTATGGCCTCATAAGGGCGTACGTGCTTTTACGCCTAACCTCTCAAACCCACTTGCATGGGGAAATGCTCACACTGCGAGGGAAATTGCCATGACATTTTACACATGGTGTTGGTGAGCCAAAAATTGATTAGTATGAACAATAAAGTTGACCACATTCCGCTAAAGGGAACTATGTGTAGATGCGAAGCCGCGAGTGCTTACGCTTAGGCTGGCGGCGACGTTGACGCTGGCGCTCATCAAGCCAGAGCCATGTGAAGACGCCCTTGACTGAATTCCGAACGCACGGTCCAGTGCTTACATATGCGAGGTCACCAGTGAACGGTTGTGCAGAGTGAGCAGTCGGTTTTGGACTAGCAGACGGCCTTGGAAGGCGGGACAGTTTTGTGGGTGTTACACACGACGAGTGGTGACAGGCTAGGAAGAAAGCGACGGTAACGCGCGCGCACTGCGAGGGAAGGCGTGACCTACCTGGCACCGCCCCAACCCCTGCGGCCAGGGGAGCGCGGTGCGGACAGAGTGACAGCGTTACACAGGCTAGTCAAAGAGCTGCTTCTCATCTATACGATCCCCAAATCTCATCCCTCTACGCCACCCTTCCTGGGAGGACTGGGAACCAGCCCTGCTTGGCCGCTCTCACCTGACAGCCCAACAGGCCCTGGTTGACAGTTACCGGGCAGCGGCAGACGCTAATGAGCACTCGTTAAGGAGAGTCTACCTAGTGTTCGTGTGGGGGGCGGCCCTTTAAGGAACATTCTTCACTCTCCCTGTAGACATTTCCAGAAAAGTAGTTCTCATCATTATCATCATTATAAGAAAGAAAACTACGAAAAATGTCTGCTATGCTACCCATGGCTTTATCATCTTTAGATTTCATTCGTTTGTCTCTAATAAAAAATGCCCTGATGCGCACGCTTTTTATTTGCACTATTTCATGTTTATGCAAAGCATAGGACCATCTCGAAGGTCACGCAACGAAAGCAACAAAAATATGATATAGCAACTTACCCTGGAAGCGAAGGGTAGAGTCTCGATGATTCGAACAGAACTTGGTGCAAGTACGTCAGTTCACTGAGGTTGTCGTACGTGAGCTTGCCCTACACGGTGGACGGTAGCAAGTCACGAGTGCACTGTTAGGAAAGACTTAAGAGCAGGTGGACAACGAGGTGGCCTTACTGGTTATACCAGAAACAGAGGTAACGAGACGAGTGGAGAGATAGAATTATTAGTTTCAATGACACCAGGAGAATCACGCAATTTGTATAAGCATTATACAATGAAATGGTTACTAGTACAGCGACCATCCTACAATCGGCATGGCATACAACTCCAGACAGTTCCCTTAAGGAAGAAAATTACATAGTCGTACAGTGAAGAGACCATAAAAAATTCAAGCCAGTTCCAGCCTGTGCAAATTGAGTAAAGAGCGGAGCCGTAGAGCAAGCTACGGCAACTCGCGAAGGCAGATTGAGGTATTTCATCTTTCCTATTTCATTCCTTATCTGTTTGCACATTTTCCTCTCTCTCACTTACTGTCCTCCTAACCCTTATATCACTCCTTTATCGTCAATTCTTTTTTTCACCCCTTTCTATACTATGCTTATGTTATAAACTGCCATAATATGCCCTTGTTTTTCTTTTCTCGTACCCTCCTCACACCTTAACATGAATCCTACCCATCTTCTCTTCCCTCTCCAATGTTCTTACTAGGCTGAACCATACAGGTCTATACTGTGCCTTACTCTCTCTCTCTCTCTCGCCTCCTTTCTCACCTCCTCAAGATCATTCACTTTTCTTACCCCTAGCTATATTTTACTATATGCGAGGCTATGCTATACTAAGGAGCTGCTCGGAACATACTGTTTGTGGCGTGGCAAGTATACTATGCAATGCTATGCTATAATTTGTTCTCTTCCCTCCTATTTTTATTCTTTTTCATCATCAGATTACTGCTGCTCACTTTTACTTCCATTTAACACCCCCTAGTTATGCTGTACCATTTGCTTGGTTATGCTACCCGAGGTGCTGCTTGGCACACAACTCCTTCCTGCAGCGCATACTTACCAAGTTTTTGATGGCCACGCATGGAATTACTGCAAGCCTAAACACCTTCACTGTTAGCTAAAGTTAATAAGGAACACCCGAACTACCACAACCAATACTGCCACCTCCACCACTGCACCGCCATAGTCTCAGCTCGAGCCTCCTTTAACACAAAATAAAGTTCCGATTTTCTCTACATGGGTATGAGGGTTGTCTGGGCGTTCTCGTGGGTGGACCGGACAGAATCATCAGCAAGGTCTACCGACAGTGCCACAATGTCCCGGTAACCACTGCAACACAACCTAATGTCCCCTCAATAAAACTTAAAGAATTATTTCATGTACTAGCTATGCATTCACCCTTCGTCGTAACGCTGATTGCAACCTCTGACTGCCTGAGTCTTAAAGAACGGCCCATTATTGAGGAGGCATTTTCTGACAATTTTCAAAACTTGGCTGAGTGCCCCCCGTGTCAGAAACCCCGCCTTACTTTACTGTGCCGCTTGTGTTCAGAAATAGCTTTCACGAAGGTGTAGTCTTTTCGCATAGAAATGGCAGACACCTCCAGATGTGACTCGTGCAAGAGTTACAACACTATAGAACATCTTCTGTGTTCCCGTGATAGTATTGTGTGTGAACGCAATGTGCTACGCAAAACGCTGAACAAACTAGATGAATTTTTTCAGAATAGATCCTCGGATCATGGCTCTACGCGCCGCAGGCCAACAAAGCGACGCGGGCATTGCTAGGTTTTTTTTTAAATCAGCCCGATTAAGCAACTACTTCTAAACGTGTAATAGACAGGTGCAAGTGTACCCTCACGATGCTCTCTTACCTTACCTGTCCTTCATTTTGTTCTTTATTATCCCCCATTTTCCCTGGTGTAGGCTAGAAAACCACTCGCACGCGTGGTTGACCTCCCTGCCTTCCACATCTTGCCTTACTCTTCCTCCACCATATCTCTTTTTTCTAACCCCCCTTCCCCCCCCACACGCACACATACCAAGAACAACAACAACGACAACGACGCCTACAGTAAGAAGATGTAGTGTGTTGTTATTGTAAGGTTTGGGCTAGTTTGTAGCTGCTTACTAAGCTGTAGTAAGTGTAGTAATAAGGAAAGAGCACGATCTTTCAGGAGGGGACAAGGCCAAAGAAATTAATAGGGCCAAGCTCTAGTTCTTGTCGCCGACTCTGGTTTTGTACCCGTATGACAAAGGCGCACTGTTTCCTTAATACTGTCCCTTTATTATTAGTCTATTCTGACTAGTGAGATGCACTTGCCTCTTTTTCGAGTTGGGCTTTGACTTCGGCTCGAACCTTGTCTTGTACTTCCTGGTGCTCTGACAGAAGGTACGTTGCGAAGGCGAGCGATGAAGCTACGGTGTCGATTCTGCAAGCCGTGGTGGGCGCATGCGAAAAGTGTGCTAAATGAGTCTATGAATCTGACACACTTGGAGTGTAGCTTCAGAACTAACATCGTGTTCATTGGGCATTACTTCTTGGAATAAAAATCGGCCGAATGTGAAGCAGTCGAACGTCTTTACGACTGAACAATGCAAAAGGTATATCTAAAAAAATACTGCACGAAACAATTGTTGAACAACGTGCCTCGGACCAGGGCACTACGCACTGTGGAGATAATGAGTTGTAAATTGGTTCAAAGAACTATGGAGTGATTCAAATGTTACCATAAAAAGGACAAAATAAAACAAGAAGGAGGCCACATTTAGCTTTCTCTTGCTAACGTAGCGCATTCCATTTATCCATTCCATTTATCGTAGATTGCGCTACGTTATCTCATCTCGTTAAGCTAAGCGCTCATTCTCCAAAACGGGACATTCAGTTCAAGAATGGGAGTAATCAAAACAGTGTAATGAAGATAAATACTTCAACCAAGTGTTCCGACTCACCCACGCCACTTCTCAGAGAGAATATTTTTCACCTATCTATTTGTTAGCAGTAGTGTACAAGCCGTTCTGGTTGAGGAGCGCTAGGATAGTGAAGAACGTCGCGTACTGTCGTGCGAATGGGAATGGGTTACAAATACATACAGCTACTGTATGTCAAGCAGAACCGAAAGTTGGGCTAGTTTTTGATTGCCTGCTTCCATATTCTTCTCTTTCCAATAAATCGTTTTGTTGCTAGAAAGTGCTTGTCCTCTCTTTCTTTGTGTTTATTCGTGTGCTTGAACCGTATCACGTATACCATACTTTTAAGTCGCGGAGTTGCGCGTCCATTTACAAAACGCCGTTTGCCAGCATGCGTTGAGTAGACGTTCAAACTCGCGCCCTATTTTTGTGTTTTCTGATGCCGCCAGTGTAGCGAACTGGACAAGTTATGGTTATTGTCAATAAAGTTCATTGCCGGTCGGCAAAACGTGAGGCATGTCACCTGCAAAAGCAGAGTGAGGCCATCGCCGCCCAGCCGTGGTTGCTCGATGTGCCTACTCGCTACTGTATTATACTTAAAGGTAGCACATGCAGTAATTCTGTGTTCGAGGTCTCTCTCTCTTTCTCTAACACACACACACACACACACACACACACACACACACACACGCACACACACACACACACACACACACACACACACACACACACACACACACACACACACACACACACACACACACACACACACACAGACACACACACACGCACACGCACGCACACACACACACACACACACCACACAATTAGGTTAACTATAACGAGGCCATGTTTTCCTATCTAATTAAGCTTAACTCAGTGTAACAGCCAGTTTGTCTTCCTATACATCTATTTTAGTTTGCGCTGCGGTATTTACCCCAAGAGAACAAATTACCACTTCGCTTGGCGAATAATTTGTCTGGAATATGCTTACCCAGCAATAATGAAGATGCAGGTGTTCGAGGACGTTATCAGCTCAAGCGGGTGTTGCGTCAAAGTGCGTGATAATTGCCGGCCTGAGGAATGAACGGTAGATATAGCATATGATGGAAAGGCAAATAAATCATTCCTTCAACTATGTACACTGGAATTCGGTCTAATGAAATCCAGTTTTAGAAGTTCTCAATCTGACGTAAAATTTACTATTCCACGACTGGTACCTATAGGATTGAATTTTAGTATCAGCACAAACTATAGCGATACTTCCTTGGGCCCAAACGAAGTTAAACGACATTTATCCTGAATTTTTGGCTTCCACCTCATTCCGAAGGAGAACGGTTCTTTATGTAAATCTGATAATAATTGTTAGGCCTTAACATCCCAAAACCACCATATGACTATGATAAACGCCGTTGTGGATGGCGCCGAAAATTTCGACCACCTGGAGTTACTTAACGCGCATCCAAATCTAAAGACACGGGCCTCAAGCATTTTCGCTTCCATTGAAATGCGGGTGCCGCGGCCGGAATTCACTACGGTGACCTGCGGGGACGGTTCTTGATGACTTGTAGGGCTTAACGTACCAAAACCACCATATGGTTATGAGAGAGACCGAACTGGAGGGCTCCGGAAATTCGAAGGTTCTCTTTATCGATACGGCGTTAAATTATAGAGACGGCCTAGTCACGGTCTTGGCGTCATCTTGTCCGCCCTGTACGCAGCGCCTCTGCTGGGAACAACGGACTCAGCAGTCAGTCTTCTATGCAGCAAATAGACGTGGGGCGGCTATGGTTGCTTTTGCTAGAATAAAGGGCGCTTAAGGTAAACGAAAATACATGGGCTCTCTTCAACAGTCTCTTAAGTTCCTTTCGCTATTTCACGGTTACCGCGACCGATGACACTGATCGTCCCCTCCCAACTTCCTTTCGCGGCCTGCTTGCAGAATCGCTGCGCTCGTTTTGCGTGCCCTTGCATATCAGCAGCCTTTTGTACCTCCATGTGACTGACTAACCGGCATGCACCACCCACACATTGAGCAATCTATGACCGGGCGACGTGGAAGGCTTCATCTCCAGGCCACCTCTGCGGACTTTTCGCCATAATGTAAGGTTTAGAAACATTTCCACCCATTTGGGAGATTTTGCACTTCGCTAGTCTACGCGTTTAAGTTTGACAGGGTCAAAATATTTCCTTCTCGATTTCACGAAGTTACTGATTTAGCGAAATAATTCGACCTCAGCAATCCCTCAGTGAAATCGAGTCCCAACGAAACAGGAGCTGGTAGGTAAGTGGATATGGTAGATTGTGCAAATCTCGCAGTACTTGCCTTCGGCTTTTGCTTTGTTTATCATGTCTTGTTTTTCGGCATTTAATAGCAACTGAAGCACATCTTCTCGGTCAGGCTGTTGAGGCAAGCGACGATGAAAACAGTAAAAAGGTGAAAGAAGTTCTTAGTTCATTTTCACTACAACACTCCATTCGAGAACATGTCGAAGGTAGATGTTCAGAAAGAATAAAAGTTTGCCAGAGAGATTTACTTTATCGGCGTACGCTATAAAACATCAATGACCGTCAATATTTACACTGTCGCACTCTCTTTATAAGCGTTCCATTTCAATCACATGTTTGATTGTATGACCTATTTGATGTACTATTCATTATTGATTGTAGGGATTGTAAATGATTCGAGAGAGTGTGTAGTATTGCTTCACTGTAAAAGACAAAACAAATACACCTGGGTGATGACCTGGTCTATATAATGCAAATGCCTTACAATGAAATGAAGAATGGCTGTCTACAGGACGTGGACAAAAGTATTAAGCATAATTAGTAGAAATAGCTGTGCTGATTGTCTTCTACAGTAAAAAAGTATAAACAATGTATACATTGCTAAAAAGAATAGTCCCAGACCTCCATTGATTGATATATATATATCAAGTGAGTTATATACCTAAAGAATATCACGCATATTGAACTTTTCCACTCATCACGAATTGCGAAAGCTTGCGAAAGTTTAATGCTTTCTATTTGCTGTAGGATTTTTTTTTTATTTTGTGTGCCTGAGAGGGTGCTCTATTAAGACGCGATTGGGGCTATTGTGGGCTTGTATGATTTTGACGGCCACTGCCATTTATTTATTAGTAGGTTTCCATTTGCATCTCAATTACAAACTCTTCAAGTTTACCGCACATCATATTGCGGAACAATTGCCCGACTTATTCACTCTTGCGAAACCAATTTTATAGGCGTTGGTCGATTATCGGTCATAAGTAGTAAAACTAACGCGCTAGAAAAGTTGTTTTTCCGCGTTTCGACTAGAAAACTAATGTTTTAAGAATGACTACACCACTGCCACTCAGAAATATTTTGAAAAAGTAGCTTATCGCTTCATCCATGAGTAGATTTATAGATAATTAATGATCATTGATTGATATGTAGGGTGTAACGTCCCAAAACCACCATATGGTTATGAGAGACGCCATAGAGGAGGGCTATGGTAATTTCGACCTCCTGGGGTTCTCTAAATTGCACGCACATCTGAACACACGGGCCTACAGTATTTTCGCCCCCATCGAAAATGCAGCCTCCGCAGCCGGGATTCGATCCCGCGACCTGCGGGTCAGCAGCCGAGTACCTTAGCCACTACACCACCGCGGCGGGATTAATGATGCACCAAGGGCATGGAAGTTAATGTAACATAATAAAATTGAATAGAGGAACCGTATAATTAACGCTTATTTATATTTAACGTATAATTACGTAGTATAATTAACGTATAACGCTTGCACCGGTTCTCTGGCTGAGAACACTGCTCTTCTTCCTCAAAACGATACATCAGCAATAATAGAGCGTTATTGGGTAAAATCACTTCTTCGTTCTCACCCTGGCAGATTTAAATGCTTCATTGGTGAAATACCTAGGCCAAATTGTCTTGTATGAATTCACACGCAGGCCCAATATTATCTTCGAATACCTTGTGTGAGTGAGCTTACAGCGTCAAAAGATGGATGTGGATGTGGATGTGGATGTGGAATTATACAATCTGGTGTACTACTTCCCAATGTCTGGCATCGGATGTCCGCGTAAGCTATACTACCGGCATTGGCGTGCGGACTAGGGAGGGGTTGGCCACACCCTCGTCACCTAACAGGGGGGGGTGGGGGGGTGCACAAATTCAATCACACACATTGACTTAATAGGGATGAGGGGACGCTGTGACTCGGAGAGAGGGCGCAAAGTGAGCCCCCTACATCGACAAAATAGGAAGGGGAAGTGCTTTGAAAAACTGTTGCCCCCCCCCCCTCCCTGGCTAAAGCGGGACTCTGCTTACGCCACATTTCATTTAAACCAGACGCAAAATAGGTGCAAACTAGTTAGGTGCAACTGTGTGCGCGAACTGTTACCAACTACAGGGGACACGGGCGTAGCCAGGCGGTGGCACACAGGGCACGTGACCCCTCACCCCAATTTTTTTTCAACATGGCATAGAGAGCAAAAAATGGTCACTTTAAGGAAGTGCTCCTCCAAACCTCAAAATGGTACCCCCCCCCCTTGAAAAAAAATTGTGGCTACGTGCTTGCCAGGAAAGGCTTGGATTAAGCTATATCGTATACCTGAAAAGCATAGACATACCTCAGGATTCGCTCTTCTGAGATTGATGATAGGAACCATCCGGTCAAGCATCTCGTCCGAAGGCAGCTGAGCGAAGTAGGAGCGGAATTTTACAAGCAATTTGTGCATTAGGGGACTGTCCGGGAGAAGATCTGAAAATTACAACCAAAATGAATTCAAAAATAAAGTTATGCCATACTCGAACACTTGAAAACTTCTTGTTTTAGCGTGACCGGGCCAGTATATTAGTTATTAGATGTTCAACAATAATTAACCTATGAATTGGAAGTAACAAAAGATGAATCAGTGGTTTGGTTCATCGGTGTTCAGTTTTTCACCAGTTTAAGTGCAAAGAATGGTTTAAAAAAAGTGGCGTTCGCCTGGACAATGTGCTTAATCGCCACCATAGGTGTGCCAAAAAATGTGAAATTCACTCAAGCTCACTCAAAAAGTAGACCTCGCGCTTTGAACTCACTCGGACTCAGACTCATCAAAGTTTTTCATGACCAGACTCGCTAGGACTAACACTCACAAAAATGTTCTTCAACCGGATTCGCCAAATTGTTTCTCACCCGGAATCACTCAGTCATACAGTCATGACTCGATATGGGTCTGAGTGAGCCCGAGTCCGTTGGCTCATGAGTAAGTTCGCTTTTCTATAGACAAATTCCACCAGACATACGTCACGAAAATGCGATGGTGCTGTCGTCAGGCGTTTGGTTTCGCTTGGTAGGCAAAAGACGCCCTGCCTAACGCAGTTCCTGCCCCTGAAGTACCCACTGGCAGGAAACATAGAATGTGATGGCGAGTCGCGTCTCACAACATCGTTTTATTTGTTGGCGCACATCGCAACTTTCAGTGCTTAAGGCGCGGGGCATGGAGTCAGACTTTCCCGCCGAAAATTGGGAGCAGAAGTTACGTGCGGACGTCGCTGTAATTTTACCCGTAATGTCAACGTCCACATATCTGTGTTTACAAACATGGAATGGGTCTATATCACCAGAAAAGAGGTCGTTTGACAAGCCAAGCGTATGTAGCGGCGTAGACGTAGAATATCTGCCGGTAAGTGTGAACGAATGCTTGGCCAGCAAAAAGTACCCAGAGCTCGATTTGGAAAAGGTGGTTCAAGCTTAAGATAGTTGGTACAGGGCCCCAAAAGTAGGTAAAAAGGACAGAGGCAGGAAAGAGGGATGCATTTCAGCATTTGAACGTCAGCACTCTTTTGTTTATCTGTGTGTCCTTTCTACTTTCCTTGCGTTGTACCTACAATTTCCTGCAAATAGACTGGTGATTGAGTACGATTGGGTAGCTGCTCGCGTGAGTGTGAGGAAGTGAAGAAATTGCCAATGAATGTGTCAGTGATCGTGATATTATCTTAGAGATAGTTGTAGTAGCTGTAGTCATGCATCGATATTCCTTCGCGAAATGTTTTGTATTTCAGCAGTGATATTTATTTAAGACGTATCCATTACAACGTGATCCTCTACAGGCCATGGGCATATTTAGTTCCTTGTTTTTGTCGAAAAGCAGTTGTTCTGTTTCAAAGAGGAAATCAGGTGGGCCTTAGCGCTACGTCAAACAAAGGTGGTCCGTTACGCTGAAATTGAAGCACCGATTTTTTCAGGTGCAGAGAAAGGCATGTTGTAAAATCACTCGGAACCTTGGCGGCAAATTGGTATTGTCAGTATATATAATATATGTAAAGTCTGTATTGTCAGCTATGTGAGAGGCGCCGCATTCGGGGCCATCGCTGCATCCTTGATTTTTTTTTTGCGATACCTAGATGACCCCAATAGAGATGCCGCAGGACTTCCCGGCCATGAAGGCGGTATTCATTTGTAATAACACAAACTTAAACCCTTTTCACCTATGGAGAGACTTCTCCTTTGCGAGTCTGTCCACAGAAAAGCTTCTTGCACCAACGTATAAAGTGCCATTAACAAAGCAACTTTGTCCGGAAAACACATATTTGATGTAATCGCCTAATTCATATGCTGCGGTTATAGAGATTCGAGCAATATTCTTGGCATGGGCGTTCCAATGCATTGCCACAATGCTCACAACATCATGCTGCATTCGAGAAATATCACTGCGGAGGATCGGAATCCCTGAGACGAAGTTGTTCCAGCATCTATATTGTTGTATCAGTATTCCTAGAAACGTTTTTCTCTTCACGCAAAAGTATCTCCCTGCAGGCTATCCTGAAGTCTCTATATTGCTCCCTCTTCTTTTTGAAGTGCCAAAAACCATTGAAGCACCACCGACGAATCTCTTTGACTAACGGTCGCTTTTGGTAGGCACGTTATTCCTAACGCTTTTCCAGCAACTGGTGAAACGCGTGCCCGGCTTAGTAACGGGGGAGGGGGGGATAGCTGATAGTAAGAGAAAGGCCCGTTGCGTTAGCGTATTGTCCGCTGAAATACGCAGCCGCTGCCAGATGTATTCAGACGTACGTGGCTGTGCAAATCTTACAAGTTAGGTAGAAAATGGCGGCAGACGCCAACTCTGTGTGAGAGAGGGCCTTGAGAGAAGGCAGTTGTCCGTATACTTAAGTAAAAGCGAAACATCTATGGTATTTAGGATATCCCATTACGTCTAAAAGAAAGGTATCTCAGTGTCTGTATTTTTAACTCACAACACGTGTCCTTCGACACCTGTATTGCGGAACACTTTTCCGCGTATCTCTGCTCAGGCCTGATTGGCTACAACTGTCTGGCTGCTCACTTTACGTGAAGTGACAGTGTAGGCTTAACATAATACCAGAAAAAATGAAAAGTTACGTATCTTAAAGAAGTCTTTATTGTGCCTATATTGATACAATTCTCTTCCTGTTACGTTGTCTTCTTTCGTTAACAATGCAGCAAATGAGCACGGTTTTCTGCTCGAGAGAAAGTTAATTTGAAGCCAACGTTAGACCTGTGTGACAATGGTCACTTACGAATAAGTTTTTATATTGAAACCGGTGGCTTACGTTGTACATCGCCGTAAAGAGCGCCATATTAAGTCGGAAAACTATTTCGCAACCACATACGATGTAGTATTTGATGGTGTATTAAATGTAAACGACGCAGGCGCTGTCCCCTGTCATCTGGTTCACTACCTTCATCGGCGTATAGGGGTTAGGGACATTTCAACACCTCCTACCAAAATGTTTCAATTTCGCGTGTCTATGTGCGCGCGCAAACATCAAAGGCCTAGACGAGCATTCATAAACTATAGTTGAACCCGCTACCCCCCGAAAAAAGAATATGTCTGGCTACTCTACTGTGTAGGTTCTTTGCGTTGGCCATCATGGGTGCTCCTCATCTTCAGCATTACTACGGCCTTTGCTTGGATCCACGTTTGTACTCACAAGTATTCCAAAGGGGTATCATTCATGCATCATTTCATTATTGATTGATCAGAGCTTCTCCTTCCCCTACCCCCCACTTCTTCTAGGGAAGTTCTCGACAAATATAGCCTGTGTTGACATCTCTTTCGAGGAAACTATCTTTACTCGTTTGCGATCACTCATAACCAGTATTCGAAGGTACGATATAAAACAGCGCCAAGAGGAGCACCGATTACATGAGATACTGGTGTTCAAGAGCATTGAAATTATGGTTGAACCAGCTCATACTAGGCTTACGTACTCATAATCGACTCACTCGGACTAACTCAGACTAAGACCGAGCCGCGAGTCTGATTCTGAATGAGTCCGGTTGAGTAATATTTTGGTAATCTTGGATACGAGAGGTTCCAGCCGAATATAATTTTCGTGAGTAAGTCCGAGTGAGTGCGGATAGGAAAAGAATGGGTGAGTCTGGGTCCGAATGAACCGCAATCGCAAAATATAATGAATAAATGAGTGTGAGTGAGCTCTCCAATTTTCGCTGGCCTATGGTACATTTCAACTTTAAACGTTCCCTGCATTATTACATCTTTGCCTTCTTCTCTTCGCTGCTTCATCAGTATTCATTTTCAGCTAATGCGAAACACATCACAAGAGGATATCTTATGAACGGCTCATTGGACGGAGCACTCACTGAGCAACAGAAGCGCGGCGCTGCCGAACTGGCCGACGCTTTGGCGAGCTGCCTTGCACAGGGCCTGCGCGGCTTCGTTGTCTCTCTGCACGTCCGTGCGAGCGCCGGCGAAGAACTGCAGACCGAAATCAGTGGCCAGGTTGCAGAACGGTTGGAACACCTCGACGCAACCGTCAGAGCCCGAGATCTTGGAGTCCATGACGCGCGAGAACTCCTCGGCGCAGCCGTACATGACAGAGAAAGCCTGAAATCAACGCAGCCAGGGCATAAGTTGACAGTGTTGCTTAGCAAGCTATGCGCTTTACTAAAAGGCCCTCTAAATGACTGCCTGTTTATTTTGTTTTATTCACCACTACTTTTCGCACGTCTTACATGCTTTGAAATCATGAATTCGAAATACATGACCTAAATCAATAAACAAAGCAACCTATGATATCAGCGAGTCTGGCCACCAGAGCGCTGGACTTCACAGGCAGCACGAGAACACTCACGGAACGAGATATGTTAGAAAGGCAAAGAAAATTAACCAACAATTAGCAAATGCAAAAAAAATGTCACAGTTTCCACAAGGGTAAGAGAATGATTGGGATAGCAGCCAACTGTAATCGTATACGAAGTGAGGCAGGTATCTGACTCTCGTATACGATATCACGCAACTCCATAAATTCCTGGTAGGAGACAATACGGCTGCTCAAGGAACTCTTTTCGCACATTCTCTTTGCGTTGGGAGTGCAGTACATAGAACGACATGCGAGCCGGCCGCTCATGACTGCCAAGATAGCGAAATAGCGCGTGCGCCAGCCATGGCGACCACGCCCGTGAAATTGAGGTTCACAGCTGCTGCTCAAGCAACACTCCTACACTCCCCCACCCCCTCCCTAGCATCTGTTCATGCTCGTTAAAGTCAAGCGGGCATGTCCTCTGTGCTTGAGAATTCGACGGCCTGTCTAACAAGGAGGTGGGGGGTGGGGATCCGATTTTATACGCTTTCCTAGTGATGAAGATGGGCCGGTTACTTGATTTCTACTTCAGCCGCGATCATCGCCCCCGATAGTCCGCTATTACACTCGAGGAGGACGTATGAAGCGTTGGGGGATCTCATTGATTCGAGCTATATACGGGGCATGACGGCGACTGCCAAAACAACCCGTCGAGACTGTCAATATTTTGCTAGCACAGTAAAAGGCACAACAAACACTGCCGGACTACATTGTTACACCGCAACAGAAGGCGTAATGTTAAAAAGTGAGAGAGCCCGATGCGTCTGAACAAAATAACTGCAATGTCGACTACGGGCGTGTCTGTTAAGTCACTGAAAAGAAGATCTTGAAAGGATTGGAAAAATACAGCCATCCCAGAAGAAAGCATTACATATTGCGCAGGAACAGACTGATATCAGTTCCGTATAGAGCGAACTAATAGAAGTCTATCACACGTGGGCTCTGGGAGATGAATGACAGATGTAAAGGAAGAGAAGAAGGAAGTGGGAAATGCGGAGCCAGCTCTGATAGAGGAGTTCCATAACCACGGGTCCTCGTTCTAAACGGCTGGTATTCGGTTCACACGTGGACTGATGCCGCAAACTCAAGCACGTGCGCCCCTTGCATACTCTGTTGGAAAGCAGCGAATTCACAGTTAGTGGAAGCACATGGAACACAACAACACTAACTCGTAGTTATGGAACATCCATATTGTCCAGCTGAGTCTGGGGAGTGCAACAAGATTCCTCTGGCGTTGCCATAATACTATGCGTGGTTTTGCAACCCGAAACCAAGATGTGATTAGTAGATACGCCGTAGTGGTGGGCTCCAGAATTTTTCGCCCTCCGGTGTTCTTTAATGCGCACTGACATTACACCGCACTTGGGCCTCTAGCATTTTGTCTATATCGGAATGGGACCGGCATTGAACCCGCGACCTTCAGGTCGGCAGCCGAGCGCCATAGCCACTGATACACCGAGGCGGACTCCTCTGTCACTATGCCGCTACGAAAGCGTAGGATGAGGTGCAGAAGATTGTATTGCGAAGGTAACAACAACGAACTCAATATATTCCACAAGATGCGCCCATAATCTTTCGCAGTGCTTAGGAGTATTTTGCGACACATCTTTTCTTGTTCCCTATTTAGCGATCACTCCTGGCCTATACCAAATCACAGTTGCTATATGAGAGTATGCCATGCCTGCATTATGGTATTTTTTTTACACCCATCCTTCTTTTTTAAGTTTTTCTAAAGTAACCAAACCCAACATATATTAAAGACGCTAGTTCTTGCAGAATTCACGACCCACATTTGCGATGATTCCATAACAAAAACATAATACTTTCTGCCTCAGACGTCAATACTTCGCAATCACAATTTTGCCTTGGCCAGAGGTGAACAAGTTGGAAAAAAATAAGCAGGAGTAACACTCTGCTGACCCGTCTGCACATACCCAGTGCGAAACGTGGTAGATAAAGGCGCTCTATAGAGTGTTAATGCTGAGATACCACAAAGATGTGCTAGAAGCTGTTTTATGATTCATAGTCAGCACAACATATGCTCAAAATAATCATTACTAGAATGACAAAGAAAATAACAATATTTAATATAACGAAAACAATGCACAAGTTGTAGTATATACACAGAGCCAAATAGGACATACTTTTGCCACTAAGACAGCTTTCAGGAGGCGAAATAATTAATATCAGTGAGACCTACTGCTTGAAATTATTTTGGAGCTTTCCACTAAACCATGTTTCTTTTTCTGGGCTGCAAAGTTTTGAGACGCTAAGTTCTGTTAACCAATAAGCCAATACGTCCACTGACTAAGTGACCAGCGGGCCAGTGAAAGAATGATTCAATAGATAAATAAATAAATAAATAAATAAATAAATAAATAAATAAATAAATAAATAAAGGAATTAGAGTGAAATGAGTAACAAAGTGCTTTGACCCACCTTCTTGATATTGTTCGTCTTGAAGGCGGGAATCAAGACATTCTTCAAGTAGCGCCAATCGTCTCCGGACACCCTGCTGAGTCTGACTTCATTGACAGGAAGGTTTTTCGACACGAGGGCCATGATCTATCGGAAGGAGAAACGTGTGGATTGAATCGTACCCGAACCCACAGCTATTTGAGCTGCATGCGCGAAAACCGATAGCAATATCTGATGGTACTCTCTAAAACGAGCAACGTGATGCGCAACTGTGTCTCTTAGCGTAATGGTTGCTATACTTACTTAGTAGAGTTGTATTTGTAACGACGCGTTCAGCGAGTGTTTCTCTTGGGAAAAATTGCAGTGTCCCCACAAGCGGGAATTAGTGAATGCGAGAGCAACAAATTGTAATGCTGTATTCCATTTTTCAAACACACTCGAGCGCCGCCATCTTGGACTGATTACGTTGCAGTTTAGTATTCGTGTCAAATAAACAAACAGTGCTACGGTGAACTCACACACACAAAATCGCTTTGACGGCAGATTCAACGTTTCATAACCACAATCATTTCATATTTGACATAAAACATCTACAAAACAAACTCTTAACAATCCAAGATGGCGGCACCCATGAGTAGAAAAGAAAATCGTGTACCTTAGCTTCTCCAAGATGTCGATTATATGAAGTAAGGCTAATAGCTTACTCTTTTGGATTTGATCAACTCTTCGAAACATTGGTTTAAGGAAATATGGCCGCTCCAGATAGAATAGCGTATCTGGCGTCTTAACGAGAAGTGGTGAGAGCACAACACATATACGAGCTGTTTGCTGATGCTTGCTCAGATAGCGCTCGTGACCGCTTTTTCTTTCTTTATTGTATCGTTTTGAAAATAGTAAGCGAACGAAGACGGGAACAATATGAAGACACACAAAGCGCTCGGAACCATGGCCCCTGAAGCAATCTCTCTGTGTTCTGCTTGTTCCTGTTTCCTGTCTTTATGCGATTATTGGTTTCATAATGTCGTTGTACCAACTAGGCTCGAGAACAGCCCCCGATTCAGTTTATTGAAGTGCCTGAGACCTGGTCCTTACGATGAAACTTCGTAGTTGCAGTTCGAGCGACGCAACCACCTCCCCCTAGAATGGCGTCTATTCATGCTCCTTACTAAAGAAGGACAAGGTAATTATTCCTTGATCGAGAAGCACTCGACAGCCGGCCTCACACGCGGATGATGTCATCGCTTGCGCCCTCTGTGCGACCGAGTTGGCTGGCTGGTTTCATTTCCGCTACAGCGTCAATAATCATCTGCTCTCACGTGGTATTCCTCACTGGTAGAACGTAGTACGTTGCATAGACTTATGTTATTTAGATTGTATACGAAAAAGCAGGCGACCACGAAAATTCGCGGATATCAACCACATAATTGTTATCGCAATAAGGAATCGTGGGTGCCAATTAATAAGTCCTGAATTCTAACTCGTCTCACCTGTCGTCCTGTGAAGTACTGAAAGTCGTTGATGAAGATACGCTTAATCAATTCGCGATCTCGTGTCACGATGCCAGGCATGGCGCCGTTGTAGTAGCTGCAAAGGAAAAAAGTAAGAGGCAAACCACGTCTTAAAGATCATGCCATCTCTAGCTGAAAGGATTGATGTGCGGATGACAAGCAGCGGGGAGATGATAATCGGCACCCACAGAAGCTCTTCTGCGTCGTTTTAAGCAGGTGCACCAACATTCGGAGCGTCTACCTGACTAACAGTGCCACCGACCATCGTTTGATGCCAGTGACTGCTGCCGTGAATGCTGCCGGTGAGCATGACTATAGCACTGCTAAACAGCCGGTCCCTTAACGCACATTCCTGAGACACCGAACATGATCCTGTGCTAACCAAAGCAGACGCGCTCGTTCTCACAGAAACGTGGAACGCCGCAAGACCGACAGTCAGTTGTTTACGAAGTGATCGTGTGTATTGAGGAAGCGTCTCATTGCCTTCGTCAGCGAGTCGGGAGAGATAGGGGAAGCGTGGAAGAGGAGAGAGGGGACGCGAATGTGCTGGGGGATGCCACGGCAGGGGAGACAAAGAAAAGTGTAGGAGAGGAGAGAAAGCGGGAGGGGACATGCATAGGCAGGGAAAGGGTGGACGCTGTTGGAGGGAGGGAGTGACGGACACAGGCCCCAGCATCATATGCTTCGCATCTAAAACTTAGCATGCTTTGCATCTAAAACTTAGGAGGGCACTGAAGTCTATTTACGTTCATTAAGCACGTTGCATGCCGACTCATCTTAACTGTATGGAAGTACGTAATTTTTACAACGCGACGTGACATAGTGGCACACTGCCACAACCTCGTCATGTTACCTTGCAATTTATGGCTCTTACGTGGCGACATGACTATGCTACAGGACGTTATCACTTAATAAGCTGCTTGAATCAAGAAATATGAAGTGTGTAATTGGGCTGCGTCAATATTTTAATAGTGACCCAGGTTGGTGTTGGTTCTAAGTAACTGCGATTTAAGCGTAAATTCATCAAATACAGTCGAACTAATTGCAAAAGACTATGTGACGTGCAAGCTGAGTCACAAGGGTGTTCTTGTCTTGCGATGTTAACGCCAACGTGTGTTCCCATATCACAATAAAACCATTGCAAAACTTCCAGTTTGCCCTCGCTACCACACACACACACACACACACACACACACACACACACACACACACACACACACACACACACACACACACACACACACACACACACACACACACACACGCGCACACACGCACTGCACGCGCACACGCACACGCACACACGCACTGCACGCGCACACGCGCACTGCACACACGCACTGCACACGCACACACACACACACGCACTGCACGCGCACACGCACACGCACACACACACACACACGCACTGCACGCGCACACGCGCACGCACACACACACGCACGCACGCACACACACACACACGCACTGCACGCGCACACGCGCACGCACTGCACGCGCACTGCACGCGCACACGCACACGCACACACACACACACACACACACACAAAATGGCAGATCTCACATACACTGGGAATAGATGATATGCGAAGTTCGAATGCGAAAGGGTAAAATGTCAGTTTAAAATCTGCGCTACGTTACGAGGCGAACGTAAAATATGCCGTACATGACTTGAGAGTTACGATTATTATATTTGGGCAAGTCATTTACTTTCATCGTATATTTACGTGGCATGATGCCAAATTTGGTATACGTGGAACTACCGAAAAGGCCGCGATCACGCTATGAGTGTAGCATATAGTCATCTTTCACATTAAACGCATGTCATGATTATCACGTTTAGACGTGATATTTACCTTCGTCGTCTATTCATGTCACGTGATACCAAATTTGATATATGTGGAGCTTGCGAAACGGCCATGAGTGCACTATGAGCTTAGAATATAGTCATTTTAAGATGACAAGCATATCATGATTATCATCGTTAAACGTGTCAGTTACCTTCAGTGTCTACATGTCATGATCTCACTTGGCATGTGATGGTTTCCGTGTTACTACCTCTCACCTATGTTCATAGCAGAGTCAGACTACACAATACCAAATTTAGTGTATGTCGAGCTAGCGAGACGGGCCGCGAGCGTGCTATGAGCATGGAATTAAAGTCGTATTGTATACCTGACATGTCGTGATTTCCATATTACAACCTGCCATTCATGTTCGTCATACAGCCAGGTCATGCAAGCTAGAAAAACCGCCGTCAGCGCACCATATCATGGCATGTAATTCGTGTTGTACACGACATGTACGTAATGGTTTTCACATTACAACAAGTCGTTCATGTTGGTGACGCGAAAATGTGTCATCATACCAATTTCAGGATACATGAAGTGAAAGAAACGGCCACAGGAGCACCTCAGCCGTGGCATTCAAACCATACCGTTTGCGCACGGCTAATTAGTCATAATAGTCATGATATGACCAGTCATTAATTTTCTTCTTAGAGTCACGTTATGCCATACCCATTCGGGTGTAAGTCCCACTAACAATACCGTCTCCAGAACAGAGAGTCGTAGGCAGCTAGACAGATAGATTGATAGATACGCTCTATGTCACCGAAGTTCGCTAAAATGCTCCACATTTGAAATGACCGTCAAAAGACTCTTGCCCAGGAATAGCCAAGCGGCAACGCCAATAACAAGCTGCTTCGCAGGACGCGAGAGCGCGGCTTGCGGCAGCTTTATGCCTACGCAGAGAGCAATCTACACCGGAGGTGAGTGCTCGGAAACAGCGGCAAAATGACAACGCCGACAACAAGCTGCTACCCCGGAGTTGATGACTAGGGAAGGCAAAAAACACATTTTATGTGTGGTAGACCTGCGTTGTTTCTCATTTACATGCGTGGGTGAGCAATCTCGCAGGTGATTTACGACAGGAACAATTCCCAGTGCTTCACCCACTTGTCATGGTTGACTTTGTGGATATGGAGATATTTTTTACGCTGGTTAAAACGCCGTTGTTCCCTCAAGGCCATCAGGCATCATTCTGCTTGTGAGGTCAAAGCTTTAGTGCGTATCTCACGCAAGTTTTTACAGCAAACGAAATGCTTCCAGCAACAATTCATTCGTTTCCGTTAGTCTGGTAGGTTCGCGCAGCTGTAGAACAACAGGCTACGCAGTGAAGAATAGAGAGAAGCGTGAACCACACAAAAGCTAGCAATATCAAAATAACCCTGTAAAGAGCTCCACCGTGGCATGTAGCTGGGAGTTTTCATAGTTAATAATAATTTTGCAAAGTCATCCTTCACAGTTATGATATCTGATGTGCTGTTCCTAATTTTGTGGATAGTTATATTCATGCAAGTTCATAAATCCTGTAAAATTAAAAAATAATAGAAGAAAGGTCAGAACAAATAAAAACAGAAACAAATATAGTTTGCCGAGACACGAGTACAATGAACAAACCGCCAGGCCTGCGTGGAACGTGCAGCACAGTCGCAGTGAAAGCTGGAAGAGCATCCTTTCAGAGCCTTTTCTAAACACTCTTTAGGTAACTGCTACAGACACACTTGCAGGGTACCCACTACGCCATGAATCATCAAAATTATTGCGTAATAAGTAGACATTGACTATGTCAACTTTCGTCATTCTTAGTAGAAGCATGGGAACCGCTACACACTTGCAAGAAATGCAGGGAAATTTTTTTATTCCGTGGCTGACGACAATGAAGAATTATGCCTCAAGTAATGGGTTGGCGAATGCAACGACCCACTGGTTACGCAAATCGCATCGTGTAATACGTGACTGTTTCTTGGATGTCCTAAAACGCTTTATTACTCATATGAACGCGAATCCTTTCCAAAGACCCAAACCTGTCTAAGGCCAGCTTGCAACAGAGTTTCCAACTCCGGTGTGGCTCTGTCGTAGAATACTGGGCTGTCACGTAGGGTACCCGGGTTTGAATCCCGTTATGTTCGTGGTGTTTTTATCCACGTATTTTATAATTTCATGCGATAGTGGTTACGGACCCCGGCGATGGCGAACAACTCACGCGCATGTGACCCTTATTGTGATCGCATAACAGCTTTTGCTGCAAAATATAGAACAAATACAAAAGATTAAATGTATTGATTACATTGTAGGGATGACTGATGTCATATTCAATGTCGGGGGGCAATCAACTAAGCTGGTCATTAAAATAGGCTAAACGAAATGCAATAAAGGCACAAATACGGTAATTAAGGATCGAACACAAGAACAAGTACTTTGTTGCAGAACAAGAAAATGAGCGCATCGCTTGCATGAACAAAAAAGGTTAGTAGGATGTTTTCTGAATCCCCCGTTTGGGAGCAAAGCACTAGAGCTAGATTTAAAAAGATGGCAAAGAGACCTACATGCAATAATAAAGTCAAGAGGATCTGGCCGGGGAAGACACCTTGGAGCCTCCGAATTGCCACTGGCTAATAAAAAAAATAACAAGAATTTTTCTCTTCTTAGATGCGAAGCACCGTTTTGACTAGCTTCTGTAACGCAAGATATGTGATGTTTAACGCCCCAAAACCAATATATGAATATGAGAGACACTGTAGTGGAGTACTCCGGAAATTTCGACCACTAAGGGTGCTTTAACGTGCACCCAAATCTGAGTAAACGGGCCTAAAACATTTCCGCCTCCATCGGAAATGCAGCCGCCGCAGCCGGGATTCGATCACGCGACTTCCAGGTCAGCAGCCGAGTAGCTTAGCCACTAGACCACCGCGGCGAGGCCCTCTGTAACGCTGTCCTTCCATGTCTCCGTGCCAACAGGGCCACACCGCGTTCCCCCCGCCACAGTTGTAGGAACGATGCCAAGTAGGTCAAGTCGCAGCTGTGCATTGACGTCACTCTCTTTCACCCGGAGCTACTGCCGGCTTCTCCCAACGCACCTATAGTCGGGTGCAGCTTAAGAATAAATGCATGCCCCACCCCAGTACTAGAGTAAGCCTGTCGTTCTTTTGTGGAACAAAACAATGATTGCCGATTTCCGTTCGAACCATAAGCCCACTTTCGCTGGTAATGCAAATATTACGCATAATACATAATAAAAGATTGTCGTTTCTTGTTAAAACGTAACGTTTTGCAGAGAAGTAAAGGCCGAACGTCTAATAAAATTTGTCATGAAAGAAAAGTTTCCGACCGAAAACTAGCGAAATATATGGCTGAAGCAAGTAATATGGCTGAAATTTGTGTAATCTCCCTGACGTCATGTAAATAACCGACTGCCATTCAGTAAGAATTTGCATGGGTGGGACGGTGACCACTGTAGGCGGAGTTTGCATTCATTCTTAGGTTTTAACCGACAGCGTTTCCTCTTCACCCTCTCGAACACCCCTCTCCCTTGCTTCACCCTCTCCACCGCCCGCAACGCTCGACCGCACATCGAATGGAAACATTCTTTCGGCTGGTTTATATACGACGAAGCTTAGACAGAACCCAACCCACATTTCGCACACTCGCGTTAAAATGAAAACATTTACTCTAGTGAAGGCTACACCCAGTTTCTCTTCAAACCGTTCTTCCAGCACCTGCATCGACGCCCGTTTAAGCCATGTCAATGGCGTGCTCACCACTACTGCTTCGCAACCCATCATGGTGCCCCTCTGGGAGATGGTCCGTAATATTTAGTAAGTTAGACTTTTGCAGTATTAAAAGCGCCACTGTTGCAGCGAGAAGGCACTTGGTACGCGAGAAAACACGTAAAAACGTAATATGATGGGCACCGCCACATTAAAGTTCCCGTACCAGGTTGTCGTGACGTCACAGAGTTTTACGGCGTCTGCAAGCACCTACGTAATCATCAATCGGTAAAAACTGTTTACACTTTGTTCTGAGGGTACCGAATTCTCATCATAGCAGCTTTCGGAAGATTTCATTAATCCACCGTAACCGAAACATTTCCCTCCCCCCAATCCCACTCAATTAGTTACCTCATGATGACGTTTTAGTGCTGAAGTTCCGGCACTAAGTTCCAGAACGAATATTTGGCTTCTTCATTTCTCTTCTCGCAGCTAACGTACACAATGCAGTTTTGAAAAGAGAACCTATTTGTCCAAACTGGCCTAATGTTTCACTTTATCGACAAGGCCTCTCTGCCTCTATATCAAGACAGAATGTGAGACCACACCGGCATGGTCACAAGTTTATTTTTCTTGTCTTTTTTTTGCTTTTACGCTGGTAATGATGTCCTATAATGTTCTGGCTTCTCTTGCAGATTACCGTGTACTCGAGATAGGTGTGGATACCACAGTGCAACTTACCCAACGACGTCTCCGTACTGCTTCAGCCATTTGCTCGAGCACGGACCCATACCCTGAAAAGAATAGTACTCTGAGTCATCCTTGATTGTCTCACTTCAACTAATGCATGCACAAGAACATGCAGCTAATTGACGGTGCCCGCAGATACGTGTATTAAAGATTGTTTTTCAAGAGGGGCAAGAGTCTTTCTTATCGATAGAGCAGTGTTATTGTTCACAGGCTGAGAAGCGAAGTGTACGAAGCCATCATAATGTATTTGTGTTCCTGAATTATTTTCTTACCTCTTCATGGCCCGCAATGTTCACCAGCATACCAATCGTTATGGACAAGCCTTTAGTCAAACATCCTGTCATTTCCAATAATATTAAAGAAGTTTAATCAAACAAAGTGCCGTTAAATTACCACGCCCTTGGAGCGCCATGCTCGCTAGGCTTGACATTCGAGGCGAGTGTGTATGGGCTGGTGCTGTTTAGAGAAATTTATTCTCACAGACAGTGAACGTCAATTACAATCCAACAAAACCTTGCGCTTAGGTTTCACCATCCCGGTGAAAACCAATAAGGTTTGGAGGACTTGTAATGGTCGTCGCCGAGTTACCATGATACGTTCTCATTCGCTTGTCCGTATACGTTGAGGTTTGTTAATGTATTTACTGGGAAACAAAAATGCCACAGAAAATGCTGTCTATCTGAAGTACGCAAGAAACGGGAAGACTTCTATTTTTTATTTCAACATAGTCAGAACATGTATGCATAGAATAACAGTTGAGTTTGTTTGTAGGCATTCATGCCGAAAAGTAGACACAGACACAAAAGAACACTACACGCCTTTTTAGTGTACTAATTTCTCTCACGTCCGCGTTTGCACTCAGTCATTTTGACATGCAACGATTTGCGCTGCTTGGTAGACACTCTTGTGATTTTGCGCGTTACTCTGCTCTAATTAGGAAAATATGATCTATGGAAGCGGCATATTTCTAATGCCATGGTGTGCCCACTGTAGGTATTCAAAACTAACGCGTTAGAAATAACGTCAATGGAGATCAGTTCAGCTCACTTAAAATAATAAAGATGGTATTCGAGTAGTTTGGATTACTTTCCATTTTCGCTATCGCCCTGCTTGCGTATAATAGGCCGTGATTTTGACGGAACCATCAACTCCACCCTGCTTTCGCTCTCATACAGCAAGTCTAACAGTTTTGTTTAGTTCCTAGCAAAGCGTGTCTACGCAGAGTATATTATAGGAAGGAGATTAGAAATGGAAGTCAAAACTAGGAGGAATGATGCCAGGATGAGAAGGAGGTGAAGGGTAAAACAGCATGGCGACGCACAGCATGATTTCTCCAAGTGTGCTCCGCGGAACCTGCGGGTTCCACAGGCTACTTCTCAAGGTTCCGCGGGCCACTGATAAATATTCTCTGGTTTCGAAATCGCAAAGTAATTTAGATTGTAAATATGAAGCGGAGTCTATCTAACAAACATCCATTACTCACGCCCGAAAGCCAATTAGCACATCTCGGCGCATATCTCGCACATCTTAGTTCTAAAGCGATGTTATCTTTCACTGTGATGTATGTATTTTCTGGTCGGTATTCTAACTTGCAGTCTTTTGCGCGCTTTCTATATTTTAATGTTTGCATTTTTTCACATGCTTTGAAAACTGTTTAGGAAAAATAAATTATGTGTTCCACTTATGTTTTGCTGCATATGTTTTTTTGAAAGTGTATTCACAGTTTGTTTATTTTGTCTCTTTTGTGCAACGTGTATCTTCTGTGCAACCCACACTTGCCTATGGCTTGTCAAGCAGGCTGGAAGTATGAAATAAAATAAATAACAGAAACACGCGACATGTGCGCAAAGGCCCCACCAGCTGCTTGTAGCTAGCCACACTCCAAACACGGGTGGCGTAGTTAAGCTTTTGCACCTGAATATCGGAGGTCTTATATTACCACCATACTCTCATTTCTGCGGTTTCAAGAACGGTGCCCGAGATCCAAAACCAAAATGCGAACCGACAGATGGATACACGTAGTGGGATAATCAGAGTGAACATTGGGAGTGCCTCAGATAGGCTGGCCGACGTTTCGATAAGAGAACATATCTTTGTCAAAGGTGCCTTGTTATCCTTGGCCTCACCAAGGATTACAAGGCGCCTTTGAGAAAGATATGTCCTCCTATCGAAATGTCGGCCAGCCTATCCTCGCGAAAAATTACAAGGCGCCTTTGACAAAGATATGCCCTCCTATCGAAACGTCGGCCAGCCTATCTAAGCTGCCCAAGATAACGCAGTGGACATGAGGCAGCCATTTTCAACCACATATGAATGTGAGCTGGCGTTCTTGACGCTAGCCATCTGGGAAATGAGCACAGGAATCATTTGAATACAGCACTCGAACCGCAGCTGGCCCTGAGTGTTATTGAGTGTCATATTGATTGGTTGGTGGAATAAAACCAAGTTAAATTGCATGATAGGGAGTAAAATTTTAGGAGCGAAGCTCCTGAAGACCTGACAATGTCCATCCGGCGCCAATTTGTCCAGGTGCCATGTGAAGTCGAAGCACGGGTGAAAAACATACGTGCCCAAAATCGTCTATAGAGCGCACTTAAGATTCAAGAACAGACCGTCTATCCACCTCTCCACCTGTCCGTGTACCCATGCATCCGTGCGTTCATCCATCTCTCAATCTGCCGATCCGTGTATCCGCTCATTCCTGCGTGGTCTGTCCGTGCGTGCTTTATTCTATAGTCAGTGACTTCAATGAAGCCAGTACATCGTTTCGCTCTATCATTAGCATCAATTCCGTGGATATGCGGAGATTTTCCGTATACCTTTGTGTTCAGATCTATTGCACGTCAATGTAGCGTAAGCTAAATCAAAAAGAAAAATGCTTGCTTGGAAGTTGGGGAAGGGTATGTTCCTTGGCAGTTGATGGAGCTTAAGGGAGTTCCCCGGGACTGACATGCTTGAAAACCTCTGATGTACAGTATAGACCAGTCGATATCAGTCATGAACGTACCGGGGACCCCGATTGGGCTAGTGGACGTCGCGAGACACCCATTGCAGTGACAGGTATGGTGCTGCGAGTGTAGCTCATAAATTGAGAAATCATGGAGCGTGAAACATCTGCCTCATATGTCTCTCTGGTAAACAATGGTCAAACTAAAGTACCGCGCCTATTACATCGCAAGAGCTTGTCAGAATGCTGCGGTTTTGCAGCAACATAACCAGTTTGTAGCACATTTTCTCTATAAATATGTAAGCCTGAAAAAGATCTGCTCATGTGTATATGTCACCACAAAAGCTTTGCAGCTATCTCACTGACAAAGAAAACACAAGCTACTGCTCCGCCGTATCCCAAGCTTCTTATTCTGTGAAGCTTATTAGAACTTGGGAAGTCCGCTGTTCTTGGAAATAGTGCACTTCGAGAGAGCTTGGTTATGTTTTTCCCGAAGAAAGTGATCACCTCATTTGCAAGTCGATGTGATCTAGACAGTTCAGGTAATGGTCTGACAATTACGCTAATTTTGCTACACAAGGTTCACAATGAAATAGCGTCCACCAATCCACACATTCTTGAGAGAACATGTGCGCAATATTCGAACACCTTATCGCCTGACGTGACAGTTTAGAGTAGATAATATATCGAATGTCCATAAGCTGCTTTATGACGCCAGTGCTTTGTCTCCAGCGTGGCGCATATGTTTCTCTTACCTCCTTCCGGATTTCCAACAGGTTGCCGAATATGAGGTTAGGCTCTGGCCCTGGAATGCCGAGTTCCTTGAACACGGAAAGTGTCCTTTTCCTCCATCTGTACAAACTGAACAGACGAACTCGATTAGCGGCTGAACATCTCTATAGACTGACCAAAGAGTTCTAAAAGTGAGAGGTGGTCAATGCAGGAAGATTTACGGGCTTCTTCCAACAAAACAAGTAGGCACGAAGAGTGACAAGCAAAACATGAATTTTTTGAGAGCCATGCATACTATCGGTTTCAAGTCAAATGTATACAGCGGCAAGCATTAAAAATAGCTAAGTGCATGCCATCCAGGTATTGACAAGGGCGCGCTACTCTGGCTTAATTAGGAGCTCTGCGCGTGTCTGTTGTGATGACTGGAAGGTGCGCACTACACGATTGCTAATGCTAGCAGCTCTTAGCCTTTACTTTGACGTATGCAGTACATGGCTTATGGAATAGCACCTCGTGCTCCGCAGTTGGGGTACGTTTGGGCTATATGCGCAAAAAGATGCCGACTTGTCCTCGCTAGTGGACACCAGAAGAACTGGGTTGCGTGAGGTAGCTGGCCCTGCCTGAACTTTCTGGCCTGCCCCCAGAAAGCAGTGCCTGCGTGTGAGGTAGGTTTGAGGATCGGTAGATTTGGAATTTTGGCCGGAAACAACGATGTCGTCGCTTAATTTTGCTGCCCATTTGTCAAGTTTCCTTTCTCTGGTGCTCTACTAGCCTGTTTCATATCGTGATTTTTTTGTTCTCTGTTCACTGTTTTTGTTTACCCTGTGGCATTGGTCGTTCTGTGAAAGCATGCTCCCTCATTTACAGTTTCTGTCTTTGTGAATTGATTAGTTGTTATTATTCAAGGCCTTCGTCTGCCCTACTTGCCCTACAACGTCTACCCTACAATGACCTTGCACGCAGCAAGGCCGTTGAGGAAATGGGAGTGAACTTTGTCTCGAGTTGATCATTTCTGTGTCAGTGAATAATGCAGCGCTGGCGAATGCACTGAAACGCAACCCTAGTTGGTGCGAATATCTCCTTCTTATTTCTATGCAACGTTTTCTATAGATTCATGCTCACTCGAACGTGTGCTCAACGGTGATCAGCCGCTTCTCATATGGCAATGTCAGCTTTTACCAAGCTACCTGGTCACCTCACGTTGCCACTTTTCAGTGTTGCCTGTATATGAACCCATGACCTTCGTGGTCACCTACAGCTACTGCAGTGTCGCGTGGATAAACGCCCATTTCCGGGCATGAAAAAAAGGAAGAAAGTTAGGATGGAGCATTGCGTAATATGAAAAACAGAAAGAAACAGAAAAAGAGAGAAAGAAAGAAAGAAAAGAAATGAAGAAAGAGAGAAAGAAAGAAAGAAAGAAAAAAAGAAAGAAAGGAAGAAAAAAAAGAAAGAAAGAAAGAAAGAAAGTAAGAAAGAAAGAAAGAAAAAAAGTAGGATAACTGGGGCGCCAACCTCCGCTTTCCCCGTTTTTCCCGATAGGGGAATGGCTTCAGAGGCTTCATTGTCGACCCTAACGTGTTTATGGAAAGCTGCTCCACATAAGACAAAATGACCTGACTAGTAGTTACTGATTAGACGCACCTGTGGGTAACCAATGTCCTGACTGACATGGGCTCTGTTCTTTACTCAGGGCAAGGTCAATCCTCATGAAGAAACTGTGGTATGCTTCGCATTCCACACAATATGTTGACCAGAAAATACGACGGTGTGTGCGTGATTCATGCCTATGCAAGCTGCAACACTTTTTCTTTTTTGAGAGAGACACCTTTTTGGTCCCTCTCTCAAGTTCTTACAAGATATCGCACTAGTAAAGTCCACCAATGGTTTTTTTCTTAGGCCGAAAGACAATATGATTCCGTGTAGTGACAATGACAGAAGCCTTTTTTCAATTTTCAACCTTTGACTAGTGAATTTACGAATATATGTGTAAAAATAGCTGGATCCTCATATGAGGAGTTTTGGTTTATGGTAATTATACCACAATTTCTGGTATGACCATGCCAATGCATCTACGGAATAGTAAATACGTAGACAATTACAGAGGAAAAAGTTGAAGCGATGCTACAGCACAAGCTGTTATGGTGCCCTCAGGTATCTCATACTTTGTACAGGCATTCACACTACTCAAGTCATTTTATATGCCGTGGCAACCGAGTACAGTTTTAATTGATGATCTTTATTCCATTGGGACGGCTTCCTGCTCTCCCATAGTGAGTACCGCGTACTATAAATCGTTAAACACTCATTTTAAACACATATTGAATTGTCAATGAGGGCTTTTCCACATTCACACCCAGGCACACCCGTACTGCGTGACAGGTAAGTCCATCGAAAATGACATAACCTGTTTGGGCACTGTGCATCCGATGAAACACGCTAGAGAAAAGCAGTCAACCTATGAATTCTGGAAAGGCGAAGGTCAACCGTTTTTAACCATAAGAAAGCAAGGATATGTCGAGGAGCTGAGATGCCCCGTTACTTCGTACAGGTCTAAGGGACTACGTATTCTGAACTCACTCACACACATTCAGACATCAATGGCGATATGCAAGTTTAAAAAATGGGAAACCTTTCAGCTTCACATTTAAGAGGTTGCAGCCATAGCGCTATACTGCCTTCGGTGCGTACTTCAACCATTTAGTGCATAGGCTTTATTGTGAGATGTTGCTCGAAAAATTGAAATTGTGGATTAGTCCAATGTAATCAATTAAGTTAAAGTGGCTTGTGTCCCTGAATCATTAGAATATGCCTGCATTCCATGTAATTGGTAACCTGCTTTAAACCAGGGGAAACTATGCGCGCAAAACCTTTGCGACCTTGCTATGCACCCACTACATGGCCTTAACGGAATACGTGCATAACGTGTCTCTTTTATAATGGGTGGCTGGCTTCTAACTCCGAAGTAGTTATAATAATAACATGTTGTGACCCCCAATGACAATGTACGCTTGTACCACGCAATGTTACTGTGTTAATGTAGTCGATGGGCCTAGTACGTCCATGTTGTATTGTGCAGCCTATATACAGGACACATATGTTTGGAAAGCACGAGTTATTTTCACTGCATTTGCAAGCAGAGAAAGTTATTTTCATTGTATTTACAAACAGACACGTGGCTTCGTGTCAGAACACTTGTTTTCCACGCAAACGACCTCGGTTCGATCCTCAGGTAATTTTATTTTATCACCACTATTTATTTTATATGCATCTTCGTTAATTTCTCGGTCGCCCACAAGATGACCAATTTTTCGGTCACAACCAATGACGAAGATGCCGAAATTTCCGCAAAACAAGCTTTTAACACTGTCATGTAAAAGTTAAAGCCAGAAGAAATATTCCTCAGGATGTTTGTGATGCCGCTGCAGGTTAGCCACTAGCTTGTCGAATGTGGCACCCATATCTGTTCTCATGCCAGAATTAAACAAAAGTAGTTCACAACTCGAGCAAAGTGAACCATGTCAGAAAGTTTTGCTGATAAGACAACTTAGCTAAGTTTGGATTGACGCGACGCTTTATATTCGTTAGAAGATATATTTATCGAACCAAATGCTGTTTTGGTTGCGGGCATAGCCAGCGTTGCCGGTGAACGAAAAAAAATCACCGCCATATCCACAAAGTGAACGATGTTGGAGGAGCTTGCTCGGAGGTGCACAGGACGTTTCTTGGCGAGACCATTTCTTTAGAAACTTGTTAACGAGCCGGTGCATGATGTGCACGTCGAAGGCGGCATTGCCGGGCATGGGGGGTTCCATGGCCGGGGGGTTCCACGGCCAGCACTACAGAGTGTTGGCCCCGTCTATAGGCACACGCTAACTAGCTGCCCCTTTATGCCATACTGACCGGCGCCTTTAGTCAAATGCCTAATGCTCATAAATGGCAGGCGTGGAACTATCACGCGTACTTCTACGAGGTTGAGAGCAGGCAAGTGAGGGGGCTTGGGGGGAAATCGGTACCCGTCGTAGCACTCATCGTTGGAACTTGTCACGAGCTGCCGTACCTACGAAACGACGAGAACGAAGTGGACGTAGTCGCAAGGGGGCGAGAGCATGGGCCATTGAACACCAACGACGACGACGATGATGATAATGATGATGATGAGGACAACAACGACGACGACGACGATGATGATGATGATAATGACAGGTGGATGTTCCCTTTTAATCGGATGGTCACGGATAGTGTGACCTAGCCGGTAAAAAAGAGAGGAGAAAAAAGACGAGAGATACGAAGTCTCAGAACAGACAGCGGGGCACACACTTGTCACATAAGTTTTTTTGCACTCTAGAAGTGCCCCGTCTGTCCTGTCAGTCCTTATACCACCATAGCCATCTACTATTTGGTAGACGAGCTTTTGTTGTCGACACGGCAGTGGCGTCATGATCTTTTGGGGCGAACCTGAGTTCTTGTGACAGAGTGGTGCCCTCTGCTGGTCGTGGAGAGAGACGGGAACAATCTAGTATCAAATGTTCAGCCTTTTCGCTCGTGTCAACGAAGCAGCAACGGATGGAAGCTTGAACCTGCGGGCCCTGACCGAAGCGAGACGGTAGGTGAGCGTACGCTACGCTCCTGCACGCACTTCAAACAGCAAAGCACTGCATAAACTGCTGTCGTAGAGTTTTTCTCTGCCTGGTTCAGCGTTGTGTTCGCCATGCATGCGCAAGGTGGACTTACGCAGCACTCTTGATCGCCATTGGGCGCTTTCCACCTCTCGGACTTGAGTGCGCACCGAACGTGGGGTGAGGCCCCCGGGCGAGCCACTATGCGTTTCGCCGAAGAAGCGGAATTTTCCGCGCAGTCGGTGAACTCTATTCGACCACTGGGTCCAAATAACCTTGAAGGCAAGGTACCGAATAATGCGCCTAACCCATCGCAAGTCGCTCAGATGCTGGAGGCGGGCCTCAAACGCTATTTTGCTGCACGCCTCCCTGGCTTCGAACGATGACCAGCTGATGTCTCCCTGGACTGCCTCCATGGCCACGCTTCCATGGCAGCTGAGGGCCATCCGGCCCACCTCTCTCTGTTCACGCTCTAGCCATTCGCGGGTGCTCGTCGATAGGCACAGGACAGCGTTCGCGAAAGGCAGGCAAAGCACTTGTACCGCCTTCCATAGCTCGCGTACAATGACATACCAATTAAATCCCCACAGGCAGCACTTCTTTGGGGTGCCGATCGCTCGTTGGGACGAATGCCTCATCTTGGCCTCGGGAACGGCGTAGCACTCTCAGTCTCAAAGTGTCACCCCGAGGTATCGGTACCCGGTGCTGCGAACGATCGGCTGGCCGTTCGGTAGCACCAGCTCGCCTTCGTCCACTGGCCCAAAAAAACGCAGCACCGCCAATTTTTTTCGCATTGAACGTCAGTTTCAGCGACGCCAGGTGGTGAACGGATATGTCTATGACATTATGCAGCTAATGGGTGTTTTTCGCTAAGAGCACCAGGTCATCCGTGAACACCAGTCCCGGTAGTGTTCAGACCTGTGGCGACCCGGCATACTGGAACCATAGCGCAAAGCCAAGGCTCGATTCAATAAGGTTCCGCTCTAGCCCTGCAGAGAGTTGCGGAGAGAGCGGACACCCTTGTCTCAGACCTCGGCTAACCGACACTGGCTCCGTACTGGCCTCACGAATAGTCGCAATCACCATGCTGTTGCTGTAGAGACACTGGAGGAGATCGATCTACGTTGGCGGCATGTCAATATATCGACATGCCGCATGCAGGATATATGCTGCATGCGGCAGAGAACTAATCATGTGGAACGCTATCATACGCTTCCGCCACATCAAAAAAGCAGGCCACCATACCCCGGGACGACTCCTTTCTTGCGATCTCAATGGACTGTGTGAGGACAAACAGGTTGTTGTCCAGGCGGCGTCGTTCCATGAAGCCATTTTGTAGCTCAGAGAGGAGCCCATTCACCTCAGCCCATTCATTCATACAGCCTTTCAGCACGTGGGCGAATATACTGTACATAATGCTGGTTACTTGGATGGGTCTGTGGTCGCTGTGGAAGCTGACATCTCCTCCTCGTTTCGGCACCAGACACACACGACTTTGGAGCCAGTCAGCTGGTATCGGGTCCCCCTGAATGATGCCTGTGTAGATCGTCGCCAGCTGTACCCGGGCTCGTTCGCCAAGGCACTTCACGAGCCATGCCGTAATGCCCGTAATGCTACGGCTTGGGTGGCGGCGCGTCATCTAGTGAGCATTGTTGGAATCATCGGAGAGGAGGCCTTGAGCGGCCAGCTGAGAAGTGTACAACAGAAACACCGGTGTACACGCCCACGCCGCCGGACAAGGCGCGGGCGTAAGAAGCTTGCCGGGTTAGCTTCTCAAATCTGATGAACGCGAAAAATGAAAATCCCCGTCTGTGCGAGGACACTACAAAGAGATTATGCGTGGCAGCAGAGCATATCTTACGAAAAATATACGTGAGGGCTCGAATCTTATTCGAAAAAGGATCTCGTACAGGCGTCGCAAATAGGCAACGTAATGTGTTCCGATAGTGTAGGCTATCTGCTTTCGCAACAACCTAAAAAAATGCGTATGGAATTCTATGGCTGCTGAAGATGAAGCGCTCTCGACCCTATAAGTATCTACGTGACAACATTATCGGACTATAGCACGCGTGTTGTTTGCATGAAACTGATGAGTGCGCGCTAATGGGAGTACCATGATCTCAATGCTGTCTATGGGCCAAGTACGCCCACGGTCTATACACATCCAATAAAATATACCGATAAATCTCGGATCGCTTGGCTCACAACACACGAAAAATGGTACAGGATGCTTCGCAAAGAATATACCTGCCGGAAAATTTATTCATTTCTCTTGAGCGAGCTTCTCGTTTTATTGTTACGTACGTCTGCTAATTCTCTCCTAACCAATGATTTCTGGAAATGACAATGGTGATCAAAGGAAACAGTTCAATTCTTTGTCTGTCTGTTTTTATTTTTTTCCTAGCCACTGTAAAAAGAACTCTGGTATTGTAACGACTTTCATTTAGTCATTGGTTGGATCTTTCTGTATAAAAATGTATTGGGCGAAATGGATCGCGAATAAAACACGATGCAGTGTTTATAGCGTGAGAAAAGCGCAAAAGGCAAGTAATGGAAACGAGTAAATTGGGCTACCTCTACCATCATCCTTTATTTTGTTCAGGTTTGCTTTCCGTTCAGACTCGCATGCGGAATAACGTTTCTAGTTGAAGCGAAAATGGCGGTTGAAGAAGGCCCTCGGTTCGGGTTAAGCTCCCCGCTACCACGCAGTCATAAACCGTACCTTTTAGCGTTGCTTGTTTCTTTTTATCGCATCCGGACAATGTCTTTTATCATTCAGTCATGTGCGATGCAGCCGGTAGACATCCGGTATAGTGCCATGCACGGGTCATGAACGTGGAGTAACGACTAGTTTTGCGAACATATCTATATATCTCGAATCGTCAATGACGTCCCAAAGTATATAATTATACGTATCCAGATTCTACATCCACTGCCTGCTCCGATTTTATTTTTTACTGCAGAAGTCGCACACTAATATAACTCCGTCGGGTGTAGAAAACACTTGCCATGTGTATACAGATTTTACCGGATGTGAGCGTCCCAAAGAAAAAAAATTTCTTTTCTTGATTTTATTCAAGCCGCTGACTTTCTGTACACATGTGAAAAGTCAGCTAGCTATTCATAGCCGGCAGCGTAAATATTTTTTATAGTCAAGGAGAATTGCATTTGTGGCTGCTGCTGAAAAACATTTATTTACAGATGTTATTTACAGGGAGGGTGGGAACGGTCCTTGAGGGGCCGCCCCGTACAAACACTAGGTGGGCTCCCTCTTACGGGAGCCCATTGGCGTTGGCCGCGGTCCGGGCACGCTCGACCAGGGCCCGTTGGGCCGTCAGGTCAGAGCAGCCGAGCAGGGCTGCCTCCCAGTCCTCCCGCGAAGGGTTGGGTAGTGGGGTAAGGTTTGGGGTTTTTTGGCATGCCCACACCATGTGGAAAATGTCAGAGGAACTTTCCTCACAATGCGGGCACTTCCCCGTGCAAGCGGGGTCAAAGTGTTTTAGGATTGCCGGGCACAATAGAGTTTTAGTATAAAGGCGAAGGAGGATTCGCTCCTCCGCCTTCGTGAGGCCCTTACAGGGTTTAGGATAGACGTTATGGCCGGATTGATAAAATTGTGTGATCTCCTTAAAGGTGTAGGCACGATTGGGTTCGAGTTCCGGATCGGTAGGGGACGAGGATGGTGCGCGGAGAGTGAGCGCGCGGGCAGCGGCATCGGCCGTCTCATTACCATCGAGGCCCGTGTGAGCCGGAGCCCATATGATCGTTCGGTGCGCGGGGGCACCTAGGTAGCTGCTGTTCTGCAATATTTTATAAGCACGGTACGGAATGTATCCCTGTTCAATATTGCGACAGGCACCCCTTGAGTCGGTGATGATGACCCTCGAGTCCTGATCTGCGGCGGCTAGTGCGATGGCGATCTCCTCCGCGTGCGTAATGTTATGTGCACGGAATGTGAGTCCGTTTACAACGGTGTTTTCGTGGACGACCGCGGCCGTATACCAACCACCGTGGTGCGGGCCGGAGGCGTCCACGTAGAATACCCCGAATTTGTGGCCGTAGTGTCGAGCCAAGGCTTCCGCCCGCGCGAGGCGTCGGCCAGTGTAGTCGTCTCGGGTCATGTTAGCCGAAAGAGGGCGCACGTGCAAGGAGTATTGCCAAACTTCTGGAATCCGTACGCGCTCTTCCGTGTGTATTGAGTGATTGATGTGTAGCCGGGCAAGGAGGCGGCGACCCGACGGTGTTTTAGAGAGTCTAGTATATTGGTTTGTCAAGTGCGCCTCTCTCAGCTCCTTGAAGGTGTTCACCATTCCCAAGCCCAAAAGGCGCTGGTTAGAGGTGCTGACAGGAAGGTCGAGGGCGCGCTTGTAGATTTTGCGGAGAATTACTTCGAGTGCATTCTCGTCGGATTTGCGTAGGTGGAGGTATGGAGCCGAGTACAGGACTCGGCTGGTTACGAATGCATGCGCCAGCCGCAAGGCATCTTTGCATCGTAACCCCCCGCGCTTGTTGGAAACCCGGCGGACCATCCGGCCCACCTGGTCCCCCACCTTACGCAATTTGGCCAATGTTGTGTCTGCTCTGCGATTTTTGTGTTGCATTTGTGGCGCCTTATGCCCCTGACACACGGGCACCCTGAAGTCCTTTAGATAAGGGACATGTTTCGGAAAGGCGTTCGGGCGCAGTGACACACGACAAAGGAGTAACTCCTTTCCGGCAAAGATCCTTTTCGCAAAAGCAGATCCTGCATCTACTTTTCTGGCGGGAAGGGAGCACTTTCGCATACAGTGTGCATAATTTATCAATAGAAGAAAACGTGTCGCAACACTGCGGTGCCCTGTCAGTATTTTTGTTTTGCGCTGAGAAAATGTTTTCATTTTCAGCAGCAGTGTGATTTGTAGAAAAGTGAAGGCCTATAGTCTGTCCATACTCTCAAACGCCTGCATTACGTCACTAGCGCGATCATGTTAGGGTTGGCAGCGGCAGTTGCTGTGTCGGGCTCACTCGAAAACACTGCTTAAAGTGGCCGTCGCCTAATAACGGCAATGTGTCTTCGAACCAGCGTTCGTTGCGCACATAGGCCCATCTTTCGCGGTTGAAGGCTTGGGGGGACAGTGCGGAAGCAGTCAAAATGAAGCTGTTCATGACGAGTCTTTGTTTGAGGCTCATCACTCTTGCCTTCGCAGTGTTTAGCTCATCTTCGATGGAGCCGAGGGCGACAAGAGTCAGGCCCACCTCAACTGTTGCTTTATCTCTGTCTCTGCGCTGAGACATCACTGGACCACGATGAAACGTGGCACGCCGTCACTGACCCAGCTGGACGCAGCCATGTAAAAAGCACGACAAAAAACAAAAACAGCAAAACACCAACTGTTCATAGTTGCCAGACGAACTTAAGTTGCTGCTAAAAACGCAAAAAAGCGAAAGAAAATTACAGGTATGCGCTTTACAAGCCACCAAACAATCAAAAAACCGGTTTTATGCTCCGGCGTCGCTGAATGTGATATACATGCGCAGATTCTTTTTAATATTTCCGATCTTGCTGCTTCCACAAACAGCGCCATTTTTTCTGCAGATTTCTTCTGAGGCACCGCCTAAAGCAGTAGTCCGGTGCCATGTGTCATCAGCGCCACTCCTTTCTGCAAATGGTCTCCTTAGGCGACAAAAGGGGTTTACCTCAAAGTACTTTACTTTTGCCCGTGTGTCACGGGTATTAGTGCGGGCCACAAAAATCAGACTAGGAGTAGGAGATGACGACAACGACGCGCCAAGCACGAGATGGTTGCACCTGTTCATGTTCCCGTCCGTATAAGCTGCTTCGCATAAGATGCATATTTTGTGGTAATTTGTGAAAACAGGCAGAGATGTGTCTTACCTGTGATACCACAAACTATGTGTTTTATAAGAAGCAGCTTATACAGACGAGAACAAAAAAAAGGCGCAACATCTCGTGCTTGGTTCGTCGTCGTTGTCGTCGCCTTCTCCAGGTCGGCAGTTTGTCGTAAGTTCTTGTGGCCCGCAATAGGGCGCCACACCTGTGAGGCATATTGATTGGCAGGAAAATTGATTCCAATGTTCGCAGTTCTTTGAACTAACCGACTGAGCAAATATTGGGATATCGACAAAGCCAAGTGAACCATCATCAATACTGTGAAGTTTCTGACACACGTACGTCGCCAAGGCGAGCGCTAAGCTCATGGTTGCCTCCTTAAAGCCCGCTTTGTCCCCCGTCGGACGTACTTTCAGATGATCCTTTACGAGCGAAGAGAAGAAAGAGGAGGGGGGATGTCCCCAAGATATATGTTCTGCCGTGGGAAGATTCTTAATCGAATCAAGGTGGTTTTCATCACATATCTCTCAATTAGAAAAATCGAATTTTGTCTACCCATTATATCATTCATTAATTTTACAATTATTATGTGATCCCTTCAATCTCATTACTCGTTTTTTGGTCGATCCTCCAGAGTAGGTGTGAGCCATGCATTTAGACTATCCTCCTCCTCCTCCTCCTCCTCCTCTTCCTCCTCCTCTCCCTCCTCATCTCCCTCCTCCTCTCCCTCCTCCTCCTCATCATCATAATCGTTTGAGTTTGGCTCCTGGCGAGTGTTTCGAATTAAAGTGTATCGATGCCAGTTTATTTATTTATTTATTTATTAGAATACCCTCTGGGCCCGTAGGACATTACAGAGGGGGTGGGTACAACATTTTATAACACACAAGAAAAAAAGACAAAAAAAAGAAACAAGTGTCAGATGCGCAAATCACGAAGGCAACATAAGTCAACTAAAAATATATAAGTAAGAATTAAAGCACATACAAGACAAAGATAGATAATGGAAACTGCGTATAGTTACAAACATTGCTGAGAAATTGCAGTCTTGAATAACAAAGGGTCTGCTATTGTTACAACGGAAGAGGGAAGGTGGTTCCAATCGGCGGCTGTTTTCGGTAAGAAGGCTGCTGAAAAGAATTTGGTGCGGCAAAACGGAATGGCAACTTTATGCTGGTGATCAATGCGCGATGAGTGGTATGACGGTTGTGAAATGAGGTCTCGCTTCATTGATGGACTGTGAAAAAATATCTTATAAAAAATGCAGTCGCACCAGTTTCCTCCGGACAGTTAAATTGGGCAGGTCAAGGTTAGATTTCATTTCTGATATGCTAGCAGTACGGGAATAATTAGAACAAATGAACCGAGCTGAGCGGTTCTGAACAGATTCTAACGCGTTGATTAAATTTTGCTGCACGGGATCCCATATAGCGGACGCGTACTCAAGCTTTGGGCGAATTAGTGATCGGTATAGTAGAATTTTGAGGGACAGCGGAGCGCGAGAAAAGTTGCGGCGTAAGTATCCTAGCGTTCAGTTAGCGTTATTACAGATGTAGGAAACATGCGTGTGCCAAGATAGATTGTTGGTAATGTAAACGCCGAGGTACTTATATGAAGAGACATGCTAGAGGGGAACTGCGTTAATTCTGTAGGTACAGGGGGGAGAAATAGATCGCCGGGTTATTGACATGCATTTATATTTGTTAGAGTTGAGAGTCATAAGCCATTTATTGCACCAGGTTGAGACAGTGTCAAGGTCTGACTGTAGAAATTGGTTATCTGATTCATTGTTTATTTCGCGGTAAATTACACAATCGTCTGCAAATAGCCTTATAGTGGAGTTACCGTGCCTTTCGAACTAGTGTTTTGAGAGGGGGTGCGCGCATATCTAGGCACTCTATCTCGAACATGACTGTAGCGAGTGCTATAGGAGTGCCGGTTGGAACTAGCCATTTTTGTTGACGCTGGAAAAAAACAAAACACATGGGCGCGGATGCCAGCCCATGTGCAGCGTTACTGTAAAAAATGGTGCCATGGGCCCACGGATTTCGCAGCGAGTTTTCTAATGGATATTAGAAGCGCATCCGCAATCAGGGTTCATATCGTTGCTCTAGCGTTGTATAACTGATAAGGAAACAATAGCCACTTTCGTGTATGAAAATTGCTTCTCCTTTGCAAAATTTGCTTCTCACTCTGCTTCTCCTTTAATATACGTCATTGTAAACGAGAAACTTTAGCTTAGGGCAGTTCTCTCTAAATACACGGTAACGAAAAGGTAATCATTTTCTCGCCAATTACTTCGTTTGAGTAACTTCGCCACATGCACTCGACTGCATATGCACACACGTTTTCTGCCACAACACGTTGTCTGAAAGTTTCGGACCATAAATTAAGAACACGAAGAAAGGAAACAAAATAAGAAAGCAAAACCAGTGCTTGATGATAATTCAGTGCTTGCGTGTTTTTCTTTGAGAGTGCATGAACGCGTTTTTTGTGCGCAGATTCACCGGTATTAAAAAGGTGGCAGTGATGATGATGATGGTGATGATAATGAAGAGGATGATTTCCGGAAGAATGGCACAGTCACCACGGACGATCTAAGAAGGCACTAACACCTCGAGGTGTTTGTAGTAGAATTTGTACAACAAAATAGTGAAACAACAAAGCAGAAAGAAAGAGGGGCAAAAGAGGGCAAGAAGTATGCGAAAAAAGATAATCTAAAGAAAAACAAAAATATTTGAGATAATTTTGGTTCTTACAATACAATGCTACTCAAAGTTAAACATATTCACTTGTCAATTGATATAGTTAAGGAGAATGGATAAATGAACGACAATGTTGAAGACGTACTGATAGTATTAACATGAAATTTTCTTTGATCCTTTAAAATAATTACGTACAGCATCGTAAATGAACCTGTTGAATTGTCCTAGTGCCGACGCAACTAGGGAGAGCAATACAGAAGTGAAAATCTCAAGGCCTCTTTTTTGAAAAGGTGGTATCTTCGGCATTCCATATGGAAGTGTTGTATATCGCAGATCGAGGAACTTGCACGAATTACAGACATCGTCAAAGATTACTACCGCACCTGATTCTGGTTGTCGTCCTTGTAACAATCCCCGTTGCAAGGTTTGCAACCACATGACGAAGAAATTTTCTATTTAGGGCACAACATCAAATTTTCATCGGAAAGTAAAGGGTGATTTCGACTGCGGCACAAGCAAGATTGTGCACATGCTTGATTGATCTGTGTGCAAACTTCAATACAGAGTGCTCGATCGTGTTCTAAGCTCTCATAAGCCTTAGCGAAATCCACAGTCATTAAAGCAGCGTATTGGTTTTTGTGATCAGCAGGGTAATTGTACTTTCTAAGTCAACATGAGTGCATCATATTGAATAGCCTGGTCTGCATCCCATTTGAGATTTGCTTAAAATATGATTTACTGGAAAGCATTCTTCAAGATGTCTATGTAATAATCGCTCTATGAGCTTTACGAGATTCGAAGTTAGGGAAATAGGCCGAATGGTATATATGACATAACCAGTGCCCAGTTTTTTCAACAGCGCTGCTATTTCGGCCACTTTTCAATCTGGATGGATCCATGCGTTTTCCATAGAAAAAAAAATTAAGAAGGAAATGACATTACTCAGGCAAAAATCAAAGGTAATTTTTATCGTGACTGTAGAGATGCTATCAGGTCCCGGTGATGAATCTGGGAGTGTCTTTAGAACTTCTGTGACCTCTAATGGTACCGCCTTATATTCATTAGCTTTTCTGTAACAGGTATAAGGTAGGCTAACACTGATTCGAAGCGACATTCAAGCCCTTTAGCAACTGTATCAAGTGATTGTACTAATTCTGCAGACGACAAACAAGTTGATTTTAAACTTATTGGTTGTGAGAACATCTTTTTGTCACAAAGGAACCTAAACAGGGGAACCTAAACAGCAGCATATTCACAGCCTTTCCAGTTACGCGATCACTGGTTGTGAAGTAATTTCTTCCAAGCAGCGTTACGTCGCTTGTAGTCACGATCGCAGTCCGAATTCTACCACGGCGAGTAAGCACCCCCTTTAGTAGATTGCACTGTGAATTTACCTTCTTCCGTACTATCATGCTATAGATTACATAAATTGAGCGCCGTTGATTGGTCACTTAGTTTCGTCTGTGCGTTCAAGAGTGATCGTAATGAGTCCTTCAATTTACTATAATTCACATAATTTAGAGCACGTTTATTTATTAAAATAGGTGGGCACACAAAAAACACTGAAACATGATGCCTGTTTACGCCCGATCTGATAACAGACCAGGATGAAAGGAGGAAACCAGTACTTGTGAATGTCAGGTTAGTCACGAAACGTGATAGCCCAGCTACATAAGTTCGGGTTCCTAAATTTACACACTAAAAAAAAACATTCAAGTGATCCATTGTAACAGCCTTTTACCACAGGCATCGGGTCAGCAACCCCAAGTTATGCGGTGAGAGTTAAAATCCGCTGCTATCATTATACTCTTTCCGCATACTGCTACTGCGGAATCAAGAGAAGCAATAGTCGTCACCACATTAGGACAATAGACTTTGACTATGGAACGTTGTGTACACCCAGGAATAGTGATGTCTAGTGCCGAAATTTAACTTTCTGTCGATAATGAATTATGGACAATATTTGATCTATGAGAAATGTTCTTAGGGATAAAACACGCCAAGCCCCCTCTACAAGAACGACGATCCAAACGAAAGCAATGATAGTTATTTAGAATAAAACTTTTTTTCTGTAGTAAGCCAACTTTCTTGCAATATAATAAAACGAGGAGTTGTGACAAATCAGTTGCTTTTAGCAAAAATTAATCGACAATGCCACAGTGTACGTATGTTGATACTAAACCAGCGTTTTTAATAATTCCTTGAAGAATGTTGTCTTCGAAAAAGTATTTCTTCTTTGGAGGAATATTTTCTTCATACTTTTTTTGTTTTCATCCTATGTAAGAGAATGAAATTTGCGGATTAAGAAGCGGTGCGTCGTTTGCTTGCTCTAATCTGGAAATCGATAGCTTCTTTACTTTTTGAAGTAATCTCTGACCCCCCCCCCCCCCCTCTTCAAAGCGAGATGTTTCAGGCTCATGCTCCTGAATACCCCCCCCCCCCCCCATTAGGCTGATTGATACGCGGGATTTCACGCCCCAAGACCCCCATATGATTACGAGAGACGCCGTAGTAAAGGGCTTCGGAAATTTTGAGCACCTGGGATTCTTTACCATGCACCCAAATCTGAGCACACGGGCCTACAGGATTTTCGCCATCATCGACCATGCAGCCGTCACAGCCGAGATTGGATCCCGCGACCTGCGGGTCAGCAGACAGGTACCTTAGCCACTAGACCACTACGGTGGGGCATTGCAAGGGCGTCGCAGGCAGCATCAGCTAGTAAACAAAAAATATAAAAAAATGGCAGATCCCACGTACAGTGGGAATCGATGGTATGCGAAGCACAAATTAGAAAGGTTGATATATTGAGGTCAATTGGGCTGCACATATCTTCCGTGTCATGATAATCATGTTTCGATGGGTCGTTTACCTTCGTCGTCTACTCACGTCACGTGATACCAAATTTAATATATGTGGAGCTAGCGAAACGGCTGCGAGCACGCTATGAGCGTGGTATGTTGTCATGTTCTTACATGACGCACGTGTCAGGATTATCATGTTTGCACCAGTCATATATTTCGTCATCCATTGACGTCAGGTAACACCAAATTCGCTATATGCGGAGCTACCAAAGTGGCCGCGAACGCATCATGAAGGTCCCAATATATTCCAACGTAACTTTGACGCACGTGCACGCTGGGCACAGTGACGCTATGTTATCAAAACGCGAGCACTCTATAGTCTGACGCCAGGCGTGACCTGCGCGACCAGCGCCCGTAGGCGGGGCCCAACGGCAACCAACGCGAAATGCGACGTGCTGCATTTCGCGCCAATGCGTTACCCAGACAGCACTACGTCTGCCTCTTTTCGTGACGGAGGGACGCCGGACGCACTGAAACACACATGCGTCAAAGCAACGTAGCGTGGCGCGCACCTGCGAGTATAAGGAAGGACCGGCGCCTGGCGTGGCATCAACAGCGTGACGCACGAAACGAACGCCGGCGCGCATGCGCACCGGATCACGTCGCATTGTATCGGTGCCTCGACTGTGGTATGTAGTCATGTTCTCACATGACACGCATCTTATCATCATCATGCTTGTACCAGTCACATACTTTCTTCATCCATTGACGTCACGTAATACCAAATTTGACATATGTGAAGCTAGCGAAGCGGCCGCCAGTGCATCATGAGTGTGGCATGTAGTCATGTTGTTACATGACGCGCATTTCATGATTATCATGTTTGGATGTGTCATTTACCTATGTCGTCCATGCGCGTCACGTAATACCTAATTTGGTACATCTGAATCTGGTGAAACGGCTGCGAGCGCGTCATGAGCATAGCATGTAGTAATGTTGTTTCATGACACGCATCTCATGATTAGCATGTTTGCACCAGTCATATACCTTCGTCATCTATCGATGTCACGTGACACCAAATTTGGTATTTGTGGAGCTAGCGAAACGGCCGCGAGCGCATCATAATCGTAGTATGTTGTCATGTTCTTACATGACACGCATCTCATGATTATCATATTTATCCCAGTCACATACCCTAGTCATCCATTCACGTACCGTAATACCAAATTTGGTATATGTGACGCTAGTAAAATGACCGCGAGCGCATCATGAGCGTGTAACATAGTCATGCTGTTGTGACATGCATGTTGTGATTTTCAAGTTAGGGTTTGTCGCTTGTGTTCGCCATGCAATCATGTCACGCCATACAAAATTTGGACCATGTCATGTGAACGAAACTACCACAAGAGCAGAAGGACCATGAACTGTAAATCAAGACATTCATGACATACATGTCACGACTTTCATGTTATGACTAGTCAAATATGTTCGTCATGCAGTCATGTTATGCCACACCAAGTTTGGTATCAATACCATAATTGAAACGGCCAGGAGAGCTAAATGTCGTAGGCGGCTAGATAGATAGATAGATAGATAGATAGATAGATAGATAGATAGATAGATAGATAGATAGATAGATAGATAGATAGATAGATAGATAGATAGATTCGCTCAAAGTCACCGAAGCTCGCTAAGAAATGCGTCGCATATAAAAATCGCACGACTGATCGCGCTGCACAACTATCCACTGGCCACGCCGTATACATGTATACATCCAGCGCGACGCTATTTTTGGCCAGCTGGCCACGCAGAAAAAGAAGTGAGCCACGTGGCATGTGGTGCGTGAGCCACGAGGAATTCAGAACGGCTTAGCTCCACGACATTCAGAAACAGCCTTTATTTCCACCCTGGAATCATTTTTTGCTGCTAGATGGCCGCGATTTCACTCGCCACAAATTATATTTGTGCAAAATTTACTGGAGCCTCTAAACGTACGTATATGCGACATCAAGCCGAGTCGTGATAATTCAGCCCCGGTGAAAATTCAATTCGACGACATTTTTCCTAATAAGGCCAAATTACTTCCCCATAATATTTTGGATGGTTTACTACAGGATCACCTGCGCCGTATTACAACGAACGTTATTATTGCTACAGACACATCGCAATACGACGAAAAGTCAGGGGTTGGTATTTTGAGCCCGATTTTAAATTGGATTTATTCTCTTCGACTACCCGATTTCATACCCGTTTTTGTGGCTGAGTTTTTGGCAGTAGTGCTCGCCTTACGCAAGTTAGATACAGCAATTACATCAGCTGTCATAATAACAGATTCCCTATCTCTCTGTGCGGCACTTTCTGTTGGTGCTGACAATCACGTAACAAAGGCGTTCCGTGCACTAGTACCTGCGCATTTGAGAAAAGTACGATTAGTTTGGGTGCCTGGACATAAAGGCTTGTTTCTAAATGAAACAGCCGATTTCTTAGCTAAGTCGTCAATCAGCGAACCAATTCTACCACTCTGTCCATCATTCGCCTATGTGACTGCTGCTCGATTCCGCAGACGTACGTTTATGCAAGTCTTTAAAGGCTCAGCACTAAGAAACTCTACAGAATATCACCATTTATTATATCGCTGGCGAAGAGACTTTTGCCGCACTTGAAAACAAGAAGTAACTATCACAAGGCTGCGCTGCCGGGTACCAAATCTAAATTTCTATAAACACAGGTCTGCTCAAGCACCTTCGCCACTGTTCGCATTCTGTGATGAACTGGAAACAATAGACCATTTCTTTTTGACCTGCAGGCGGTTTAACACATTACAAAAAACCCTATTAGAAATACCTTTGCGTGGTATTGGTATGGATTTATCTCTGCCTGTCATTTTGTCTTTTGGAGCTTTCATTTCTGGTTTCTCTAATGGGACAGTATGCGCGGCCGTCTGGGACTATATTGATGAAACTAATAGGTTGACTAATTAACCAGTTTCATTATCCTAACATGTCCACATAATTGTATACGTATAAAATCAGATTATTGCTCTATTCTAAGAATAAATTCGTTTATGTAAATATTTGTATGCATTACATTAAGCACCACACTTGCCTAGGCTATCGGTAATCTTTCTGTTATACCTCCATCATTCCAAATATGAACAGTAAATTTTAAAACCACTCAATTCTTGGCCAATCCCCCACAGTGGGTACGCGCCACTAACAATTGGAGAACAACAACAACAACAACAACAACAGCTCCTGGCCTGGCTGGACGCTGCAGCGCCGACCTCACCTATGCCCGCGTCCCAAATAAAAGCCATGACCAGGGCACGGCCTCATAAACTGCCGTCTCGTCTCACGTTCCTCAACACGAGTTCAGTGAAAGAAGTCTTTAATTAGATTTCACTCTACGTTGAAAGCAACGCTTCTCCTTCATTCAATAAATCAGAATATTAAAGGAGAAATTACTATTGAGCATTCTTAAACCACAAATAAATACGCGACATTCACGCAATACCCCAACCACTTCGCGACGCATTTACTTGAGTTCCCCCCGTGGGAAGATACGGGCGGCAACTTTAGGGGCGAAGCTCCTAAAGCCGTGGGTTTGTCCATACACGTCTTTTGGGACCGGTTTGTAAACACCTGTTTTATGACCCACACAGCAGGTGGTGCAAGTGTGACAGACAGACAGACAGACAGACCGACAGACAGACAGACAGACAGACAGACAGACAGACAGACAGACAGACAGACAGACAGACAGACAGACAGACAGACAGACAGACAGACAGACAGACAGACAGACAGACAGGCAGGCAGGCAGGCAGGCAGACAGACAGACAGACAGACAGACAGACAGACAGGCAGGCAGGCAGGCAGGCAGGCCAGCAGGTGAGCGGGCGGGCAGACAGACAGGCAGGTGAGCGGGCGGGCAGACGGACAGACGAACGGACGTATGAACGCATTGACGGACGCACAGATGGCCAGACACACAGAAGCGCGGACGGACGGGCAAAAGAATGGACAGACGCATGGACGGACGGAGAGAAGAACGAATGGATGCCCGGACGAACGGAAACATGGACGGACAGACAGACGGACGCTCGGACGGACTCATAAACGGATGAAAGGACAGACAGAAGCACGCACGGTAGAGTTTTTTTCGGGAGAGTTACGGTTTATTGATGATCTCCCCCTTCGAGTATCATCCACTTATCATCATTCATTTCGTAGATAAGCCATAATTTTTTAGGTTTATTTATATGTTGTTGCCAGGATTTAGATTGGTGATGCTATGTTATTTCTAGGCTGTTTTATGGGCTGGATAATGACTGCAGAAGGCTCTAAACTCTCCAGGTAACACTTTACTACATAGTACACCAATAGACTATGCCAGAGTGGTTGTTTTGGCCGGTATATACATTGTCAATAGAAGGAGAAAAACTGCTAACGACCGGACAACAGTACAACCACGGACATCATTTATTCTATATCTGTCCAGCTGTTCGCTCTGCTGGCTTTCTTATATGACCTAGTAAAGCCTTACAATCGAGCAGGTTGAATAGGACGACCAAGGTGTTAGTTGTTGCGAAGGGCGTTGTGGGTATACAGTGACACAATACCTGTAAAGAAGCGCCGCGAATGCTGCCAGGCATGCCGTTGCGAACATCGCTCCACTCTCTTCGGCGACGAAATGAGCTCAGTTGATCACGGTTGCTAATAAAACAGCAGGTTTTCCGTCATTTTTCTCCGCAGTGCACCGTTCTTCGAACATCAGTTAGAGCATCCGGTTAACCTTCATGGGCGGATGTATACGATATATTTAAGCTGAATATTGCCAGGGCCCGCGCAACAGCTGCGTGGCATCCGACAAAGTGGAGCCCCGGTTAATCTTTATGCCTGCACGGTGAAATGCGGGACACGTGAGCACGTTTGATCATCATATTGTGTGTGTCTGTGTTAGTGTATGGTGTTTCGCTGTGTCGATACAACACGCTCAATCCCCTGGCTCCGCACTGTCGCCAGTAGTGGTTAGGCTTTCCTGATGACAAAATATGTAGATACAAAAAAATTGGCCCCGTATCCGCATGTTACACTGCAAATGTCGTCGCAAGACGATAGTCTGGCGTCAGGAGGGAGTGAACAGAACGTTTATTTGATGCACTGCGCAAGAAAATCGGTGAATGGTATTTCGGAGGCGCTGTGTAAGAGTGCCTTGAGCATGCAGCGGAGGCAAACGAACGTATCAAGTCACGTCACACGTGAGACATGAGCGCCATCTGGCAGTTATCTTTGAAAACGAAGCGCGCGCACCCTGCGCGCCCGTCTCGGAGGTGATAATATGTAACCATGTCGTCTTATCAAAGCGTTGAAAACACACACCTTTTCGTGCAACCGTTGCATAGTCAGCGCAACGTGATAAACCCGACGGTGCTTATAATTGTTTATGTATGCCTTTTCCAGTAAGAGACCCACATATAGAATAATAACGTGTTGTTATGTTGCCTCAGATATGCGCAAAAATTGCTTTTTAATTGACAATCGCACAAGTATGAGCTGAATGTTGAGCAATATTGGTGGGTGCTGCGGATGGTGTCAGCCATTTAGAGCATCGTTTGGCCACTTTGGTGCCGTTTAGGGTACCGTTAAGCGCGGAAAAACAGGCAAATATACAGACAGACAGATGGACAGAACTTTTTGCGTTGAAAGTTCCCAACAAATACTATCGTCTTTAAAAGTCGGAAATGCTGGGAACATACCGAGCGAAATACGCAGCATTTGCCACTTGAGGCAACGTCGACAACTGGGCTAAGTGGTATGGTACAATTTTAGGTCCCAAAACAATGTCTCTTTTACGCCCCGAAAGAACGATACGTTCAAGGAACACGCCGTAGTGGAAGGCTCCGGAAAATTTGGCTGTTTGGCGTTCTTTAACATGCACTTTAGTCTAAGCATACGAGCTTCTAGCATTCATCACCCATCGAAATGCTGTCACACAGCTAGTATTCGTTCCCGTGACCTTTGGACCAGCGGTGGAGCACCATAGTCACATGACCACCATGGCCAGTTCGTTCGGTTGTTCGTTCAGGAAAAAGTGTAACGATTTGGTGTAGTTGGTACCATACTTGGTACCATGAAAGAGCAGGAATCCGTCCCGCGTTTATCGCACGGGGCTTTTAGCGTAAGCGAGGAATAAAAGAGACGAAGCCTGATGGACCCATTTAGCGCCTGATCTGCCCATAACAATTCGTCCGTGTTGTTAGCGCGGCTTCTCTAAAGAATACGACTTGCGTACAGGCGGGGAAATTCAATGGTTTTAACGCTACCACAGTAGATTAAATAGACCGACAGCAGCGTTGAGGAGCCGTATGCTTAGAGTATGCTGTTGGACATCTGTTATATTAGTCATTCATGAGATGCGCCGGTTCCGACCTTGTGAGACTGCACATCAACTAACCGAAACACCACTCTACCACCGAAGACAAACAGCAATATTTTTCTTTTTTTGTGCCTTGGTAACCTCATCCCATTTCTTTAGTTGTTTTTTAGAAAAAGTTACAATAGTGGTAGTATACCGATGGAAGTTGCTCCTATCGTGTCACTTTTTGGGCAGGCTTCTGAATTTCCCCCTTTTTCGTTAAGCCAAAACTGGGTGTTGAAAATGTAGGTAGTTATCATAGCAAACAATTTCTAGATAATTTTGTTGTGCGGTTAGGAAGCAGACCAACAGCTTGCACATTTGAAGGCTCAAATAACAGTTGACCAAATAATATTGTAGTTTCTGAAATCTGGGCTAATGCGTGGAGAACAATAAGTCAGGATTAGAAATAAAAATAATTGGGTCAGGACTATAGGTTTTTTTTATATAATTGTAAAAACAACTGCACCGTAAGAATCTTAAAGCGAAATATAAGAGGTGGAATTTGTGCTTCAAGGTATAAGACTGTATTTGCAGTATACTTTGTAAGTCCTAAGCAAAGCCTTAAAGCCTGTCTTTTCAATAAAACGAGCGGCCGAAGCTTGTAGGCTAGCACACCAGAAAAAAGGACGCAGCCAAACTTCAACACAGTCGGACATACGTTTTATATATTGTTGCGGGGAGGATGACTGAAAAGGACGTAATATTTACAGTCGACAGTAGTGATGGCAAAAACAACCGAAATGGCAAGAGCAGGCACCACTTAGTCCTCTTCTTCTTCGTCCTCTAGGTGAGCAGTACATAACGTTACCCTCCGGCGGTGACGGCACCGACTCGGTGCAGCCGGAGAAAGGCGGCAGTGAACGTGGTCACTGTACATGTGTGTTGGGGGAGTCCGGTGTAAGGTAAGGCTTCAAACGAACAACGGGAACGATGTCCGTGCGGGGTGTCGTGAACGAGGACGAAGATAATTGTTCGATTGCATACGTGACGTTGGTCACTTGGCGGCACACACGGTATGGCCCGGAGTAGAGGAACAGTAGCTTCCCAGAAAGCCTAATACGGCATGCTGGAGACCACAGGAGAACAAGAGATCCTGGGGGAAAGTAGGCGTTTCGGTGACGGCTGCCGTAACGAGATTTTTGGTCTGCTTGCGAGTCAGTTAGCCAAACGCGTGCAAGTTGACGTGCATGGTTGGCGCGAGCTATAGCTTCTTAAGCGTATTAGGTGGGTGAGCACGTCGAAGGAGGCATCATCGTGTCTATAGGCCATGTTGGATTTCGGCCAAACAAAAGAAAGAAAGGCGAATAGCCCGCCGTCTCGTGGCGTGACGTATTGTAGGCGAATGTGACAAAATGCAACGCTGCATCCCAATCTTGGTGGTTTGGCAGACACGTACATTGCTAGCCCGTTGGTAATGGTGCGGTTCATCCGGTCCGTCAAGCTATTGGTCGGTGAATGGTTGGCCGTGGTTAGCTTATGTTTGGTTGTGCAAGACATAAAAATATCGTTGATGACCCGAGATCAAAACGGCCGTCCACAATGCATCAGAAGCTGCCGCGGCACTCCGTTTTGAAAGATGATGTTGTGGAGCAAGAAGTCCACAACGTTGGTCGTGCAGCTGGTGAGAAGTGCACGAGTAATTGCGAAGCGTGTGGCATAGTCCATGGCAACGGCGATTCATCGATTTTACGAGACAGACGTGGAAAACGAACTAAGCAAGTCGAGGTTGACACGATGAAACGATTCATGGAACGTCGAGTGATTGTAGACAGCCGGCAGGTGGGATTGTTGACTTCTTCCAGCGCAGAAAAAGATTGCACGAGGTCACGTAACGACGTAATGACATATACATTCCTGGCCAGTCGAACCGACGGCGTGCACGATCGTAAGTGCGGGAAATGCCAAGGTGCCCCGGCATCGGCGCGTCGTGAAGCTGAGCCAGAATCGTCGAACGAAGGTGTACCGGAATGACAATCAAGAGGTCAGGACCATCGGGTACCAGACTACGCCGTAGCAAGGTGCCGTCACGTAGTACGAAGACACGAAGGGATGAATCGGGAGCTGTAGAGTTGAGGTGATCGATACTGTTGCGAAGAGTCGGGTCACGTCGTTGCTCAGTAGAAATGTTGAACAAGTCAGTTATAGCATGCACAGACAGAATGATATTGTTCGCTGAAGAGTCTGGTGGGTTGACGGGATAACGGGACAGGCAGTCGACGACTTGATGCAAGCGGCCAGACTGTTAGACAACAGTGAACGCGTACTCCTGAAGTCGTAGTGCCCAACGACCAAGTCGACCAGCCGGATCTTTGAGTGAAGACAGCCAGCATAAGGCGTGGTGATCCCTTACCACGGCAAAGGGTCTGCCGTAATGATAGGGACGAAATTTCCCGGCAGCCCAAACAAGAGCAAGGTACGCTTTCTCGGTTATATAATAGTTCCACTCAGCGTCGGAGAGGAGGCGGCTGGCGTAAGCAATGGCGCAGTCGTGACTACGTTGATTTTGGCCAAGGACAGCGCCGATACCATGTCCACTGGCATAGGTGCGTACTTCGGCAGGCGCAGAGTCGTCTAAATGGGTCGACACAGGTGGTGACGTCAGTCGGTCGACGAGATGGAAAAAAGCCGACACTTGGTCAGGTCCCCAAGAGAAAGGGGCGTCTTAAAAAAAAACATGTGAGGGGCTGCGCAATGACTGCGAAATCTTTAACAAGGCGGCGAAAATACGAGCACAGGCAAAAAAAACAAGCGAACGTCCTTGAAAGAACGTGGAATAGGGAAGTTGGTGAAAGCGCATATTTTTCTGGATAAGGTCGTATACCGGCAGCGTCAATTTGATAGAAGGCACGGTGATTTCTCGGCGGCCAAAGCGGCATTTTGAAGAGTTGAGTTGAAGACCAGTGGTGCGAAATACTTGCAAATAGCCGACAAGCGTTATAGGGAACTGGAGAAACTTGGGAAGAGGAAGAAAAAGACAACATCGTCTAGGTAGCAGAGGCTTATGAACCACTTGAAAACCCTCAGTAGCGAGTCCATCATGCGCTCAAATGTTGCCGGTGCGTTGCACAACCCAAAGGGCATGGAGTTAAACTGGTATTGATCATCGGGTGTAGTCAAGTCGGTCTTTTCTCAATCAGTTTCATCGACAGCTACTTGTCAATAGCCCGAACGAAGGTCGATAGAAGAAAGTACCGTGCGCCATGAAGGGAATCAAGGGCGTTGTCTATTCGCGGCAATGGGTAGACGTTTTTCTTGGTGATTTTGTTGAGGTGCTGGTAGTTGACGCAGAACCGCGAGGTGTCATCTTTCTTTTTTTAGAAGTACCACAGGTGACGCCAAAGGACTCGAAGATGGCTCGATGATGTCCTTAGCGAGCATCTTGTCAACTTGCGTTTGAATGAAGCTGCGCTCGGTAGCCGAGACTAGGTAAGAGCATCGATGAATCGGTCTTGCGTCCGCAGTGTCAACCTGATGGGTCACCAGAGATGTTCGTCCCAGTTTTGGTGAAGCGAAATAAAAAACGTCGCTGTATGACGCCAACAAAGGGTGTAGGTCCAGGCTTTGAGAAGGGTTCAGGTTCGGGGCAATCATGTTGTCAAACGCGTCATCAGGTGTCAGGCTCGAAGCAGGGCTGCCCGGAGGTGGCTGTGGGACATCAATGGCCAGGGCAACCGGGTCATTTACGTCTAAAGGTGATATTGTGCCCAGCATGATACCTTCAGGAAGCAGTTGTGCGCAGCGACAATGTTCAGGACAGATATGCAAGTGTTGTTTGCAGACACGGAAGGAGGAAGCAACAAAAAGGGAGAAGGCAGGGAGGTTAACCAGAAAGACATCCGGTTGGCTACCCTACACTGAGGGATTAGGGAAGGGGACAAGAAAGACGAGAAAGAGAGAAGAGAGGAAAAAAGAAGAAAAAGGGTGGGGGAGCGACTGACAGTAATTTCACTGCAGCGTGTAGAACTCTACCGCATGTCAGAGGCGTTCACACAAGCCTGTCTTTCTCAGGAAACACAGCAGGGCTTTCACGGCCTTGTGGGCTGTCGAGGCATGTGGACGTTGCTGTAATAGCACCTGCACAGAAAGAGGCCGATCATCCAGTCGCTGCATTGCGTTGGCACCGCATTGCGCCGCATTGAGTTGGTGGGTTCGCGTTAAAGAAGGCGTAAGTCGTGGTACCCGGGTACAAGTGAACAAACTGGACGAGAAATAAACGTGGTGGCGACGCGATATTGAGGTCAGGTATAGCAGAAAGCTCTAACAGTAACAAACCAAGTGAACAGTTGATGAGCGCCGAATGCGTGCTCAAAAAGTTGTGGCCGAGGATTAGGTCATGAGGGCACTCGTCAAGAACAGCAAAGAGGACTGACGTCTTGTGATCATCGAAGCTCACATGCGCAGAACACATTCCAACGACGGTAAGTGCACGGCCATCGAATACGCAAACAACAGGTGATGAGACGGGTTGAATGAATTTACGAAGACGGCTAGAAAGGTGAGCGCTCATGACTGATAATCGAGCACCTGTGTCGATGAGCGCCAAAACAGACACACCATCTACTTCAACGTCCAAAAGGGTTTGCCGATTTACCAGACTTAACAGACAATTTACAGGTCAATATGTCAATGCATCATCACCTCCGGGAGCTGCCCTGATCAGTTTTATGAGGAGGGACGGCGTGCGAAAGGTCAAGGGGAGCGACGGGGCATAGGTGACCGAGGACGTCGCTGGGTCTGAGGGGATGGCGAGCGGTCGTAACGTGGCGTCGATCTTCGGGCATTGGGGTTCGGTGGGTCCTCATGGTTGTTAAAAGGGGAGAATCTGGTGTCGTCTGGATGGTATGATGAACGTGGGGACGATGGCGATGGTAGCGACAATAGCAAGATATGTGGCTGACACCATTGCAGTTGAAACCTATCGGCCTGTGATCACGTGTGCGCCACTGGTTCAGATCACGGTACCTGGAATACGTCTGTTGTGGCCGGTAGTATGAAGCAGGGCTGACCATGGGAGAATTTAGGGCACATTGTGGTTGGATGCATGCATTTGCCAGTTCTTCGCGCTCGAAGGCCTGAATTAGTGACACTGTCGGGTGACTTCCTTGTGAGAACGAGCCTGGGGAGCAGGTGGAGAGTCTGCCTCGATCTCTCGGCAAACAAGGCGCAAAATGCTCTCGGTACTGGGTGGCGGCTGAATCTGGACGTCTTCGCGCGACGACGTGGCAGCAATGTTAGAGAGCCGAAGAAATGGCTGCGTGACTCGTCGGATAGATATGTGGGATTTAACGTCCCAAAACCACCATATGATTTTGAGAGACGCGTGACTCGTCGGCTCTTTGCTTCTTCGAACCGCCTGCACTCCCTGATAATGTCTTCACTGATGGAGCAGTATTTATACACAAGCAAGTCAAAGGCGTCGTCAGCGATGCCTTTCAGAATGTTTCTTACTTTGTCAGCTTCGGGAATTCGGCCATGAACTTGCCGACACAAGGCTAATACATCTTGTATGTACACCATGCGCGGCTCCGTTGAGGTTTCGGCCCGGCATGAGAGTTCCTTCTGGGCGGCTTACTGGCGTGCAATGGGGCTTTCCGAACAGGTCTTTCATTTTAAATGCGAAGCGGTTCTTGGCAACTTCGGTGACTTTGAGCGTATCTATCTATCTATCTATCTATCTATCTATCTATCTATCTATCTATCTATCTATCTATCTATCTATCTATCTATCTATCTATCTATCTATCTATCTATCTATCTATCTATCTATCTATCTATCTAGCTGCATACGACTTTTAGCTCTCCTGGCCGTTTGGATTATGGTATTGATACCAGACTTGGTATGATATAACGTGACTGAATGACGAACATATCTGATTAGTAATCACATGAAAATCATGACATGTATGACACAGATGTCATGATTTACATGTCATGGTCTTGCTATTGTTGCGGTGGTTTCATTCACATGATGTGTTGCAAAACTCGTATGGTATGATATGACTGCATGGCGAACACAAGTGACAGACCCTAACATCAAAATCATGGCATGCGTGTCATGTAAGAACATGGCTACATGCCACACTCACGATGTGCTCACATATACCAAGTTTGGTATTTCGGGACGTGAATGGATGTCGAACGTATGCGACTGGTGCAAGCATGATAATCATGAAATGCGTGTAATTTAACAACATGACTACATGCCATGCTCATGATGTGCTCGCGGCCGTTTCGCTAGCTTCTCATCAACAGAATTCGGCATTAAGGGACGTGAATGAATGATGAAGGTATGTGACTGGTGCAAACATGATCATCATGAAATGCGTGTCATGTAAAAACATGACTTCATGCTACGATCATGATGCGCTCGCGGCCGTTCCGCTAGCTTCACATGTACAGAATTCGGTATTACGTGACGCGAACGGACGACACAGGTAAATGACACGTCCAAAAATGATGATCATGACATGCGTGTCATGTAACATGACTACGTCCCACAGTCATGATGCACTGGTGGCCGTTTCGATACCTTCACATACGCCAAAATTTGGTATTACGTCACGTCAGTGGATGACGAATGTATGTGACTGGTGAACAGTCACATACATGACTGGTGTATGTGACTGGTGTATGTGACTGGTGAAAGATAATCATGAGATGCGTGCCATGTAAGAACAATATTACGTGCCACACTCAAGGCGTCAATACAATTCGACGTGAGCCGGCGCGCGTGCGCGCCGGTGTTCGTTTTATCGGGGCATGCCGGCGATGCCATGCCAGCGCCGATATCCCCCTAGTAGAGATCAGTAGATTTGTCCACTGACCTTTATTTTGGATCTGCATGCCATAGACCTTCTCACAAATACCCAGAGGGAAGTGTGGTGCCACCGTCTAAGCGAATTTCTTAAGGGGCGATGTTGGAGCGCTGGGAATGATGGTATATGTGTCTGCGAGCTTGTGTTGGCTAGTGTTGAGCGAGGCTTTGGCTCAAAAGTGAATACGACTGCGTAAATAAAGCTTCTCTAAAACAAAACGTTTATGAGAGAATCTCATTCAAGTTTATTATATTCTAAAATAAAAATCTACTCATCTTGACGGCACAAGCGAACGGCGAAGGAAAGAAACAGACGACATAAATGTGGCGGAAAGAGCCCTCGCTTTGTCATGTGCCTGCCAAGTTTAGCGGCTGTTGGTTACTTCTTACGCTTGGTAAAATTGAGCATCAACGTAGAAGGTTCTAGGGTTAAACACATTTCTGTACAATGACAAAAATAAATAGCTTATTACGTGCTCTTTTAGTAAGAAATCAATCATTTAACGTGAAGCCAGACGCGTCTTCGAGGTATACAAATCCGAGTCAAGTTTGAAGCTCACGTATCCCGTCATTCCCTTGCATCCAGCAACTCACTAGCGCCCTGTAGTCATGATTGTGAGAAACTCCATGCTGCATGCCATATACTCGTAGGCGTGCGCCGCGCTGCGTTGCTTTGACGCATGTGCGTTTGAGCGCACACGGCGTGCCTCCGTCCCGAAGAGAGGCAGACGCGGTGCCGTCTAAGAAACGTCGTGAGCGTGAAATGCAGCATGCTGCATTTTGCGCAGGTTGCAACCGCGCCGCACCGACGGACGCTGTTCGCGCCGGTCGCGCCTGGCGTCGCACTATAGAATGCTCCCGTTTTGCTAGCGTGGCGTCGCTGCGCCCAGCCTGCGCGTTGCGTCAGAGTATATTGGGCCTTTTATGACGTGCTTGGCGCCGTTGCGCTAGCTCCACATGTACCAAATTTTGTATCACGGGAAGTTAATAAGACGATGGAGGAAAAATAACACGTCTAAACCTGTCAATCACAATATGCGTTTCATGGAAAACATGACTACACGCTACGCTCATAGCGTTCTCGCTACCGTTTCACTAGTTCCCCATATACCAAATTTGATATTACGTGACGAGAATGGACGATGAATGTAAACGACACGTCCAAATATGATAATCATGATATGGATTGGATTGGATAAACTTTTATTTGGTCCTCCAAAACACAGATCACTGTGTTGCGGGCAGCTCCCACGTGGGGACTGAGATGCCAAGCTCCTCAGCCGCCTCGCGGGCTTGGTTGACAGCCCAGAGCTGATCTGCCAAGGATGAGCTGCGGATTGCCGCCTCCCATCTGGCAGAGGTGATGTTCGATATATGAGCGAATTTGGTGCACTGCCAGAGCATGTGTTCTAATGAAGCTATTTCCCCACAATGTGGACAAAGATTACTTGGGTATAGGTCAGGGTACATGATGTGTAACATTTTCAAAGTAGGGTACATCCGCGTTTGCAAAAGCCTTAATGTAAGTGCTTGGGGCCGGGTTAGATTTTTGTGAGGTGGAGCGAAAATCCTTCTAGACAGGTAGAAATGTTTAGTGAGCTCGTTATATGTTGTAAGAATAATCATGATATGGATTTGATGTAAAACATGACTACACGCTACGCTCATAGCACGCTCGCGCCCGTTTCACTAGCTTCATATATAACAAAGTTCGTATCAGGTGACGTTTACAGATGACGAAGTTAAACGAAACGTCCATACATGATAATCTTGACACGGAAGTCATGTAGGGCATGATTTACCTCCGCCTCTTATCGTTGTGCTGATTTTACAGTGACCTATCACCCTTCCTCATTCGTGCTTCGCATATCATCGATTCTCACTGCATGTACATAGGATCTGCCATTTTTTTTTTTGTTTGCATACGTTCCAGCTGGTCCGCTCCCTCTCGTGCGTGGCGAACCACACACTAACCGTACCCCTGAGGTAGTAGCTGACATATGCGAGGCTCAAATTTGCATCCCAACGGTTGGTCTTGCTGACGCGCCCGTAGTCGGCCAGCAACTTCTCCACGTTCACGTTATCAGTCCCGCAGAAGAGACCAGAGTCTCGGGGGTGGGTGACAACAACGTGGCTCGGTGGATTCGGCATAGTGAATTCGGCGGATTGACGGCGTTGTCTGTCGACATGATTGTCTGTCCAAGACGACGCCCGCTGCGAAGTTCTGTCTTGCGCGAAGTGAGTACCCCACACATTCCACCAATTATGTTATGGGGAGGATGACAGAAAAGGGCGTAATATTCACAGTCCACAGTAGTGATGACGAAAAAATTGGCAGATCCCACGTACAGTGGGAATCGATGATATGCGAAGCACAAATGCGAAATGTTGACATGTCACATTAAAATCAGCTCAACGTTGCGAGGTAGAGGTAAATTATGCCGTACATGACTTATGTGTGATGATTATCATGTTGATGATGATGATGAACCTACGGCTTTGCTGGAACTCGCCCACAAAGGGGGATCGGCCAAGAACCGGGGATTATCATGTTTGGATGTGTCGTTTAACTTCGTCATTTATTCACGTCACGTGATACCAAATTTATCATATGTGGAGCTAGCGAAACAGCCGTGAACACGCTATGAGCGTGGTATGTTGTCGTGTTCTTACACGACACGCGTGTCAGGATTGTTATGTTTGCACCAGTCATATACTTCGTCATCCATTTACGCCACGTAACACCACATTTGGTATATGTGAAGCTATCGAAACGGCCGCGAGCGCATCATAGAGAAAAAAAAAGACAAGAGAGGACACTCCGCAAAACCTGGCCTCAGGAAGTGCGTCACGACTACGTAACGAACTAGTGCTCTCACCAAACGTCAGAGGACGCAAGCGCAAAAAAAGTTATAATCAATGCAACAAAATTGTTTTTACAGAATAATAATTATACGCCCAAATCTGGTATGTTCTTTATACATAAAAACAATTTATTCTACACACCTTACGCGATTATTTTTCTTCAGCCGTACTGTCATAAACACCATCCACCCAGCGACAAGCCCATGCATGACTGACAGCGGGAAGCTTTCGTCGCTTTCGTCAACGTTGGCTGCGTCGGTGTTTTCGTGCGTGAGATAACAGGTGAGGCACGTTTTCAAGCGAAGCTTGTTGAATGACATGTTGTTGGGCTTGTTGGGTCATTTTTTCAGAAAACGGTTACACCTGCGCGAATAAGACACCATGCAACAATCATAGAAAGATGCACACACACACGTTGCGCTTCGTGTGTGCGAGTTTGTTTCTTACGTGACGTCTCATTCACGCAGTTGTAACCTTTTTCTGAAGCTTGTAAGGACAGGGAGGTTCGCTAAAAAGAAAGTTTGCGGCTCTATGCGGCGGCTAGACGGGAACATTGTGCAACGTATGCAGTATAGCAAAGGCGGCACGGCGTCAAGCCGAGGCGACGCGTGCTGCGTCTGCCACGGACGCGAGCGTCTGTGCGCTGAGCATAGCTGGGCAGCTAGGTAATAGGCTCGGTGGCTCGGTGCAAAATATTGAGAAGCGTTCGCTGGGCCTCGCATGCTTCACGACGCGTTTCCCGAAGGCTCGGAACACGAATAGTTCTTGGTGTGCCGGAGGCAAATCTGGACTAGCCAAGTGGCCATCATCTTCGTTTCTTCGCTAGCCTTGTGCCACTAGTGCAAGCTGCCCACAAATTTTTTTGACGTTTCCTCTATAATTTTACCGCACAAATTTCAACTACGATTTTTCTTCCCAATGTACTGCTGATACTGCGTACGCACGAAGGTGTTCTAAAGTTCCCAGGCCGCGATACCATTGCATTACAAGGGATAGCGGCCTGGAAACTTCTGAAGATCTTTGTACGTGGTCTTGACGTCTATCTTTGTAAGTCAGAGTTTTATGGGTCAGACATGTATCACTGGTTTTGTATTGTGCATCGATTAGCTAACCATTCAAAGGGGTTTGCTGGTACACTTATGACGTGCACATATCTTTTTCGTAGTTTGACAGCGAAGCATCCACTTACTAACATTTTCAGACCGCGCTGATGCCATGCCGTCCGGCGGTCCAAGCTACGGCAGCTACTGCTGTGTATCGTGGTGTTTTAACTATGGCAGAACCCACAAGAAGCCTGGGACGAGTTTCTTCCGCATACCACGGGACGGCAGGTGTGTTAAAGCTTTTGTATGGTTTGCATGTCTTTAGGCTTACTGTTCGTACTTGCTCAGTGAGGGGAACAATAAAAAATCACTATTCAAGCACTTCTTCTTTCAGCTGATAGTTCATTGCCAATGCAGGATGAAAGCTAGGATGCAGTATGCTGGACGCGATGATCTCCTGACTAAGCCGGCCAGCCTATTGTACGCAACGTAAAGGGTTTGTAGCGACCATTTTACTGCTCAAAGTTTCATGGACCCTGGGCACACAAGGCTTACAAGAATGGCTGTTCCCAGTGTGCAACCAGCTGCACCATGTAAGTGATTGACTGAAACTCAAATATGGGCAATAGCAGCCACTTGTGTTGAATCAGTCGCGACAGTTAACCGCGAAGATCTTTGTAGCCGATGGAGAAACCTCACTATAGAAGTAACACTTGGAAAGTCTTAAATTTTGTGAATTGTGGGCTATTACCTTCCTAACAGCAGCTTTATATTTCTGTCGTTTTTTGATGCTCTTGACCTGCGCAACTTGTTTTGAAAGACTTTAAAGGGCTATTTCACGTTATCTTCGAACCTGAGTGCACATGTACATATACCTTTCATCAGTGAAAGCTGGCACTGTTGATAATTCCAAAAATCACAAATTACTTGTTTCCTAGTTGGTGCCTTCTCTTTTCATCCACGTTCGACCAATTTATGCGTTTGAAAGAGCTGTTTAGGTTTCCCCATGCTACAAACTTTGTAAATTGTACCAACTGCATATATATGCAGGTTCTCTGAGCGTCGCTTCAAATAGTGACTGTGACATGACTGTTGCTGCCTTCTCTTTTCATCCACGTTCGACCAATTTATGCGTTTGAAAGAGCTGTTTAAGTTTCCCCATGCTACAAACTTTGTAAATTGTACCAACTGCATGTATATGCAGGTTCTCTGAGCGTCGCTTCAAATAGTGACTGTGACATGACTGCAGAAGCTGCACTGCAAGGTGTAGACGAGCTTCAGTTTGTGTTATAATAAGCCTCTTACTGACACATTGCCGTAATTTCATTTTTTCAGGATCTGCGGTAGGGGCTTCAAAAATCGGCTCCCACACATTGAGGTGCCCCGATGAGCAAGGTGCGTTCAGTGTCGTGATTTCTTTTTTTTACCCAAATTGACCGTTGACCAAACCTCTGCAGGTGGCAGCTCCCTTGTAGCTAGTGAAAGAATTTCTGCTGACTTCGTCTTGCCGGAGAAAACCTTAACCAGTCGTTCAGCTGTCACAAAAGGAACTTGTGTGACTGGTAAGTTGTATGTTCACTTCAACACCAAAGTGGATTGATAAAGAGACTTCCGCAGGCCGCTCGCAAGATTGTTCCGACAGCACTGTCCGAGGCACTGAACAAGCTTCACAAGACCCTCCAGAAGACGTTTCCGCCAACAGCTCCACGCCTGAGTGCCCTAGAGAAAATGGTGACTATGCTTTTATTGCAGCTGTTTTTATTGTGTTATTTTATGTTTAGGACATTCTGAGGAAACTATCCTCAAAAGGACACTACATGTGCACTTACAAAATGTAAGGGTGGGCTCTCAGTGATTTTCATTTTTTTGTGCATTGTCAACATTGTGAATTATTTGTTTTTAGGTAGTGCAATTGAAAACTTTGCACCACAGAAAGTTGTGCACCTTTGGTCTGAAAGAGCGAGGAAAGTGCTCGTATGGGATTAGTTGTTCTTCGCTTTTACATCAATGTTTTTGTTTATTGCATTGCGTTCCTGTGTGCCAGCGACAACGTCTCCATCAATGAAGTACAAGCAAACCATTAAACATCTGAAAGCCAAAGTAGCAGCACAGCGGAATACTATCAAAAGACTGCGGAGACAGCCTCACCAAGTACCGTCATTGACTTCAAAGGCCCTTGGAGTTATCCGATCGCACGCCACCGACGAGGTTTTTAAACTTCTTTCTGGACATGTTCGCTTGAGGCCCAAACGCAAGGGAAAGCGGTTTCCCGTGTGGTTAAGAAATTCGCGCTTCACTTAAACTTCCGAGGTCCGCGATCATACCGATTTCTGGCTCCATATTTTTCTTTGCCCTCCCGGCGTTTATTAACGAGGTGGCTAGCTAATGTAAAGATGACTCCAGGCATAATTCTAGGAATCCTTTCTTCCATCGCAACAAATACTCAAGCTTGGAATGAACGGGACCGAGTGTGCGCTTTAGTTTTCGACGAAATAGCACTCAAAAAGAATTTGTACTATGATGCTGCAAGAGACGTTGTCGAGGGTTTTACAGATGATGGCACTCATCTCACTTCAACCATCGCTGATCGAGCACTGGTTTTTCTTCTTGTTGGTGTTTCGAGAAAGTGGGTTCAACCGGTTGCTTTTATTATAGGGCACACATCAACACCATCATCTGTTATGCATAACTTGCTGGTGTCACTCATTTTGGAGCTTAGGAGCATTATTAATGCAGTGAAAGCAGTCATTTGTGACCAGGGCAGTTCAAATGTAAGTCTCGCTAACCAAGTAAGAGTGATTGTAGCAAAGCCTTTTTTTGAAGTTAGATGTTCCGCATTTAGTTAAAACAACGCGCAATAATGTCCAAGCACACAGGTTATACATTGGGGATGACATCGTTAAATGGTCGCACATTGTAAGCGTTTACCAATCCCCACATGAGTTGCGATTGGCTCCAAAGTTGACTGAACGGCACGTTCATCAGAAACCTTTTTCTAATATGAAGGTCAGCAGAGCAACTCAGGTCCTCAGTGCATCAGTTTCGATTGCTATCACGGCAATGATGTATGCGGAGGTGCTGCCTGCCTCGGCCATCACTACAGCTCAATTTTGTGATCGTATGGACAGGATTTTTAATGCTTTGAACAGCTCGAGTAAAAAAAGAACTTCGCAAAAGCTGCAACATGCAATCATGAAAAATGATTCAGAGCTGATTGACTTCCTCTGAGGCCAGCTTCCTTGGATTGCATCATGGCAGTTTGTTGGCAGACGTCAACCACCAACCATCGTAGGTTGGCAAATTACAATTCAGGCTATTTGTCAACTATGGGACGACCTCTCCAAAAATTACAATTTTGAATACCTGTTGACACGCAGGCTTCAAGAGGATCCTCTGGAGAACATATTTGGCCACATTAGGCAAAAACAGTGTTGCAACACCAACCCCAATGTAGCACAACTTATTTGTGGCCTGAGGCACATCTGCATAAGAAAACTCTTCAAGCGGTCAGAATACGGAAATGTCGAGTATGATGAATGTGACCTCCTCTAGGAGCAGCTCTTGCCATTCTCCCTCACTAGTGCGTCTCTTGTGGATAATGAGGAGTGTGCACAGCCACAGCCTGATGCCTTTCCCGCTCTAGACGATCTCTCTGAACTTGCGACCAACATTCACTCCCATGTTATCGATGACTCCGCTGCATGTTATGTAGCTGGTTTTCTCATCAAACACTTCCTTCGGAATGCATGTGATGGTTGCAGTTGCCCACAGTTACTGAAAGACGACAGTGAGACGCTTAAGGGTACCCACCAGTATTTCACAATGCTCAAAGCATACCACGTCCCCAGCAAACTTTTTGGGAATCTCACTGTGCCATCAGAAGCAGCTTTTGCATACGTACAACAACTTGAATCTCACTTTCTTGCCATGATTGAGGCCACTGCACATCACCTGAAAGTGTGCGATGTTTTGTATCACCATCTGTAAAGTGTTGGCGATTTTCATTTCTGCTCTGCTGGGTGTCGCGCAAAGTTTCTGAAAATGTTTTGCCGGGTTCGTTTATATTGGCATGTGCGTTTTGTGAACCGAAACTTAGATAGGGTTAGGTTCCAGTCTTCAATCTCAGGCATACAGCTTGACAAGTTCAAAGGTTAGCAATTCGCGGCGGGTTTACACTAAAGTATTCGAGTTGAGTCAAATCCTGCAATAGCTTTGTTATGTTATTACTTGGTTACAGCAGACTTCATTATGGTCTTATATGCTTATATTCAGTTCAACTGGACTAACCACTCCTTCGTTGCATACATTGTTTTGGTTACCCGCTATTAGGAGTAGGGACACTGTGTATTCGCTCGAAGTGATTTGCATAACCTTAAAAAGAATGTTGGGTATTGTGTCTGTATTTTTGTAGCAAATGCAGGCGAACTGTACACTTTACTGTGGGTCGCTTGGGCACTGTGTATGCTTTATCTCTCCAGCTTAAGTAATATATCGATAACAAAACCGCTTGTTGAAATGTCTTCGAGCGGGTAAGGAACACAGTATGAAGTGGGCACGGTTGACGTTATCAGGCTTTTCGTATTTTAGCTTCTCATCAACCTCCTCATCTCGCCCATCAAAAATTTCGAAAGAATACCCAATCTTGTAGCGTTTGATGGGGCTGCGGACGCTGCCATTTTATTTTTATATAGCTTGTGAGTGATAACGGACGATGTAGAGCCTTTGTGAAAAATAATGAGCCAAAGTGGTTTCCTTCTGCTATTTATTAGCCCTGTAATACCGCTCTCGTAGCACCAATAAAGGTCCACAATTCTGGATAAGTGATGACTACAATCTATTTTAGCTCGCAAGCGTCGCAGCAACCCCCAGACGCAAATCACTTGGGATCTTAAATTTTAGATTCGGAGCCTAGATACTCGAGGCTTGTAGTGCGGCGCCGTCCGCAAGCTTCCTCCTCCTTCTTCCACCATCTGTGCATCCCTTCCTCCTCTACACACCGCGCGCGCTTCACTCCTCCACCATCTGTGCACCCTTCCTCCTCTACACACCGCGTGCGCTTCTCCTCTTCACGAATATTCGCTAGCTGTATAATGTAGCGCTCATGCACCGTCACGCTTCGAGAACATAGGCAGCTGACGCGCGCGCATGCGCCGTTGCGCTTCGAGAACATCGACAGCTTACGCGCGCGCATGCGCCGTTGCGCTTCTCCCCCTTCTCGAACATTCGACAGCTGACGCGCGCATGCACCGTCACCCACCATCTGTGCCGCGCGCGCTTCTCCCCTTCGAGAACATTCTACAATTCTCCTGATTCTCCAGTGGACGCGCATGCGCCGTCGCGCTTCGAGAACATTCAGCAGCTGACAGTGCATGCGCCGTCGCGCTGTATATATACTCAAGGTCGGCGCTCGCTCGCTCAGTTGCCGCTCGTCGGTTGGTTTGTACGGCGCGTCGACGTCCAAGGTCACGGTGAAATGAATTCCAACGAATCCACAAACACAATGATCGACGTATAACACCCCCTCCTACAACCACGTTAACCAATTTAGCCATCGACCCAAGTAAGTCGCAATTTAACACCCCATTTCACAACCACGTTAACCAATTTAGCCATCGACCCAAGTAAGTCGCACTTTAACACCCCGTTAACCAATAATATGCTTCGCATCCTCCTCAGTGTTCCCCCGAGGGAAGCTGCGGGCAATGTTTGATGAAGGCGACGCATAATAAGAGCCACAAAACCTGCCAGTGTTGTAGCATAAAGTTTGTCTTTCACGTAGTGAGCAAGCTGCAAAGCCCTACCTTTCTGAGGACAAGCAGGCATCAAGTCTGCTTTTTTTTCATTTTGGGCTAGCTGTTCTTAAGCACAGCCAGCACACTGCACCTTTGCCTTTCTGCTATATTGTGTCGTGTGATTTCTGTGCGCTCTTTTTTTCTATGCATTATTTCGGTTAACCCCAGGCGTGATTCGCGACTTCATTGCTGTGTATATGTCACTTCTTTCTTCTTCATCTGCATTGTGCGCTGTGTTTTTGCCATAGATCCTTACTTACCCACTTGCCCGGTGTGTCATACTTCACCAGCTTCTCGGCTTCTGCCAACTCTAGCGATGTGTGCGTTGTCTTTGTTCTCTCTGTATTTGTTACAATATTTGTTACAATTTATTTGTAAGGCGAGATGCATCTTTTGTCTACCTTTGTCATATTGTGCTTTTTATATTCTCAGGCTCTACCTTGCTTTGAATAAAACATTGTGGATACTCTGTCTTTTTGACTAATATATACATTGATCACTTGTTCCAAAAGGAAAACCCAAGCGCGATGAATAAAACCGTAGTGAATTATCATTACCTGCATCTCTTTTTATTATAACTTAATCGAAATAAAAATTACGTCACGACCAGTTCGCACGAACCACTGAACAAAACAAAACAGGGAATCGCTAAATCAAAACGACCTACAAAAACTATATCCATTTGGGCGATGAAAAGTGGTCTGAAATCATGAACTTTCGTCATAGCCAAACGTCGGTTACGCAAAGTAATTCAAAATTTGCGCCAGTGAAAGCGAAACAGGAAGCGCCCGCCACTTGCTCTCACCAACCACCAGGTGTGCTAGGGTCGATTGGGCCCGCTGGGGTCTAAGGGAGTGTCCACTCTTAACCTTTTTTGTAGGAGCGAAGCTCCTTAAGGCGTGGGCTGTGCGTCCCCTGTATGTAGCTACCTCTCGTTTAGTTCTTTCAGTGCTCACTAGATGGCGGGACTTGTAGCTGACGATGAAAGGATGCAAGATGTTATAAACTAGACGGCGGTACTTCTAGTTGATGATGAAAGATGCGAGATGTTATAAAATAGGAATGATGTCACATATGGCACGTGTCATTGGTGGAAGACAATCGTTCGATTTAGTGCGGCGACGTACGCTAAAGGGAGCATTGTAATAAAATCGAGTAGGCAAAATGTACGGAAGATTCATGGTTTACCAGGTTTTCCTCCAGAGCTTCGCCCACTCATCAGAATTCACTTCGTGGATATGGCGGATTTTTTTTTTATTTCTCTATGAGCGCATCATGATGGGCCCTATATACTCCAATGTAGCGTTGACGCGCGCGCATGCTGGGCACAGCGACGCTACGTTAGCAAGACACGAGCACTCTATAGTGTGACGCCAGACGCGACCAGCGTCCGTCGGCGCGGCCCGATGGCAACTGGCTCGAAATGCGACATGCTGCATTTCGCACCGATGAGTGACCCAACAACAATGCGTATTCATTTTTTCTTGATAGAGGGACGCCTGACACGCTGAAACGCGCATGCGTCAAAGCAACGCAGCGCGGCGCCCGCTTCATAGCAGGACCGGTACCTGGCGTGGCAACGCCGGCGTGACGCGACGAAATGAACGCCGGGGAGCACATGCACTGCGTCGCGTCGAAATATATTGGCGCCTAGACTGTAGCATTTAGTCATGTTCTCAGATGACACGCATCTCATGATCATCATGTTTGCACTAGTCACATACCTTCATCATCATTCGCGTAACATAATACCTAATTTGGCACATCTGAAGCTAGCAAAGAGGCCGCGAGCGCATCATCAGTGTGTCATGTATTCGTGTTGTTACATGACACGCATGTTGCTATTATCATGTTTGGATGTGTCATTTATCTATGTCATCAGTTCACGTGTATACGAGGGACTATTGGTAAGCTGCCAGTTAGTAATAGGTTCACGTGCTACGTGATGCCAAACAGGCTCATAAAGGGTGTGCCACACTCACCGCCATGGCTACTAGTGGCGCTGACTGACACTCCCACGTTTAAATTGACATAGATACCCAATAAAGTGGCTGGGAAGATAGCTGTCTTGGTACCTCAAGTGATAGAGCATCGAACGCGTTATTCGAAGGTCGCAGGTTCGGATCCTGCCCACGGCAAGGTATCTTTTCGCCCACTTTTCTTTCTTCTCATGTACATTACAATTGGCCTAAAAACGTCCCCTCTACCTTCCTTGCCATTATTGTCTGTGAGATCTCATTAATATTGTGTAAAAACACGAAAAAACGAGCCCTTAGGTATAACTTGTTTCCCATATATATATATATATATATATATATATATATATATATATATATATATATATATATATATATATATATATATATTATATCTATATATATATATATATGGGAAATAAGTATATACTCAAGGGCTCGTTTTTCCGTATCTTGGCACAATAATAATGAGATCTAACAGACAATAATGGCAAGAAATGTATAGGAGAAGTTACTAGAACCAATGTAATGTGAATAGGAAAAAAGAAAAGTGGGTGAAAAATAACCTGCCGTGAGCAGGAACGGGAGGTTCCTGCTCACCCAACGGAAAATTTTTTCGCAAAGATTTCACCCACACAAATTGGCGAAATGCTGATCAGTTGCTCCATTATCGGTGACTAGCAACTGGGATGAAGGCTCAAGTGGAAGAGATGGCGGAACAACCACATGCCAGGAGTACATAGAGGCTTACATTGGCGGTGGTGGTGGGACGCGTTGCCCACTCGTCAGAGACTGTCACAGTGTCGTTTCCAATGATCACAGCGTAGTTCTCAATGATCGCTGCTCCAACTGCGGCAAAATAGAAGCGATATCTATACAATGTTGAAATGCGTGGAGGTCAAGTGCGTCTGACACGCCGAGAGGCATTAATACAGAGTCTGTCTCTTCGCGCGTACAGCGAAAGATGGACTTGTTTGAACAACTCGTATTTTCTGTCTCAATTTTTGTATTATGATGTAAGTGCTGTTTAGCCGAAGCACGCCGACAAATGTCATACCCCGCGCTACTAAAGATAACAATGGTCATTACCTTACTGAACAGACGGAAACACAAGGTGAAGAATACTACCTCAGAAGGTGAAGTACGGCATTTTTCGGGGTAAGGAAGGGGACAATCCAGTTTCGTTTACTGCCGTGTTAAGAGTAATTCGCAGAAAAAAAGAGTCGAGGATCCTATGAGCCGGCCTAAGATATGTTTTGAGTGCAAATGTTACTTCTCGTCACAACTGTTATGTGATTATGCGCAAGCTTAGTGGGCTTTTCAATTCCTTCATCTCTTTTTTTCTTCAGTGATCGCTAATCTGCGATAGCATTACAATGCAATGCATGATGACCAAGGCCATCCATCCGTCTATCCATACACCTATCAATCAATTCATCTGTTCATCTTTCCATACATGCATCCGTTCATCTATCCATCTGTCCGTCTGTGCGTCCGTGTGCCTGTCCATCCGTGCACCTCGCCTCTCATATGGCTCCAATCCTTTCACAATGCAAAGAGCAGTGTACTATTTTGTGGAGACTCTTTAAGAAGAACCTACTGTTATCCCGAGGTAAGGAAGATGGTGCTCTAACTGGTCCTATGATGATGCGAAACCACGTCTCTAGTACAAAACAAATTTTGATTGTTTGTGGGGTCCTAATACGAAACCAGCACGTCATGATTAATTTTTTTGCATCACTTGCTTGAAGCCGCCGTTGCCGGACGCAAGTCAGTTTTATCGTTCGATGAACCACCTATGACTTTACGCCTAAAGAGACCTGGTGCCACGTGTGCGCCTCAGTGTTGCAGCCGGGCAATCTGTGTGTTTATCTTTCGCAGGGTTCATGTGATTAAAAGAAAACACGCTATCTTACCGCTTCATTTCATTCTCTTTATTGGTGCTAGTCGCAAGCAACGGCAGGTGAACTTTAGGTTCACTTGAATAAACTTTGGGTTGCCAGACGACTGTTTTGTAGTGTAATAAACAAGCCGCTGTCTTGATGTTACCGATAAGATACCCGTGGGAGCGTGTTTAATAAGTCTTCCACAGAGCCACACTGGTACTGGAGAAACCACATTTTCTCGGTAACGAGATCATCGAAATGTCACGCTTGTTTTTTGAAGCAAAAAAAAAAGTTAGGTCCAGCCTTTGCTGCAAAGTGAATGAAACGGGAGCAAATACAAGTTGAAGCTATGAAGAAAGACAATTTTCTTGCGCTGAGCCATACTGCAGTGGTAATAAAGAAAAAGTCAAATGTGTTGGCGTACGTGTTCAGATATTTTAGTCGTGGCTGGATGAAGTAACACAGTATGGTCGATCAATTATGAATTGTGAAGGAGTAAATGTTCTTAAAGTGCGAAAATTCAAACAAAGAACAGTGCTAGAAATATAGTTTGTAAACAAGCAAAATATCGTAATAATAATTTTTTATTTGTAGAATATTTTTATAGATTGGGAGAGCTGACTTTCTTCAAACGTCTTCTTTAAAATTTAAGAAATAGTAAAAAATAGACATTACTATTTCTTTTTTGAAAAAAGTCAGCCGGCTTACCGCAATGAAAAGAATTGGACAACAAAGCTGCAAGTGTGTAAGAGTATGTTATTGACTAGCGAAACGACGTGCGTCACCATCATGATCATTTAGGAGTATTATCAGCCACAGTCAATCAGCATCATTATGATCATCATCGCCATTTCGTTTTCTACGTTTCTTCGATCATCTTTTAATGTACAATTGTTTAAGTGAGCTGAAAGACGCCTATAGCAGCAAAAGCTCGTCAAAGAAAACTCAATTATTTCAAACATACAGTTATTCAAGCTGACGTTCTGGTTCCGGAACAGCCCTGCGTGGACACTCCCAATAATTTAAACGCTTCGGTAACCACAATGGTTAATTTATTTAGGAACCTCCAGTACTGCATTGCTTCTCACAAAAGCCGGCTCAGTGTGGCCACGATGCCTGGCATAACCAAATCAAGTCAAGGTCGTTTTAGACTGCTCTCATATTTTTTTCATTCATTTACTAATCTGCTGCGAAAGAGCAAATGAAAATTCGGACGCTGTGCCGGAACTCTCGGGCAAGGAACAAACGATGCTCATGGAGTTGTGACAAAAGAGTGCAAGCAAATGAAATATGGTGATTACTTTTATTTTGGTAGCGTACATTCTGCCACATTATTAAACGTGATTCACAGCATTCTGACATAAAAGATCACTGCTTAAATGAATGCACTTTGGTGTTTGTTTCTGCGTACTGATGAATTCCGTTCGAACTAAGGCTTTCACGGTCTCAATTTTATGAAATCACCCGCCACCAACGAGTGGAGCAACGAATGCACCAACACAAGTGAAGTGTTGGCTTTTTAGGTTCTGCCCTCACAGTTTGGTGTGATGTCTGTACACTTTGGCATTCGGCCAATAATGCAAACTTCGCGTATTTCAAATAATTTTAGTCTTCTTCGAGTTCGAATAAACGAGTATTTACTATGCTATAGCACTAGAACCACTGTGGCAGAGGGCAGGTTAAAAGAGCTTCGTTGTAAAAAGAGAGTCTCTTTGGTGTCCCGTCACACTAACAAGACTGTCATGTGTATGGAAGATGACAGCCGGCTGTACAAAGTCTGGCCTTGAAGGACCAGCTTTGGGTGATTCGCAGAACCCATGACATGGCGGTAATGTATGGCCTGCCCATTCCGATATGATAGGTGCCAGCTGCACAACAGGAAGTTATGTTTTTGAGGACCTAAAAATTGCCCCATCCATTCAAAAATTTCTCTGATTACATTGCACAAACATGACATGTTTTGTGACAATGTTGTAGTGAACCACTACCAGCGCCTTCAGTGGGAGGAGGAATACCGCTAAAGAAAGCCAAGTTCATGCAAATAACTTTGTACAAGTGGCTTCCTGTAATTTTATAACCTGCCATATTCTGTAAAAAATTGTTCTGTGGTTTCGGGGTCAATATTGAAGCTAGTGTTTTTCCACAATTTGTATTCTTCTTCAGTTTTATAGAGTGAAACCCACATTTGTGAGGGCCCACAGACTACAGGGGCAAGATTCGAGAAGGAAGAAGACTATGCTGGTGTACACAGGTGCCGAATTATGGGTAAGCGCTTTGAGTTATATTTGTCAGTTAGGACTGTTCTAAATCACAAGAAAAAAAATAGAAGTTGCAGTCATCTCCCACCTGTCAGAATTTGTAGTTCCACAGCCTGAAGTGTCATTGCGGAATATCTAATGTCCTATGACCAGCGATGTAAGTGCCTACTTCTTGTCCTGTAGTTCGTGCTGGTTCAAATATTATGGTCCCAAAACCATGTAGTTACCTTCCACGTTGGCACGAATCGCTATCCGAGCGAGTACAACCGCGAAGCGCTCATAGGAAGGAAATTCGACACAGAGCTTTTCGCTAAATTCCAAGACCATACTTGGATAGCCTCCATGAGTTCGCCATGTTTATGACCACGCTCATGTCCCGAGCAGCGGCTGCAGAATCGGCAGAGCCAGTGAAACCGGGCGTACATTAGTAGGCCTGTTCACCTTGAAGAAAAAAGAGGGAAATAGGATCTGTCTGTCCATCCATCCGTTCGTTTGTTTGTCTGTGTGTCTGTCTGTCTATCCATCCATCCGTTTGTTCATCCGTTCGTCCACCTGTCTGTTGTTATTGAACTTAGATGTACATTCCCGTAATGACTACACAGATGCGCACGCTGTAACAATCTGGACGGACGCGACAAGACTCAGTGCGAGGGAGAAAAAAAAGCCAATTCCGTCGCAAGGGTGAAGCAACGACTGCGATAGCAACAAAGTGGAATGTCATGTGGAGAACAGCAAGCAGATCAAAGCGTTTGGCACACTGGTGAAAAGCAATGAATCCGCAAGAGCATAGCACACAAGATTAACGCGTGATAATAATGTTCGCAGCTCAATAATTAACGCACTGCTCAAACACAAAGGATGCACGAAAAGTAATCACACGTTCACACAGGATGAGGGCGAGTTTTATCTCTTCTCAAGCAATATGAAAATGACTTGTAAAGCACGATTGAATTGCCTGACAGTAATCGCTGGCAATTTTTTGATTGAATATCGAATTCTGTACTGATGAGGTCTGTTGGTGTTATGTTCGTGTACAAGGAACGCGCATCTGCCATATGACTCCTGCCACTCAAAGCCCATTAAAGGAGTTATGCGTCACTATGTCTTGAATCTGCCCTCAGAAATCCGTGTGTCCACACAATGCACTGCTATGTCTACAACCACTTGGTCAGGCTAACTTCAGCTGGGTTCCCTGGTTCGCTTGTCTCTGGCGTCGCTGAAAGCCAATGTGAGAAAAGTAAAGGAGAGAGCCGTGGAAAGGTATGACTTGGGGCTGTGCCATATGTGCACAAGTCGGCCCATAACCTAAAGAGGTTGCTGGCAAACATTGTGTTCCGATTGTGTTTTCAGCTTCTAAAGAGCGTGGACTGCTTTTCTCTCATATAGAAAAAGAAAAGTCGGCAATGTAAGAGAATGCGGAACACAGATGGGCTATTTTATTGAGGCTGTGTTGAAGGGGTAGCATACGAGATAGTTGCAACACGTAGCTGTGCTTACATACGACAAACTGGCAGATGTCTAAATGAGCAGATCCGGGAGCACGAACGATATGTTGAGAAAGAGAAAGAACGCCCAAATTCACCTAAACATATTAGAAATTGTCCTTCAAACTCTTGTGCACCACGCTTTTCTGACACGTGGGTCATCGCCGACAGAAAAGACAGAACAGCCTGAGAATCAACAAAAGAGTTTTTTATCGGCGAAGAATGTGACATGAATTCTAGTGAAATTTACGTATGGCTGCATGACTCCATAAAAAAGTTTATTGAGCATGCGCTTTGGGACCACCAAGTATGTGAACACAAATACATCATTTAACCATATGGTGTAGTAGCGCAATTTTCACGGGGACGAAGAGGACAAGAACACACGACACTCGCCTCTTCGTCCCCGTGAAAATTGCGCTACTACACCATATGGTTAAATGATGTCTCACCAACTAGCCCAGCTCTCGACCCTACTGAACACAAATACTTCGCACGCTCTGACAAGCGCACGCGTGTATTTCCGCAAGTAAATCAGTTGTTGGTAGCACTCTGTCTCATGTCCTCTGTCATGGTTGCGTTTCTTCGTGCCTTGAAATCAATAATGAGCGTACACGAACTGAACCGAACAAAAAGTGCTCTTAAGGTATTTGAATACCCTTGCACTGCATTCTACGACCTCTACTTTTTGCCTGGAAAACTGCGCTATCCAAATCAGGTGAAGTGGAGAACGCGGCTGAAAAATTGGGCACAGGGGCCTAATAAATGAATTATTCGAAGAGAGGTTCAGCTTATGGTAAATGGGTAAGCATAAGGGAAAACAGAAGATGTCACATTTATACGTTAAAAGCTATAATTAGACACTCAGGACACGCAGAGCCTCCTGCATCATCGGGATCCACTCGTGTTCAACACATGGAATATCGAGAGGCTATAGTGCTCTGTAGTATAGTGCCGCCATACTGTTCGACTGGCACCTCTCCCTACAATAAGAAAATGTTTAACTTCTACCCCCGCTCTCACTACTGTTACTTCCTCACGGGGTAGCATCGCTCTTGAATAAATGTAGTTGCGATAATGCCAACATCGTCCTTTAGGCTATGGCATAGTCTACGCGCAGGAATTCTTTCCATAGTGGTAGTGGTAATAGTGCAACTTTATTACTCAAAAAGTGGTCTTGAAGGACACTCGTCTAGGTGCCCGGTACAGAGGCATCTTCCTATAAATCACCCTTTTTCTTTTTATTTCAGCTGACCTGAGCTGGCAGTATCACCACTCACTCCGTAAGTATACGCTTCGAAAGTACGTGGAAGGTGAAGAGAGTTCATGCAACGGGGGCTCTGTTAGAGCTCGTCATGACGTCGCTATAGTGCTTTCAGGTGAAACAGCATGTTCGCAGGGGCGCCCCGAACTGCAATAGATGTATTTTTCTCTAACAAGCATGAGGTTTTTCCGCATTGCCTCTTCTGAACACCGAAGTAATGATATTAGGTTCAACATCGCAGTGTGCAGCAAAGCAACATCTATTGAAATGTTCTATTTTTATAATATTCTTACTACCTACTAAGCGATATTGCTTTTGTCTAACAAATTTTTGTTTTTATACACAGGGGCCATCGCGGGTCCATTGCCTGGTAAGAATAAAATTTTTCAAATTCACCCACTATGAAAGATATTGGTCCTTGCAATCCAAACCTAGGTGTCATGGTACCTAACAAAGCTTTCAGTTAAAAAAACAACAACAGAAAAACGTTACACACTTTGTAACTTACTGCTTGTTTTACAGGTAAGCAACATGTAACCACGGGAAGCCAAAATTCGGCCATTCTATGTGTACAAAAGCTCCCACTGAATTATGTGCTATGGGAATTGGAGAAGCTTCACTCGTCTCCTGTCTGTGTTGTAGCTTGTGTCTTTGTTTTTTGTGTCACGCTACCTGCTGTGGTAAGCTCTCCTTCTGAACGCTAGGCAACTAAAAGGGAAGAAGCTATCCGTGGTCAGAAACGCGAACCTTGACTCGGGCGGCTGGTTGTCAGCGCGGAAATGTTCCCACATGAGGCCCTATGCTCCCTGAGCGCCCCGATATTGATAATGTAAACACATTTAAATTACCAAAGCAAGGCTGGCCAGCGGAAAGCGCCTAAACAAGCTGCCTTCTCGGACAACTACGATTCAGGCACAATTGCACGCAAATACAGTGAAAAATGAAAAAAAATCTTGTGCGCAACCGCACCTGCCAATCAACAACTGTATCTTTAACGGGAAGCTGAATAGGTTTTAGAATTCGATAAAACTTCATGTTCAGCAAGGACTGGCATTATCGTCGACAGTTCCATAATTTTGTGGTCACTGCAGCATGACGTTCAGAATACGTGAACGAAAAGTTTGTTCACGATGGTGAGGTGCTGGAAAGTACGCGGACTACCCAAAACACATGACAATGCCGAATTCGCAACCATGCCCAATTACCACGCCCAACTGGCAGTCATTCAAAAAGCTTCTCTTGCTCCGACTATGCAAGCGTGCTGAAAGCGTATAGGCGTGAAAGCCTACTCTCTCTTCGGCTCCTTTGGAGGAGACGTGTGGCCCTCCGACGAAAAGTTCACGCCACTCACTGATCCGAACTGCGAGAGTGCTGCTTCTGCGACGATGGTTAAAGAGAGTATGGCAATGCTGTTAGTTCTGAAACGGGGTTACGGTACCTGCAACAACGGTAAACAGATGGGTACCATGGTATCTTCAACCGTAGTCTCTGTGACCATGATGGGCCGTGGTTGCAGTGATTTGAGGTGTCCACGCTTTGAGCAATGCTTCTGTTGCAACTAAGGTGACATACAAAGAATAAGGTCACTGCGTTCGCTCAGCATCGCAAGAAGCCCTGTGTCCACAGTTTCTGTTTTAGTCAAGTGTGGCCTACCTTCACTTCAGAGAACTGTCACGCGGCTTTTGTCGTTCATCAGCAATCAAAATGCTCGTACACGCTCTAGAGTCGCAGCAGCATCGAATGCTTTACGCCAGTACGTCGGCCACCCACTACTTTGAGAAACTACATGTGCATGGCGATCTCGCTATCGGCGTGCTCGACAACAACAGCGCCACGTGCCGCAATTTGGGTGACGGGTCACCCGTGCTAATCATCTTCAGGTCCAACTGCCTAGTGGCGCGCGAAATGAAGGTTATCGCGCGAGCGCCAAAGAAGAGCTGCAACAACGCCACGTCACCCTTTCGAGGAGATGGTGGTATCATGCAAGGTTAACACACTTTTCTGGCTGTTCCTCAAGCTGCTATCGCTCCCATCTTAGAAAGCTGCATGAATAAACGAAGCAGTGCCAAGCACCAGCAATAAAACGTCTTTCCCAGCGCTTTTGTTGACAGTTGCGCAAGCCCCACCGTGGTGGTTAAGTGGCTATGGTACTCGGCTGCTGACCCGCAGGTCGCGGGATCGAATGCCGGCTACGGCAGTTGCATTTTCGATCGTGGCGGAAATGCTGTAGGCACGTGTGCTCAGATTTAAGTGCACGTTAAAGAGCCCCAGGTGGTCTAAATTTCCGGAGCCCATCACTATACGGCATCTCTCATAATTATATGGTGGTTTTGGGACGTTAAACACCACATATCAATCAATCAATTAACACTTGCGGAGATAAGATGGATGAACGGATGGATGAATGAACTTCATTTGGTATTTCGGAACTTGCTTTAGCACGTTGCGGGCCACTCCCACGTCGGAGCAGAAAGACAAATTCTCTCTGCAGCGTCACGGGCCCGGTGGACTGCCCATAGCTGTTGTTCGAGTCCGGAGCTTGCATTAGCACCCTCCCACTTGGACGTCGTGGTGACTTCCCACAGCGTAACGCGGGGCACTGCTAAATGATATGTTTCAAGGTAGCTATATCGTGGCAGTGGGAACATGTATTAGTTGGCTGTATTTCGGGAGAAATTTTGTGAGCCCACGAAGAATAAACTTGATCGCATTGAATGGAAGGCCCAAATAGATGATAAGAGCATACGGTCCGTTGTAGAAGGGGTGATGGATGTATCATGGAACAGCCAACTAGAAAAGGAAGAATGCGCAAGCTTGATTTTCATGGCTTCGAAACGTGTCGCTATGCCACTGGGAAGTTCAGCAGGTCGACGCTCGTGCGATAACCTTTGATTGATATGTGAGGTTTAACGTCCCAAAATCACCATATGATTTTGAGAGACGCCGTAGTGGAGGGCTCCGGAAATTTTGACCACCTGGGGTTCTTTAACGTGCACCCAAATTTGTGTACACGGGCCTACAGTGCGATAACCTTTATATTACGTGCGATTGTACTTGCCACCAAAGTTGCGCCAATGACGCTATTCACCATCAATTCACTGAAAAATCAAAGACGACACAAACGGTTCGCAAATGTGAATTATGAGTTCTGGGCATGCGCAGGAAATATTTGGGAAAAAGCTTTATTGAACTGTCCCAAACGAGTGCTGTCATTACCACCGGGGCCACACATTTGAGCTGCGCTGCTGAGCCGTCTGTACACAGTGCTTGGGTAGTGATTTTCGAAGTGACGCAGGGTGCATTTCGTTGCAGAGTGTGTGATCAGCTGTAAATGTAAATTCTGTCACCTCTGTACAGTGCGCTCAATACACTCACTAGTTATTCCCGTATTCGCGTTCACAGAGCCGAACAGTGCACAATATTCTTCTCTATCTCTCTCTCTCTCGCTCACACACACACACACAAAACAAAACAACAAACACACACGCACGTACTCTGACGGACGAATGTACATACAGGCGTACGCAGAAACACGAAAAATTAGATGAGCAGGCTCATAATCGACACGTTGTTGCTGAAGAGACCATAACAGATAATCTTTGTTGAGTCGAAATCTAAAGAGAATCCGTTATTTTATCCTTCGAGAATTTCTGTTTGCAAAGAAATCAAGTTTTTGTACGCTTTCCTTGGTTTACCTTTTTAGTTATGCCATGTATTTCCGACTATCAAAAATTTGGCTCCATAGTTTTTTTACATTTTCATGAGCACATTTACGGTCCTAACTTTTTCGCTGCGCTTTACTCAACTTTCCGGTCGCAGATGATACGGCATTCCAGTTGGAATTTGCAAGTCCACCACACGGCCTACCCTCGCAGCAGGCTGCCCCCTTGTACCACATCACACGAGTCACAGACAGCAGGTTCCCCCAATGTGAGTCACAACAACTGTTCCGACGGATGTATGTAGACCACGGTGGATAGATGTTACGGCGTAGTTCGAAGGCGCATAGTTAAGGAACTCCGATGTAAGTCAAGATGCTCTATGTTCGCTTCTGCTGTTCTCGTTATATAACCTTAAATGTAAGTGAGACATAGAATGGCGAGCAGCGGTCGACTTTAATCATTGAGTAAATAGGCTGCTCGCTCATCATCACTTTGTCACTTCAGCTATCTCTTGCCCTTCAGCACAGCGTATCATCGTGACAAAACAAGGAGTATACTAAAGACTGCATGAAAAGATCGGCTGTGGTTCAGCATGATTCAAGGGGCCACGTCGCAGGGCTCTTTCTCTAAAACTTGTGTATATGTGGCACCTATAGTCGAATACAGACTTAGAAAACAAGCGGAATGTTTTTGCTGAGAACGGGGATGGATATGACCCTGCAGCGGCTGGCGCACAAAATTTTCCCGTGCATGTGCCGGGTGGCCAGTGGCTTTGCCGTCCGACTCCGGTGCAGAACTATTTCTTTCATCATTTAGGAAATGGGCGGTAGCGCGTCTTGTCATCTGAGTGGGGCTCTTCTGCCTCTTTAAGATGGGCACGATTATAGCTGCCTAAGTTACCTACCGAGTCAAAGCATTGTAAAAGTGTATCGATTGGCGAATGTATAAGGAACCAAATAATTATGCATGAGTCGTTTTTTGTAGGACTAGCATTGCAACGCCACTGTGAATAATCCTCATCGCGAATAAACATCAGCCCAAATAAACATCGTTGCGAGGCTTTTGAAAGCCTGTGTAAACTGTTAGGTCAGCTAATTTATACCATTCCCGGACAACACTTTCAACTGTTAGCCCAGGTTGCTCATAAACAGACATCTCGGCGATGATCTCAATGTTCATTACCACTTTTGACTATATCACCGGGATTGTGCGGCCAAGTTCGTGGCGAGAGTGACTAGTCACGTGTGGCAGCTTTGGCCGGAAAGCCACTGCCGGACTCAGGCGCTCCTTGCGCGGTTTTACGGTCACTTGACTACTGTCGCCACCCTCCGAACTCATCAGATGTGTAGAAACGGGAAGTAAGCACACTTCGTGATAAGAGCGGCAAGTTGGACAAGCTCGCCAAGGTACGTAACTTTGAATGTGCATAACTTCGGAATATTCTGCTCAGTAGCAATAATAATAATATCCATAGGGTCTTGATGTCCCCAAACCACGATGTAATAATGAAAGCCACCGTAGAAGAGTGCTCCAGAATCTTTTACTTTATGGTTTTCTTTAACGTGCGCTGACATCGCACAGCACGCGGCCTTGTGGGTCAAGCCGCTGCTTCGGAATATGCTCGCGGGCCACCACGACGCTTGCCGCCAAGCCCGGGCGACCATGCCTTGCGCCAAGTACGCTGACCACCCGGCCATGGCCTACGTGGATGCAGCCCGTTACAACTCATCCAGGAACGCCTTCGTAGTCATCTCCGTATCGCCCTCCTCAGCGCCTTCTGGTCCTGAAATCGTGGCCGGCACCGTTTGAACACCCTACGCCGTCGAAGCGGAGAAAGCGGCCATCGCTTTGGCTGCGACCTCGGCCGACGCTTGCGTCCTACTCAGTGACTCCAAACAAGCCATATCGAATTTATTGCGAGCTCTTGTCTCGCCTACCACCCTACGATTCCTTCGCCCGCTATTGCAGCAAAATGAGCAACGCTAATTCGAACAGATCTGGGTCCCTGCCCACTAGGGTAACCCCGGCCACGAGACAGCTCACCAACACGCTCAAGGACTCGTGCAGCAAACGGTGTGCTCCTCAGAGTCGGACGCCCCGGTGCCTGAGCCCCAGGTCACTTACCATGACATGACCAAGCACTATCGCCTCGAGCAATACACCTATCCAGCCCCCGACGTCAGTCTTCCGAAACGGTCTGAGGTCGCCTGGCGTCGACTACAGACCTACACCTTTCCGTGCTCTCTCGTCTTTCCCTACATCCACCCAGACATCGGCCGACACTGCGGCCTCTGCGTTGGTATGGAACTGAATTGAATTCGTGGTTGCTTGGAAAAGGAAGAAAGCACTATTTTCTGCAGCTCTTGCGGGAGCACGGCTCAGCGCCTTGTGGGGGACAGAAGGTGGGAGAATATAAAAGAATGTAGGAAAGGTGAAGTTAGATAAAGAATCAAAACAGGCAAGTGACAGAAAAAGAGATAAGTTGGGAGCCCGTCGAAAACTCTGAAAACGGGGCACCACACGGCGAAGGCTTCACGGCGTCAGGAGGTCGCGGAGGGTGAACCAGTCGTTGAAATCTACGCTG